>JAJOZX010006865.1:65000-115000 GCA_023014485.1 Bathynomus jamesi
AGTGTCTGACTATGTCGTTGTAGCTACGCACGCACACACACACACACACACACACACATATATATAATATATATATATGATGTAAACCCACAAGAAAAAAGAGAAATGATTCGAAGGCCTTTCGTGTATTCAAAAGTACACCTCGTCAGGAAATTCCTTGAAGAGGTGTACTTCTGAATACACGAAAGGCCTTGGAATCATTTTTCTTTTTCCTTGTGGGTTTACATCATTCATTCATTCATTTCACGTGTTTAATTGTGAAATTCATCCCATATATATACTGTATATATACACCTTTGGTTAGCTTCCGCCCGAACTGTTCATTCTGACGAAGGTCAAGCTTTTCACTCCACCTTAGACCTACAGTTTAACGTGGAATCCGAACCACGCCCCATCAGCAGCCCAGCGTCTTAACCACTAGGCCACCTAGGGTACCCATTTATCTACCAACCACTTTCTTTATTGTGTGGAAGGATGAACAGCTGGGTTTTGCTGCGCGCCGGATGCCGTCGGGTCTCGAACCCGGGGCCGATGGATTCGTAGTCAGCGACGCTAACCACTACACCACCGTGTAGATAGTGACACTCTGAAAATACCTATTTTTGTCTCCGACAGAAGAATTTCTCACATCCAGAAGAAGTAAACAGGGTGATGAAATTGGAACACTTGTGCTAGAGCTCGCGTGGAAGGTTTGAGTCTTCTAGGAGCTTTCTCGGAAATAGCGGGAAATTTCACATTATTAAAGCGCGGCCATAAAAGCAGCTTCCCATTTCCAATCTTTCGCAAATGGTTCTCTAATTTCTGTCTCAGAAACCCCACTCCGCTGCTGTGCATCCTTGGTGAGCCCGAATCCCTTTAAACCTCCTCCTTTATTTCCCACTTCCTCCCTCTTTTCTACATCCAAATTATTCAGCCCTTACAACGTATTCTTCCTCAATTCTCTCTCACTTCGTTCTTCAACCTTCGCCGCAAAAAACTCCGTTCCGTTCTGTCCCATTCGACTGCAATCTGATTTGGCTCGATCGACCTCCTTCGACTTTCGCTCCCCTCGATCTCCGTTCATTCGACTTATATTCTCATATCTCATTCAACAAGGACTTCATCACTGTTGCAAGCCTGCATCTTCTTCAATCGCCGCTCAACCTTTTCAACTGACGCTCATTTCTTCAATCGCCGCCGTAATCTCCTCATCAACTCCAAGTCGCCAACATGGAAGCGCTCGCATATCTCTTGTCGGTATACCCTTTCATTACTGTTTTACTTAATTCCTTCTGTTATCTGTGACTGTTAATAAAGGGGTAATTCAAATTATAGGTTTCTTAACAGTGCACCCTAATATATATATATATATATAATATATATATATATATAATAAAAAAGAAAAAAAAAAGCAGAGCCATTCCCCTCAAACCGATAACCTCTCATTCGAACAAACCACTGGGGCTATATAGGTGTGTGTGTGTGTGTGTGTGTGTGTGTGTGTGTGTGTGTGTGTGTGTGTTAACCAATCTTCAAAATGCATTCATTAAATTCAAGTTCCGTTAATGTATATTGATTTAGAACCGAATGTTAACGTGTTAAAGGATCGATACTCATGAATGAACAATAAAATTCAACTACAATTTCCCATTACTTTTGATTTAGTTCATGAAAAGCAATTAATGGTCGCTCAAATATTCATAAGAAAGTGTCACATGAGCTCCACATTCAGCGTCCTGTTCTGCTTTAAACACAAACGAAAATAAGTAAACTATTATAAATATATAATAAATAACTATATATATATATATATATATATATATATATATATATATATATATATATATATATATATATATATATATATATATATATATATTGTTTACTGTGGAAGTTTTTCTTAATTAATGAGAATTAAATGGGAAAAAATATTTAATAACAGATTTTAATATTTGATCAACTGCTAAAAAAATAAAAAATAAACCTAAACCTAAATGTAAATGTCAAAATGAATAACAACAGCACTAAAAAGTAATACCAAAAAATAAGTAATGTTTATAATATATATATATATACATTTTAACTGCAAACAACACACAGTATAATTAATGTAAAGAACGACGCTTGTATAGAAGAACGTTCCGCACAAGATGAGGAGGGAGAACGAACAAATGAAAAATGAGGTGACCACCCGGGAATCGAACCCGGGATCTTCGATTGGTCAGATATGCTAACCACTACACCATGGGCCTCGATTAATCAGAAGTCGTAATTCTCCTACATACGAGCAGAAACCAATGCCCTGAGGGGGCACCTCCCGCACGCCGCACATATATACATTTTAACTGCAAACAACACACAGTATAATTAATGTAAAGAACGACGCTTGTATAGAAGAACGTTCCGCACAAGATGGTGGTCCAAAAGTCCCTATCTATTTTGCTGAAATAATGATATTTCTGTATTACTTTCTACAAGCCATAGATGATGGATGTACAAGAAACTACGATGGTAGTAACACTCCGTATCGAAGGGAAGAAGTGCAGAGAAATTCGAGAAAAATTCGAAAGAAGATTTCACAAACCAGGACCTACAGACAAACCAATTCGCGAGCTGGTCAATAAATTTAAAAGAACAGGATCTATTCGTGATGAGACAAGAACTGAATGTCCACGTACCTCTGACGAAAATATCGAATTAGTAAGAGATGCCTTTGAAACAAATCCTACAATGTCAACTCGCACAGTATCACGTAGACTGAGCATACAAAAAACCGACTGTTCTCAGGATCCTAAAATCAATATTAACAAAGAAAAGTCACTATATTCAAGTGATACACGAGTTACACGAAGATGATTATCCAAGACTTGTGCACAGAATTAATTGAAAAAATTCATACCGAAAACATATTAAATCACATTCTCTTCAGCGATGAGGTGACATATCACACATGCGGAAAGGTTAATCGACATAATTGTCGTATCTGGGCTACTGAAAAACCAATCAAGTTCTACGAATGGGAGAGAGATTCTCCTAAAGTTAATGTCTGGTTAGGTATGACGAGATCGAAGATTTACTGACCTTTTTTCTTTGCAGAAACTACGGTAACAGGGCCAATTTATCTTGACATGTTTCAGCAGTTTCTTGAACCCCAGCTTCATTTAGATGGCATTCTCGACACTGTTTTTAACAAGATGGAGCTCCATGTCACTATGCAAACATCGTTCGGGTGTACCTTGATCAGTTCTTACCAAATCGGTGGATTGGACGTGGTGGAAACAGGCCTGGGCATCATGATTTCCAAATTTAACAGTATTAGACTTGTTTGCGCGGGGCTTTATAAAGTCTTACGTTTACAAAACAAAAGTTACAGACCTTCAGTCTTTGCGAACCGGCATTGTCGCGGTAGTCGCTAAATTACCCCCCCCCGCCCCCCAGGACATGCTTGAGAATGTGTTCCGCAATGTAGTGGATAGATTTGAGATTTGCAGAGACAATGATGGTGCTCACGACAAATGTTAGACCTAAGCTTGATAAATAAATATACATCTAATTATGTTACTACATTTTTATCCTAAAATACTATTATTTCAGCAAAATAGATAGGGTCTTTTGGATCACCCTGTATATATATATATGCAGATTGCCACCGTGAAATTAGGAATCATTGCACGGAACACCTGAAACGTATATATATATATATATATATATATATATATATATATATATATATATATGGTGGTGTAGTGCTTAGCAGCGCTGACTAAAAATCAACTGGCCCCGGGTTCGATTCGCGGCGACGCGATGACAGGCGGCGTGCAACTCACCCAGCTGTTCATCCTTCCATACAAAAAAATAATTGTGGTAGATAAATTGGTATCCGGGGTAACCTAATGGTTAAGACGCTGGGTTGCTGATCGGGAGGTCACGGGATCGAGTTCGGGCGAGAAGTCTAATTTCTAACCATCTATGGTGCGTCGTAGTTCGGATTCCACGTTTAGCTGTAGGTGTAAGGTGGAGCAAAAAAGGCAGACTTTCGTCAGAATGAACAATTTGGGCGGAAGCAAAACCAAGGTTACCAAAGTATATATACACCGTATACTTGACTCCCAGACAACCGATTTAATATACACGTATACAATATTTATTACTTCAAGTGAAAAAATTAAAATTGAAAAAAATTTCTTTAAATTACATTTTTTTATTTCCATTGAAATGGATTCCATTTCATCAGTGGAAACTCTTGTATTTACTTTTGTTTCGCATCTAATACCTGATGCGCGTAACAAGCAAAATATAATGAATACAACACTCAAAACATGTATTTATAACGTGAAACACTTAACACATGAAATCTGTACCAAAAACCATGTATCTTGAAACATAATTTCTTTAAAAACAAAACGTAACATATAAATAGCATATATTTCTATGTATCGTGTATATATATATTATATTATATATATATATTATATTATATATATATATATATATATTATATATATATGGCTGCAAAACATGTGAAGAGGTAAAAAAGTTTAATTAACAAGTAACTTAGAAAATATGTTACATAAAATGTGCAATGTGCATACATATAACGCATAACGCCTGTTTTAACACGTAACATGTAACTGTAGCAAAATATGAAAGATGTAACGCTTCGCATGTAAAAGTATGATGTAACATGAAACGTTACGAAATTACGGTTAAAATATATATGTATATATACACAATATAGTAAAATATATATAGAATATGAAATTTTATTCTTAAGTGTCTATCACGAATATTTTTGTCTTAGAGTATATATATAAATATATATACACACACACACACACACACACACACACACACAATTTAGGTGTATTTCGATTTTTAAATGAGAAAAGACAAAATTCAGTTGTTATGTATAAAACGTTTTAAACTTAATTTTAAGGGATTACAAAAGGAGAAAACGTTTTCTTTGTTTTCCAACGCTTTGTTCTTCATCTGAACGTTTTCAGAACGGGAATTATCAAAATGAGAAGCCAAATTCCGTTCACTGAAATTCCACTCCCTGAATCTATTCTCTGAACGGCAGCTATTTTGTCTCCTGAAAAGAGATAGAAAGAAATTACATTAATTGAAGAAAAAATCTCTCTCTCTCTTTCTAACACACATACACACACACACACCACACACACAGGCCTTTATCTATGTAAAAATATCTTTATGAACGAGTAAAAATCAATGGCTTTTGTTTCCTATTTTCAATTTACTTTTTTCTTTTTTTAATTTTATATGACCGTTTGCCACAAAAAATTATGAATAAAAAGCAAGAATTTTTACATAAAATTGCGCTAAATACTGTAAATACAAGATTTCTGAATTAATTGCATTTTACTTAGCACAAGCGCGTTTACACGCAGAGTTCCCTCCTGCACACACACACACACACACACACACACACACACACACGAAGAAATACACTACATTTATAGGAATGTGTGATGGCGCATATATACAGTAACTTTGAATGAAATTTGTACAAAGAAATCGAGAAATGTGTGTAAAAGTTTCAGAGGAATATTGCTTCAAGTAGGCTAATTCTTACTCCTGATGAATAATTCACCCGTAACCTGTGGTATGATTATGATTATAAACGTGATTTGCGAACATATTTCCATCAGTATGATGCATCTCCCTACGAGAATGAGTCATCTAGGGCAGCGTTCCTCAACCTTTTTTGTACCGCGGACCCCTTATCAAAATCTTGATATTTTGGGGGCTCCCTCCCCCAGAATTATCTTTTGCATTATGATTAAGTAACATATAGACAAATTGAGGTATCCGGATTAGTACATTTTTTTAGTCTTGATTTATACTTCAAAGTCGGAGCAAAAATGTAATAAAAATGTGTCAAACTTACCGCTGTTCTGTTTACATAAAAAAAAACAGCATAAAAACAGGGAAGGGGCTCATTTGTGCCAAAAACTCACAGTTCATGAATTGGAAACATAAGATAGTCGTAAAAAAACAACATTTATACAAACTTTAAAGTTTCAAGTAACCGAAAATGTTATCTGTTAGAGGTCAAAATTAGTCACCACAAAAAAAAGGGAAAAAAAAATTGTTTTACTGAATATAATCTAGTCAACTCACGGACCCCTTAAACACAACTCACGGACCCTTAGGGGGGTCCGCGGACCCCGTGTTGAGAACCGCTGATCTAGGGAAGTCTTGCTCGTTCGGTTGTATTTAACTTAACCGCATTTATTCATCTGCGCAAATATTTTGAGCGAAATGCTTTGATTATTTTCTTCGACATTTAAGAAGAATGTTGGAAAAAAATTCGCCTATAAGCATAAAATTTCTAAAAAACATTAAAAAATATACGAATTTGTAATGACTGCGTTCCGTTTTTTAAATTTTATTATTTTCACCATAAAAGGATAAAATCCCCGAAAGAGAGCGCGGTATTACCAATTAATAAATTGTATGCGTTTTAGCAACTTTATATTTCTAGGCGAACTTTTTTCCGAAACTGTATGCTTTTTTTTACGTTATATATCAGCTGTCTACATTATAAACTACCTCTAGAAATCGGCCGTATACGATTTACGAGCAGAGAACAACAAACCAACTATTTGTGGATTTAGTTATCAAATTTAATTCAAGGACTTAAGATCTATGAATAACGCTTCTAAATTTGGCTAATGATGTTTATAGTGATAATACAGGGTGAATATTTGGCTTTATCACGCTCTTAGAGATCACATTTAGATTTTTATGTAGCAATAAAGGTAGTTTACATTTTCAAACAATTTTAGTGACATGATGAATTGTTACTAAAAATGTAAGTATATAATAAAATAATAATAATAATATTAATATTTATATAGTGATACAATTAGTAATTTAAGAACGTTGTGAAAGAGAGAGAGAGAGTTACAAGGAGTTACGAGGAAAAGAAGTACCTCAAAAGGCCTTGCGGCCCATACCGAGGAGGTACCAATGGCAACAGGTGCCAGGGAAAATTTTCTACACACTCAAATAGTGTGCAAGATTTGGTCTAACCTTTTCTTGAAATGATCCACAGAGGAACTGTTCACAACTTCTGAAGGTAAGAGAGAGAGAGAGAGAGAGAGAGAGAGAGAGAGAGAGAGAGAGAGAGAGAGATAATAAGTTTTATTTTAATTCATTCATTTTATTAAGAAAATTTCCCCATTTTAAATTTAAAACCAAATAAGAAATTGTCGTACTGAATAAAATGTACATTTCTATGTTGTACACAAGCTTAAATTTTTTTTTTTACGTACACTTATTTCATATGTACACTTATGTTATGTTATTGATTATTTTTAGCTGAACATAAGGAAGGTTATTTTAATAATATTTAGTTATTTTGGATTAAGCTAATTTATTGGATTAAACTTGTATTAAGTTAATTTATTGAATGAAATTTGGATTAAGCTAATTTATTGGATGAAATTTGGATTAAGCTAATTTATTGGATGAAATTTGGATTAAGCTAATTTATTGGATGAAACTTGGATTAAGCTAATTTATTGAATGAAACTTGGATTAAGCTAATTTATTGATGAAACTTGGATTAAGCTAATTTATTGAATGAAACTTGGATTAAGCTAATTTATTGAATGAAACTTGGATTAAGCTAATTTATTGAATGAAACTTGGATTAAGCTAATTTATTGAATGAAACTTGGATTAAGCTAATTTATTGAATGAAACTTGGATTAAGCTAATTTATTGGATGAAACTTGGATTAAGCTAATTTATTGGATGAAACTTGGATTAAGCTAATTTATTGGATGAAACTTGGATTAAGCTAATTTATTGGATGAAACTTGGATTAAGGTAATTTATTGAATGAAACTTGGATTAAGCTAATTTATTGAATGAAACTTGGATTAAGCTAATTTATTGAATGAAACTTGGATTAAGCTAATTTATTGGATGAAACTTGGATTAAGCTAATTTATTGAATGAAACTTGGATTAAGCTAATTTATTGAATGAAACTTGGATTAAGCTAACTTATTGAATGAAACTTGGATTAAGCTAATTTATTGAATGAAACTTGGACTAAGCTAATTTATTGGATTAAACTTGGATTAAGCTAATTTATTGAATGAAACTTGGATTAAGCTAATTTATTGGATTAAACTTGGATTAAGCTAAGTTATTTTGGATTGGTTTGCTGAGATACATGATTAATTAAAATTAGTTAATTATCTCTCAATAGATACGTCATCATGATGTTTTGGCTCTTAAATACTCTTAAATATTCTCCTTTAATTTTTACTTATTTTCTAGTGGTTAGTTATCGTATGGTCGCCATATGTGCCCATTCATACTGCGTGTAACTGTGTAGTGCTATTCTTTGGCTATTCCTTTGACTATTCCTCTTAAATATTCTTCTTTCAATTTTTACTTATTTTCCAATGGTTAGTTATCGTATGGTCGCCATATGTGCGCATTCATACTGCGTGTAACTGTGTAGTGCTATTCTTTGGCTATTCCTTTGACTATTCCTCTTAAATATTCTTCTTTCAATTTTTACTTAGTTTCCAATGGTTAGTTATCGTATGGTCGCCATATGTGTTCATTTATACTGCGCGTAACTGCGCCTAGACACGAGAAAAAATATAACGCTGAAATATAGATGGTTTAATTTTGTCGAGATAAAAGAGAATATGGGAAGGATATTTGATTCATTGCGCGTTTTAAAAATATTGCCTAAAAGATAATTTTTCACGTAAAAATTTATATTTTCCTCTCACTGGCACACATTGCTGCATATGAAATGATGGATATGTTAATATCTGTCCTTGTTTTCTTTTTCGTTTTTGACATAAAATTTGTTTTATTTTCGAGGATAATTTGTTTATTTTTTATCCCACATAAATTGTAATGACGGTTTTGTTTATTAATTAAATTAGTGTTATTATTGTAAAGGATGCGATATCATTATCTGAGGTCACTGAAGAAGTTTCGTCCACATACAGAGACTTTTTTGAACTACTACTGCTACTACTACTACTACTACTTCTCTCTCTCTCTCTGAGTAATTGAAGACTGTTAGTATTTTTGCTCCCATTTTAAGTTTCTAAATGGAGACAGTTCTCACAAGGAGAAAAAAACTGAATCTATTCGTTTCCAGTGTGTCTTCGGATTTCTTACTAAATTCTTGTACAGTTTCCGAAATAAAACAAAATAAAATGGTAAAAAAAAATTCAGAAACAAGTTCGATGCAACATTCAACACGAAAAGTTGCATTTTTGCTGCTTGTCAGAACTGTCTCTGTTTAGAAGCTGAAACTGGGAGCAAAAAGATACTCAAATATAGTTAACGAATGTAGAAGGATACGAAAACCGCCCAGTAACAGTACAGAAAATCAGAAAGGCTATACACACACACACACACACACACACACACACACACACACAGCACACCACACACAGCCTTTATCTTATACTAAAAAAACCTTAAAAAGTACTAAAAAGTACCTTAACATACTCTTAGTGACACATACATATATATATATTTTTCTTTTTTACCAATATACGTACAGGGTGTACATAAAGTCAGGATCTATTTTTGTGAAGCACTTGGAAATTATATGGAATTCAATCATAAAATGATAAAGTGGTAACATTTATTAAATAATTAAGAGTAGGATTCGACGTGACGCCCATCAGTATCCCTGCACAGCTCAAATCGTTCCGCCATTTCTAAACAAATTCTGGAGCATTTGCGGGGTTATGTTATCTGCAGCAGTTCGTATACGTGTACGTAAGTTTTCAAGACTCGTAATCTTCGTCTGATAGACGTGCGATTTGATAAAGCCCCATGCAAAGAAATCTAAAGTGGTTAAATCTGGTGATCTCGCTGGCCAAGGTCTGTTGCTTCCGCGTCCGATCCAGCGATTTGGAAAACGTCCATTTAGATAATCCTGAACAATTTTGGCATAGTGACAAGGAGCACCATCATGTTGATAGACGACGGTACTAACAATCCTATCCCTGTCGTCTATCAACATGATGGTGCTCCTTGTCACTATGCCAAAATTGTTCAGGATTATCTAAATGGACGTTTTCCAAATCGCTGGATCGGACGCGGAAGCAACAGACTTGGCCAGCGAGATCACCAGATTTAACCGCTTTAGATTTCTTTGCATGGGGCTTTATCAAATCGCACGTCTATCAGACGAAGATTACGAGTCTTGAAAACTTACGTACACGTATACGAACTGCTGCAGATAACATAACCCGCAAATGCTCCAGAATTTGTTTAGAAATGCGCGAACGATTTGAGCTGTGCAGGGATATTGATGGGCGTCACGTCGAATCCTACTCTTAATTATTTAATAAATGTTACCACTTTATCATTTTATGATTGAATTCCATATAATTTCCAAGTGCTTCACAAAAATAGATCCTGACTTTATGTACACCCTGTATGTAAATGAAAAAAATCACCCGCGCCAACGTTCGAACTCACCACCTCTTGAATAGAAGCTAAGGGCGTTAGCCACTACACTACGAAGGGACAAAAGTTAACACAAACTATAATACATTTAAACAATTCATGCATTATATTCCTTTTATGGCACCCAAGCGTCGCACCAGATAGTTTGAATGAAATGTTGGTCATTACCTCGAGTGCGGGAAAGTTAACATGTAAAATGCCTCTGGACGCGAAAGTGTTATGCGTTTCCTCGGTTGTTTAAATGTATGAGAGGTTGTGTTACCTTTAATCCCGTCATAGTGTAGTTACCAGAATCTTCACCTATTGAAGAGGTAGTGGGTTTAAAACTTTGGTGTCAGGGGGGGGGGGTATCATGAAAAATCGTGCGGATTCGTGCACAATATTCCATACAGTATGAAAAACACTTTCAGCACATGCTGTAAAATCAAAAGGTTATGTAATAAAATTACTAAATCATGGTTGAATGAAAACATTGTAGTTTTTCAATTTCCTATGAGTTTAACATAACGCTGCGGAGAGACTTCTCGAACGCACTGTATATATAATAATGAACAATTAGTTTGCAGGTGGTGCTCAAGCATGGAAGTCCTGAGGAACGAATTAGACCGTGAGAGGGAGGCCAGGGTGAGGCTTCAAGAAAGCGTGATGCTTCTAACGGCAAAATTGGATTCCCTTGAGACTCCAGTTACGACCCCTCATGCGTCAGTTTCTACTAATAATATAAATATTATTAATAGCCCTCTCTCTTCCCCTAGTTCCCAACCCTTCGTTCGAGTGCGAAATGGAGCCCCATTGCGAAAAGCAAAGACTTGTCTACCAGTAATAACAAGCAATAAGTTTTCTGTTTTAGGTTTCGAAGATGCTGATGAACCGGAAACGACTCGTTGGCGATTCCATTGTTCGAGGGCAGCTCGAGGAATTCTGTGGGAGAAACCCTCGTCGTAGGCGCCGTTACTGCTACCCTGGTGCAAGGGTGGAGGATATAACTAATAGTGTTGACCATTTTACAGACGGTACCGCCTTGGACACAACGTATGTTATTCATGTCGGTACTAATAACGTTTTAAATTCTAGATCGGAAGAACTGCTGGCTAGGTACAGGGACTTAATAGAGCGACTAAAGGAGAAAACTAATAAGATTGTTTTAACAGGTATACTTCCTCGAATTATCCAACGTAACGATTTCTACAGCAAGGCGACCTATATTAACAATAACCTAAAGTCTCTTTGCCAACAGGAAGGAGTGCATTATGCGAATTTTTGGAACAGTTTCTACGGCAGGAGGGACTTGTTCCTCGAAGATGGACTTCATCTTAATGACGTTGGAGCTGCGCGTTTAGGAAGACTATTTCATAATACTGTCTCTTCTTTTCAGGCTGCCGTAACTCGAACGGTCCCAGCGTAAATTCTACAAGTTTCCCCTGCGCTCGCGAAGGTGTCGTAATTGCAAGCAATTTGAAGGTTCTATCCTTAAATGCTCGTAGCGTACGAAATAAAATAAATGAATTTTTTTCTTTAATTGCTTGTAAAGACTATGATTTAATTGCGATAAACGAATCGTGGCTTAGCACTGAAACACGTGACTTTAGGGAGTATCAAATTAAAGGTTATAGACTTTTTGTTAAAAACAGAATAGGTAGGCGAGGAGGCGGTGTTATGTTGTATATCAAAGATATATTGCGAACGTTATAGAAGTAAAGCACTCAATTCCAGAACCGATAGATTCGACTATAGCAGAACTTAAATTAAACGACTTCAAACTTCTTGTTGCGGTTATATATAGGCCCCCTAATCAAACAGCTGATACGGACGAAGCGTTATATCGTGAACTAAAGCGAATAATCGGTAGTGAGCAGGCTTTAGTTATGGGTGACTTAATTGCGCTAACGTAAATTACGATACAATGCAGGGAGACGCGGAAGTAATCGTTTAGTTAATTTTCTCGAGGATAGCTTTCTTATTCAAAAGGTTGGGGAACCTACGAGGTTGGACAGTATTTTAGATTTAGTAATAACTACGGATGATAGGCTAATTACTGATCTTCAAACAATAGAACCGTTGGGCAATAGCGATCACAATATGGTAGAGTTTGTCCTCTCAGTAAGTCACTCGAAACCAGCTAACTCGACGAAAATTCCTAACTTCCAGCACGCAGACTTTAGTAAATTTCGAAATAAATTGTCACACGTCAATTGGGAAAACGTGATGGGGAACTCCAACGCAAAACTAATGTGGGAATCGTTCGAAACAGTATTTAGGACTATAAATGAGGAATGTGTACCGTACAAAATTAAGCGTGCGAAAGTAAACAACAAGCCCTTGTGGTTTACTTCTAGAGTAGGAGACATTATAAAGAGTAGAGATAGGGCTTATAGGCAACATAAGTGCGATAAAGACAATTTGTTGTTACGAAACAACTACATATCTCTGAGGCGTGAAGCGAAAAGTTTAATAAAAACGTCCAAGCGCGAATTTGAAATCTCCATAGCTCGTGACGGTAAAGAAAACCCCAAGCGATTCTTTCAATACGTCAATAATAGAAATCCAGTAAAAAGCGTCTTGGGGCCATTGAAAAATCTAAACGGAGATCTAGTTTCTGAAAACAAGGAAATGGCTAACTTGCTAAATGAATTTTTTACGTCAGTTTTTACTATAGAAGATGTAACGAATATCCCTACGGTCATAGACGTAATACCTTTTGATAATGGGAGGTAATGCGCTATATTGATAAAATGAAAATGCGTAAATCACCGGGTCCGGATTCCATATATCCCATACAACTAAAAGAATTAAAAAATAGCATTGTTGTGCCGCTAACAAAGATTTTTAATGCGTCTATTTCTGAGGGGTGCGTACCAGATAATTTCAAGTTAGCAAACGTAACACCTATCTTTAAGAAAGGCGATAAAGGTGCGACGGGAAATTATAGGCCAATCAGTTTAACGTCTGTTGTAGGTAAGCTACTGGAATCAATAATTAGGGATCGTATAGTCGAACACTTAGAATTACATAAGCTAGTTAGAAATACGCAGCACGGATTTAGGCGAAACAAATCTTGCTTAACTAATCTTTTAGAATTTTTCCAAAGCGTGGTTGACGTTTACGATAGACATCGGGCGGTTGACAGTGGCGGATTTAAGGTGCGCGGGGCCCTAGGCCGGTTGGAGTGCGGGGCCCAAACTACGCAAAGCTAGCTTAATTAACTGAAATGAAGATTTACACCCCCATCCCCCAGTGGTGACCTTACGGGGGCCCTCAAATCAATGGGCGAGCGAAGCGTTAAAATAAATTTACTTTTTAAACAATATTCAATTTATTGATAATTAATTAGCCAAATTACCATTTCATAGTTGAACATTACACATTTGTTTTTTGAAGCTTAACAATAAAAAATAACTATAATAATACACCATTAACAAAAAAATAACTATCATAATACACCATTAACTAAAGAGAATACCACTTGACTGACATGCAAATGATGCAATGATGGGTTTTGTTTATTGCAGGCAATTTGTACGGTACACTTAACTATTTCTCAGTCAAAAAAGATTTTTTTCTAGCCTTCTTACTTGCAAACTGTTTGATGACATCAGTAAAATCAAGCACCCTTAATTTCTCATGCTCAATGCTCAACAGGGTAGTGAAGACAAACGGTGCCTGCCCATGGTGTTTCTTAGATAATTCTTGACTAGTTTCATCTTGGAGAATGATCGCTCCCCAGTGCAGTTTGTGACAAACATGCAGAGATAGAGTCGTAATACAATTTCAACATTAGCAAATGTTTCTACCATGTCATGTCTGTGAATTATCTCATACATTTCTAGTTCAGGACTTTTTGCAGCCTTTGCACCACCTGATGAAGGAGCACTTTCAGGTGAATCTCTTGGAATGGATTTCATAAGGTGTGCAAACTGCAAAAGCTCCGACTCCAATCCAGCCTTCAAGTCCTTAGGATATGAAGACACAAGCTTTTCAGCAGATGCTTTAAGCTCAGTGTTCGTTTTGTTTGAGATTTCTGATAAAAACCCAAATTTCTCTCGAAGGTCGCTGTAAGCAGCAATGCGTTGTTGTAGGGCAGCACAGAGCTTGTCAATGATGGGCAAGAATGCAGTCACTCTAAACTTGTCTCTCCCTGTCAGCATAACATCCTCCGCGGAGTCTAGTTCATCGTGGTGACGCTTGCGCTTCCTAATACGCTGCGTGTCGGCGTAGTATGCATCATTACTCGTCACATCACAGGGATCACACTTAGCCATAGCTTTTGCTTCAAAGTCATCGAACTGGGATCTCAGGTCTTTAGCAAATTGTAAAAGAGACTCTAGCAGTGTGACAGCTGTGTTGAGGGAGAGCCCAGATTTTTGCAGCTGGATACTGCGACTCTGAAACCTTTCCAATACTGTATCCCAAACTTCAAGAAGAATCACTGTTTCAAGTTTTTTTCAAACCCTTTGAGAAGACCACTTGCTTCAGCTCTTGTTTCAGCTGGCTGATTCTGATCTGAGAATAACTCTTCCAGAACAATGATGTTTTCTTTGTGTGCTCTACTGAGAGCAGCTACAGCATCTGCTCGTGCTGACCAACGAGTGTCTGAAAGTATTTTATCAACTTTCAACTTCTTATCTTTATTAGTCTCTAGTACCTCACGGTGTCTCCTCCAACGATAAGTAGATGCAACAAGAAAGGAGTACATATTTTGTACCAGAGCAAACAATGACACTGCAGCAGGACAGCTTTCTGCAGCACACTTAGCCACCAAGTTTAAGGAATGAGCCATACATGGTATGTACTCAGCTTCACTACACTCATTCTTGATTATCTGTTGGGTCCCCAGATATTTACCAGACATGTTGCTGGCATTGTCATAGGACTGTCCTCGGCAGTCGATAACTGGAATGTTCTTCTCTTTAAGAAAATCAAGAACAGTTGTAGCAATATCTCTGCCAGTGTGGCTTAGCATGGGAATAAACTGCAAAAACCTTTCAACTGGACCTGTAGTAGGCAGTACATAGCGGATTGTAAAAGTAAGTTGATCCATGTGTGAAATATCAGGTGTGGAGTCAACAGAAATTGAGAAGTACTTTGCTGTTTTTACTTCATCTGTTATTGAGGACATAACCTTTTCTACCATTATTCCAATGACTTCCTCAGAAATGACATGGACAAGTAGGAAGTATGACCACTACCTTTGTTTGCGTGTTTCTTGATATGTGCTGCCAAGAAACTGTCGTATGTGCTCAGCAGCTCTAGAATCCCAAGATAGTTTCCATTGTGTACTGATCCAATTACTTCATCTTTACCTCGAATGGCTAGCCCGCGTTCGCAAAGTAGCTTTAAAACATCTACACACCTCCTCAATACTGCTTGCCAGTACTCGCATTCACTTTTATATTGTTGTACTACAGTAGATTAGAGTCAATACGGGCACCCGCAGTCTTTCGATATATCATTTCGACCATACTTTTCCTGTGCTGATCTGACCTACTGTGAGATTCTATGACATACCTAGCGTTCTTCCAACCATTGAAGCCAGTTGTGAATGAGCTTTCCACCTTTGACATAAGCTTGCAAGCAAAACAATACACTTTACCAGTTGTTTTAGAGTAACAGAGCCATTTAAGATTAATTTCTTGGCCAGATAATGAATGAGTTCGAGTGAATAATGTCTTTGTACAATGACGGGTTCTGTTTAGCTCTTTCACAGCTGACTCTTTGAAGTCACCATCACAGTGTCGACATTCTGCGCTTCCCTTTTTCAACCAATAGTCCACACACATTTTCAGTAATTATTTTAGGCCATAATCCAAGATCCGTTTCAAATCCTTGTTCAGTACCGGTATTCATAACTTTCACTTCCTCTTGTGTCTCCTCACTGTCACTGTGTTCAGGTTCAATTGCGCTAACTACACTAGGTTCAGTACTAGTTGTGGCTTCTCCAGTTGTTTCAGGCGTAATTGGTGTCTCTACTGATTCAGATTCAGTTTGACCGGATTCAGTTTGAGTTTGTGATTTTGCAGATTCAGATACTGTTGGATATGTCAACCATTGAGTTATTTTGGTAGTTTTTTTACTCTTTGGTTTACGTCTGCCTTTTCTTGTCGTTTAACAGAGCCAGCTTTATACTTCCTCCCTTGATCACGATCACGACTTGTTGATTTCTCCATTGTGCCTCAGTGCAGCCTCACTGCCTTATCCTGAAACATAAAAACATAAAAAAAAAACTATTTACACTTGACCCTCGTTTAGTATTAATTAATACAGTTTAATTAATTAATTAAATACAGACACTAAACAGTTGTTCGGGTGAAAAAGTCGCTTTATGGGAAAAGTCGCCAGCCCCCACCAGTGGCGACTTTTTCCTTAAATATGTATAAATGTATTTATATGAAATCTAAGCTAAACTGACCTAACCTAGCCTAAGTACGTTTCATATAAAAAAATTAATTACATTAATTTAACATTTTTCAACTTATTTATGTTATTATAAAGCTGACTAAAACTCCCCATCCCCATTTATTGACTGGCGACTTTTTCGAGATACGACTTTTACCATTACTTACCACTAAACACACTCACATGTGCACTCCACAGCGGCCTGAATAGAACTAAACTCCCGCCAGCAAAGAGAGTGATACCATAATTATCACTAATCATTAATCAATTGTATTATTTATAGTGGAATCCAACATTATAATTATATGTGAGGGCGCGGGGCCCTCACAGGCGCGGGGCCGTAGGCCATGGCCTACTCGGCCCCCCCCTAAATCCGCCACTGGCGGTTGATGTAGTGTATTTAGATTTTCAAAAAGCGTTTGACACCGTGCCGCACAAAAGACTCACTGAAAAAAACTAAGGCTCATGGAATCAGGGGTGTAGTAATAAATTGGCTAGAAGAGTGGTTGCGAGGCAGGAAACAGAGGGTGGTCGTTGATGGAGCGGAGTCGTGTTGGGCTAATGTAGCGAGTGGCGTTCCTCAGGGTTCTGTATTGGGCCCCTTGCTTTTTCTTATATATATTAACGATTTAGATGTCGGCCTAGTCAGTACAGTTTCAAAGTTTGCGGATGACACGAAGCTGGGTGGTAGGGCGATTAATGACGAAGATAGAGGTAAAATTCAGGAAGCTCTGAATAAAATCGTTGATTGGTCAGTCACATGGCAAATGAGATTTAACGTGGATAAGTGCAAAATTTTGTATATAGGTTCGCGTAACGGTAATTTTGCGTATAGTATGTCAGGGAAAGATTTAACAAGCGTAGAGCGGGAAAAAGATTTAGGAGTTATAGTCACTAGTGATTTAAAAGTAGCGAAACAAAGTACAGCAGCGGTCAATAAGGCGAACAAAGTGTAAGGTTTTATAGCTCGAAATTTTGAGTACAAATCGCGCGATATTATAGTTCCACTTTATAAATCATTAGTTAGACCCCATTTGGAGTACGCGGTCCAATTTTGGAATCCGCATATGCGCAAAGATAGAGACGAAATCGAAAGAGTTCAAAGACGAGCAACTAAGATGATTCCGTCGCTTAGGTCAAAGTCGTACGAGGATAGGCTTAAGGAGTTAAAATTGACAACACTCGAGACTAGGAGGTTAAGGGGTGATCTAATCCAGGTTTTCAAAATTATGAATGGGTTCGATAACGTAGATAGAGATAGCTTTTTCGAAATATCTCAATATAATAGGACTAGAAATAACGGGTGTAAGTTGACAAGTAGAAGGTTCGAGACAGCAGTTGCGAAAAACTTTTTTACGCATAGAATAGTAAATAGCTGGAATAGTTTGCCGGTAGAAGTAATTAGTAGCAGTCTATAAACATGTTTAAAAATCGATTAGACGCATATGTTGATAGAAAGGGTATAGTTTAAGGTAGTTAAATTAAGGCTTTCTGGGGATAGATCCCACAGCTCAATACAAGTGTTGTGGGATATAGGGAGGCAGCGTCTTGGGTTAGGGGATACTCCCTGTCCTTACACACCCCATTTAAAGATTCCTCTGCCGAGCGGTGCCCCCCATAGTACTGTGAGGTATTGAAAAACTCATGATCTTCACTTGCCCCACAAACACCTTTAAATGGGACCCAAAATGGGTGCACACACATTTCTACATTACTGTACAGTCTTTACAGCCACACCTACACTTTTTCTCGTAAGTGTATATATTGTAATGTATATGATTGTAAATTTTGACTTGGTCCGCAATCGATATGGATCGTGACTTGATGGATACCGTAATGAAATTGACTGGATTCTTTGGATCTGATATATTTGCATGTCCGTTATAAATAGATATAGAGTGTAACATATTTGTGGATAGTAGTCTATTATGACTTGATACTCTGGATCCAGAGATTCTATCTTTAGTTTTAAATCGATAATTAATTAGTTTTAAATTGATAATTATTTAGTTTCGTAAAAATTGGTCGTTGCCAATTTACCGGCAGTTTTTACATAAATTTCTTATGTTCTTGTGGTTCGGAACCCACGTAAAATTGTAGGTCCCCTCTGCCACCACGGAGGACATACACAATACACGATTACGAACACAGTTAGGTAGACCAGCCATGAGTGGATCCTAGGGTCTTTGTTGGTCTGAAACACTATAACATTATATATATATATATATATATATATATATATATATATAGAGAGAGAGAGAGAGAGAGAGAGAGAGAGAGAGAGAGAGAGAGAGAGAGAGAGAGAGAGAGAGATACTCTATATATTATATATAAATAATTTTAGGTCTTGTTTCTAGGAAACTTCAATTATTATGCTTCAGTAATTCACTGCAAACATTTCTGAATTTTTTCCATCTTCAGCGGTTAAAATATAACTATTTTATGTACATACAAAAAGAGAGATAGTTAAAATTAATCTACATTCTTATCAACTTTATAAAATAAAATTATTCGATTATGCGGAGTTACTATTTTATGTGAAGGTGTTACAGTATGCGTTACAATTATTGGTAAAGGTTCATTTTTTAACCTAAAGGTTGAATGCGGAAGTATAGTCGTTCAGGGTGTATTTTTTATGTAATATATTTAATAATTCTAAAATCTGTAAGTCCGTTAATTGGTAGTGTTGATGGTGTCAATAATTTTGAAATGTGACGTGTGTAATGAATGATTTTTTTGAGTATGACTATTCTCTAATTGAAGATTTAGAAGGTATGTGTAGAGGAAATGCCAAGGTGTTCTTTTATTCTTAGTTGATATTGGCGGCTAGTACTACCAATATAATTTGCTTGGCAGCGAATACAATCAAAATAATATATAATAAACGAAACCAGGGCATTCGGAAATTTTTCTTTGTGGGGTAGGGTATGATTTTATACTGTGATTATTTGTATAGATTAGTGATGTAGGTCATCCGCATCCGCATCCGCATCCGCGGAACATCCTCACATTTTCTCGCATCCGCATCCACGTCCGCATCCGCACTTTGGACTGCGGATGTCGTGCGGATGTGGACCGTTGAGATAAAACGTCATTAATAAGCGGAAATTATCAAATTCTACTATATTAATAGAACTAGTTCATTGTGCGCAAAAGTGATGCAAGCGACAAGACGAGAGGCTGTTCTTGTATGAAGTTACTCTCTTGCAACCTACTTAGATCCACGTTACAAAGCTAAGTTATTTTCACCTAGTACATTAGAACGAGTTAAATCATCACTTGGCAAAGCAGTTGAAGAGCTTCAATCTCTTGAATCTGTCGCTTCGCCACCCACCAAAAGAATAAAAGTTTCAGTGACAGAACCAACACCTTCAACGAGCAAATCTATCACAGAATCTCTCTCTCAGTTTCTTGAGTCAAGCAGCAATGACGAGACCTACGCGATGTCAAAAGATGTAGTAAAAATGATCGAGAGCTATCACCAAAAAAACGCCTGGCTGCATGTGACAATCCTATTAGTTGGTGGAAAAATACGCAGAATATCTATCCATACTTGAGTAAACTTGCAAGGAAACATTTAGCCTGTCCTCCAACAAACGTACCAAGCGAGAGATTATTTAGCAGTGCTGGATTAATATATGATGAAAAGAGAAACAGACTGGAGCAGAAAAGACAGAAAAATTAATGTTCCTTAAGCATAACCTTCCTATAATTAAGTTTGAACATTAAACGATGAACATCTTAGTTTACTTTATTTTAATTACTCATTTATAAATATGCCTAATAAAACTTTAAACTTAATATAAATAGTTATCAAGCTAATTAAAGATCTCTTTCTATAAGGGTGGAGGTTAGGGGAAAGAGGTCGGTGGGTGCATTTGAGTTGGGTTCACGTCCCGCATCCTGGTAACACAATTATGGTTTCTAATTGTGGCTGAAACTCAACAAAATATAACGAATTTATTTGCAGACGAATTCACTAATTGATTTCTATATTAGTTAGATGCTTGATATTATTTTATATGTTCAGAGAAAAGTACAGCAATTATTGTACAATTAATCAATTATACTACATTATAGCTACAGCTCTCTCTATATAATAACTTATTATATACGTTAAACACAACAAATCTCGAATATATCCTAAAAAATAACGAAAATGTAGACATCCGCATCCGCGGATGTTGAAATCAAACATCCTCATCCGCATCCGCATCCGCGGATGTGAAAAAAATGACATCCGCTACATCACTAGTATAGATCAAACAAAAATTTACTTGTGGGTAGGCCTATAGGTTTTTTTAAGTAGTGTATGAAGTTCTTTTTCAAATTTTAATGTTAATATAACCGTAGTAGGGAAACTTAAAAAAATATTTAAGATCCTTATTAACTGTTGGAATTTTGTTGATTGATTTATAAATATTACTTAAAAAAATTTAAACCTTCAAAATATTTCATTAGAGAACATTTATGCTAAAAAAATCATCCATTACACACGTCACATTTCAAAATTATTGACACCATCAATCAATACTAAGCAATTAACGGACTTACATATTTTAGAACAAAAAAAAATTCACCCTTACGTCTTATACTTCCGCATTCAACTTTTCGGTTGAAAACTGAACCTTTACCTGTAATTGCAACACCACATAAAGGAATAACTTTTTATTTTATAAAGTTGGTAAAAATGTAGATTAATTTTCACTTTTTTCGTATGTACTTACATGAATTAATCGCATTTAAATATTAACTTACAAATTAACTAAAGATGGAAAGAATTCCGAAACATTTGCACTATATATATATATAATCAGTAATTTAGTGCAAATGTTTCGGAATTCTCTCTCTCTCTCTCTCTCTCTCTCTCCTCTCTCTCTCTCGCTCTCTCTCTCTCTCTATATATATATATATATAAGGAACTTCTTCTGTAGTTAATAATTAATTTGGGAGAGAGTTTTTTCAATTAAATTAAAACCGATGCAACTTAAAGCTTTTACGAATCTCGAAGTTTTCGAAGTGGTGTCCAACTTTTCATCAGAACGAATGATTTACTACACGCACCCTTCTTTGCAGCTATGCATAGAACGAACGATTTTTTTTTCTAGCGCTCCTTACACAGATTTTTCGAAATTTGATAACTGTTTTTGAAGTTCTAAATAGGCGTTCCCAAATTATTCAAAATTTCTTTCTTTTTTGTTGATGAAATTATTGATGAAACTATCAGTAACCTCTTATTTTAATATTTGGATCTTACAGTTTTCTATACTGATATAAATGTTGTTTCGTCCCAGTTCTTACAGAAATTTTGTTTACTGTAAACGGAGAAGTTCCTTTTGACAATTTTAAGTTCGTTTGTTCCATATTAGTATCAAATTAGGTTATGGAAAGGCTCCTCTCAGAATTAGGTTCCAAGTTGGGGACCGCATAGACACTAACCGGTCACTTACTAGATATCTTTTTAATTCTAAGGGGATCTACTGTATATGGTTAGTGTTAGAAACAGTTTATTACCTTGAACGTTAAAATAACAAAAATGTAGGTAATAAAAAGTTCCTAACTTTGACCGTTAAGATCCCTTTTTCGGCATATCTCTTTCGTATATAGGTTCAAAACGAAAGCCGGTAAGTTCTCTGTTAATGTCTATACGGTCCCGAACATGGAACCTAATTCTGAGAGGAACCTATTCTTAATCTGTTTTGACACGTTTTGCCTTTTAAAATTTTTGTGTCATACGGAAGTTGGATCACCTGAAGATCAGGGCCCCCAGCCTTATGAGGCTAACTAACGAAAATATCACGACCTAACCTAACCAATCGTTAGGTCAACTGTACGCCCTTGACGATTGGTTAGGTTAGGTCGTGATATTTTCGTTAGTTAGTCTTATTATAAAGCTAACTAAAGAAGGCTGGGGGCCCTGATTTTCAGGTGATCCCGTAAGTTCACTTCTTACAGTGTGTGATGAATTAAGTGTTTTGGTGTTATTAGTCCTAAAAGTACACCATAAGTCCTCAGTATTTGGCAGAACAGAAGGCGCAAATCAAAACCACAAACAGTCCGCCAAATTACACAGCAATAAAGGAAAATGTGTTTTTGCCCTTGCAAAATACGGTCAAAAGTTGCATTGCCATAACTGAAAGATTCTCGCATACTGAATTAAAGAGTTAGTTAAAACGTGCAAAAACTATGATAGTTAAGCTTTATAATGCCATTTACTATCTTGTTCTATCTCAAATGGGCTAAACGATATTGAATTTTTAAAAATATTTTAGAGAGAGAGAGAGAGAGAGAGAGAGAGAGAGAGTTACAAGGAGTTACAAGGAAAAGAAGCACCTCAAAATGCCTTGCGGCCCATTAAGAGGAGGTACCAATGGCAACAGTGCCAGGGAAAATTTTCTACACCCTCAAATAGTGTGCAAGATTTGGTCTAACCTTTTCTTGAAATGATCCACAGAGGAACTGTTCACAACTTCTGAAGGTAACCTGTTCCACGTGTCACAGATCTTATACGTAAAGTAATTCTCACACACACTAGTCCTAAACCGTTTCAAATCCAACTTCCAACCATTGTTGCGAGTTGGGTTATCATTTAAACTAAACATGCTTCTAAAATCGACATCGTTGAACCCGCGTAAGAGCTTGAAAACCTCGATGAGTTGACCGTGCAGCCTCCGAGTTTCCAGCGAAAACAAGTTCAGGGCGCGTAACCGTCGATTGTAGCCCATATGCCTAACGGAAGGGATTAACTTTGTGTCCCTCGCCTGCACTCGCTCCAGCCTCTCAATATCTTTCCTGAGGGTGGGCGACCAGAACTGCACAGCATACTCCAGGTGCGGCCGAACCAGGGAATTGTACAGAGAGAGCACAATCTCCTTGTTCCGAAACTGAAATTGTCTCCTGATATAACCCAACAGCTTCTGGGCTTTCTTTTCCACCTCTACGCACTGTTTGGTAAACTTAAGGTCGCTGCTGATTAGCACACCCAAATCCTTTTTCAAATCAGTCGCCTCGATATTGTTCCCCAACATCGAGTAGTCCGACTTGGGATTGGCGTAGCCAATGTGCATCACTTTGCATTTACCCAAGTTAAACGGCATTTGCCATTTTAAGGACCACTCTCCTATCCTACCTAGGTCCGCACGCAGTTCCTCGATCGCCTCGGGCGTCCCAACATTGGCCCCAAGCTTGGTGTCATCAGCGAATTTGGCGATCCGACTGACGATGCCACCGTCGATATCATTTATGTAAATGATAAACAACAGTGGCCCAAAAACGGAACCCTGAGGAACCCCACTAGTGACCGAGGCCCAACCCGAACTAACCCCTTTAATTACAACCCTCTGCCGCCTATTCTTTAGCCAGTTTTCAATCCACCTACCTATTTCCCCACCGAGAGAGAGAGAGAAAGAGAGAGAGAGAGAGAGAGAGAGAGAGAGAGAGAGAGAGAGAGAGAGAGAGGGAGAGAGAGAGTTGTACGGTTATACTAGGGAGGTATTATTACTTAATGTTCGATATATTGCTGTGTTGCATAAAGTTGTCAGAAGCCCCCTTCACTGCGTCCAGTTTAATTTACAATGTAAGATATTTAGTTTTGAATAACAATAAATCTTAAACTTTTGGTTTAAAGACAAAAAAATTGTGGGAAAAAAATTGTAGGAAAAAATTGTGGGAATATTTTCTTTACGGGTTTGGGTTGACAAAATGATAAACAGTCTTGCAAAAATGGGAGCATATTTTGTACTCTTTTTATTCAGAATAGTAAATATGTTTACTAATTTCTTTACTAATTTTGTTTTTACTACATTTTAGTGAAATTTACTTAGTTAACTAGTGTTAGTTAATTTATATAGGGAATTTTTTTATAGTAGAATTTTGCCTATTATTGTTAATTTCAACATTGTAGCGGTATGTAGATGATGTCTTATGCCTTTGGCCTGATAATTTGGATGTCGAAGGATTTCTTGGTAGGCCTACAACAATTTAGTCCTATCAAAAAATATTTCCCGATGGAAAGGAAAATGACGAATGATTATCATTTTTGAATCTTTCGGAGATGCACAAATCAATTCATATTTGAAGTTTTTTGCAAGTCTCTTAATAATAAATCGTATGTTTACTTTTATTCTGACCATCCCATCACCCCTTGATAAAATCTTCAATGTTTTTCTTTTCTTTCTTAAAGCATCAAAGTCCTGAATTTTTAGATTTTGAGTGATGCAATATTATAAATATTAATATTAAACTATGCTATTTTGTCTCATTTCTAGAAAATTGTTTAAGGAAAACTGAAAAACAAGGTATTATACTAGTGTAATTCAAAAGGAATCCTATATAAGGGGTTCCAAAAAACCTTAGCCCCCCCCCTCCATTTGCAGCTTACATGTTTACTTATATCGAAATAGTTTTTAGTGATTATAAAAATATATAAAATTCTTTATTTATTGCAGGTATTAAAATTACTCTAGCTGATAAAGTGATAACACTGGTCAACACTCATTTTATTGCCAATCATAGAGTGATTTTGGGGTAACTTTGTGGTGCTGATTCCGAATATGACATCGGTTTTGCTAGATTGGCTCTAATTTATGAGATAATTGGTACCCCATTGAAACACGTAAAAATGCAAAAAATTTAATGTTCAGGCGGAGCCTACTTACAAATCGTATTGAAATTGTCTCAAATCATACAAAAGTAAACACATGAAATACATAATGGCATTTTATTCGGTCTCACCATCTAGAATGTTCCGGTAGTTTCCCATATGCACGCGTTATGGTTACGTTTCCTATTAATTGAGGGTATTCATTATCTCAAGAACTAGAGCCAAATCGGAAAAACTACTTTCATTTTGGAATTCAGCAACCCCAAAATACCTTAAATTCGTACGAATTTCCTTGGCAACGAAAAAAAAAGTTTTTTGTTGACCTGTGTAATATAATGGCTTCTCAATTAATTGGTGATTCGGAGAGGCAACGTGTGATAGATCGCATACGAGCAATAACATTTCGGGAAGCTCGTGATGCTGGAGCCACCTTTATAACGTTCATGGGTTGCCAAAAAGTTGCGAAGAAGTGAGGACTTCGTAAAAAGAAATTGGAATAAAACTTTGGATGAATGTGAAATGGATACAACCAAATCTGGGCGCCCAAATTTGCCACTCTCTCAGGAAACAAAGGACATCATTGAAAGTGGTACGCTTAAGCGGAAAAACAGCTGTGCTAAACTTTCTAGAGAGATCGAAGTGTTGAGAGGAAAGATCGTTAGTGGTGAGATCATTCGACTCTACCGTCATAGGCAAGGTTTAAAGCCTTGGCATGAACTTCCAAAGCCAAGAAAAACTCAACTTAACATCGATGACAGAAAGTGGTTTGCCCATTATCTTGAAGATTGGGATGTGGATGATTTCATGCATTTAGCTGTCTCCGTGAATTTTTTGTTTACGTAACACGTCGGCCTAACTACCAAAATGATCGAATGTGGGCCACAACACCAGATGAAATCGATAACAATGAACATTATCGCGAATTATTAAAAAGTCCAGACTGTGTTGGTGTGTTTGTTTTGTTCACTGCAAAGAAGCTCATGTGGGTGCTGAAGCCAAATGGTCAGAGTTGGGATGGACAGTATTTTCGCGATATTATTCTATCCCAGCATGTCATTCCTTTTCTAAGAAACCCAAACAATGTTATGGATGTCGATCAGGTCACACTTCTGCACGATAAGGCCCCCTGCTTTAAGGCGTTAGCCACTCAACAGTTGTTGCGGAACCATGAGATCGATTTCTTTGGAAATGAAGAATGGCCAGGAAATTCTCCTGACCTGAACGTCTGTGAACACACTGGATCAGTTATAAAGGACAAGGTTGAATGTCTCTTGTTTCATGAACCTGCAGCAAATCGATTTTCGAAGGATACAATGACGCAACACATTGAAACTGTTTTAGCAAATTTGCGTAACGATCAAGATCTATTCACGTCACTTTTGGCAAGCTACCCAAAGCGAATTCAGGTGTCTTGGAAGCCAATGGCGGGAACACCAAGTTTTAATTGTTTCTCATTAAATGCAGGATTAAATTCTCTTTTGTAAGGTATGTTTAGTTTTACTGTACCTCTAATGGTTTAGGCCATGGGCGGGGGAGGCTAAGGTTTATTGGAGCCCCGTACTATTGAGCTAAAATGAGTCTGTGTGTCCGCTTTCTTCGGAACAGTGCACAGACTAAACAGCACATCGAAAAATTCTGCAACCACCACCAACTGATAGCCCATGAGCTGCCGATGTGCTCTGTCAAGTTTCCCGGTCCTAGGTCACCGGTTACTGGGTCCGAAGGCCCCAGCACCGCGATAAAACTAAAGAAAAGAACGCAGTCGTGAAAATCTTGAGCTTCACATTTATACTGTGATATACCGTGTGACCACAAAAATTGTCCCTGTTTTTAATCGCTTATTACTCAGTCATTATTGCAGCTTCACAAATGAAATAAAAAGCATTCGAAAGAGAACATTTTAAAGTTTTATTTCATTTTTTCGATATCCTGGATACGAAATCAGTACTTATAAAAAAATGACAGTTTTATCCACCACAATCATGGGTTATTTGTCGGACATGCAACGTGTTTTCATCGCAGAAGAGATGATCAAACATGGCTCGGTAGTTGCCACCCAACGGTCTTTCAGACGACAATACGGTCAGCAAAGGACCATAGATCCTAAAACGATTCGCAGGATTTTCGCAAAATGGAAACATCACGGCTCAATCAAGAACATGCATAAAGGCAACTCTGGGCGCAGCAAAGGTGTGCGAACCGCTGAAAACATTGATTCAGTCGCAAATCAGCTTGAAACGGACAACAAGAAATCTGTGAGACGACTATCAGCTGTGACAGGAATCAAACGGGAGAGCATTCGGAAAATAATCACGTTGGATTTGAGAATGAAGTCATTCAAAATTATGTTTGCAACAGCTTAGCGAACAAGACTACCAGCGTCGTTTGATGTTTTGTGAACGCATTGAAACAATAATTGAACAAAACCAGATAAGATTAAGTGACATAATATTCAGTGATGAATGCCACATCTATCTCAATGGGTTCATCAACAGACAGAATTACTGGTGTTGGTCACAAAACAAGCCAAATATACACTTGGAGAAACCTCTGCATTCACCAAAAGTTACTGTCTGGTGTGGTTTGAGTAGCAGCAAGGTTTATGGTCCTTACTTTTTTGAGGACCCAGAGACAAGGAGACCGCTTTCAGTAACTTCACAAAGATATGTAGAAATGCTGAACACTGTTTTTGAACAAGAAAACTGCGGTAACAAGTGGTTTCAGCAAGACGGAGCAACAGCCCACACAACTAGGCAATCACTGGAATGTTTAACAAGATTTTTTGAACAAAGATTCATTTCTCATCGCTCGCAGTTTCCCTGGCCCGCAAGATCTCCCGATCTATCACCTATGGACTTTTTTCTCTGGGGATTTGTCAAGGACAAAGTATTCAGGCAAGAGCCATCCTCTATCGAAGAATTAAAGCAAGCGGTGGTAGAGAGTGTACAGTCCATTGAATGCAGCGTTTTGGAAAATGTAATAAATAACTTCCTTTCCCGTTGTGTGAAATGTAAGAATGTCCACGGACGTCACTTTGAACACATGTAGAATAAATTAAAACTTTAAAATGTTCTCTTTCGAATGCTTTTTATTTCATTTGTGAAGCTGCAATAATGACTGAGTAATAAGCGATTAAAAACAGGGACAATTTTTGTGGTCACACGGTATATACTTCAGTATAATGGGGAGAGGGGGTGGGGTAATTGGGGGAGTGGGGGTGCGGGTAATGGGGAGAGGGGTGGGACAATGGCTTTTTTACTTTTGTGTGTGGGGGTAATGGGGAAGTGGGGGTGGGAGTGTAATGGAGTAGAGGGGTGGGGGTAATGAGGGTAATGGCGTTTTTTTAAATTTTGTAGCTTAGCCACTTCTTCCCATGAGGGCCTCATATAATATAATAAAAAAAATACATGAAAAAGTGAAAAAAAAATGTCTTTTTCTCTTTACATTTGTGATTGATTGGATAGCCCGAAAGGACTCACAATTTAATCGGGATATTAAGCTCCATTCTTTCATCGATTTGCAGTTACGATTCATTACAATTTTTGTAATTATATTACTAATATTTTATAAAGTATTGGTGGTTACGATTGTACCATCCAGTAATATGCCATATATATGAGATATATGTGATATGCCATACTTTTGTCGCTTAGCCACTTCTTCCTATGAGGGCTTCATTATAATATAATTTTAAATCTACAACCAATAAAAAAAAATTGAAGTAGTGAAAAAAAAATTCGGAGGGCGATAGCGAGCTATCGCTTGTCCTATATACTATTGAGCTAAAATGTGTCTGTGTGTGTGTCCGCTTTTTTTCGGAACCGTGCACAGCCTAAACGGCACATCGGAAAATTCTGCAACCACCACCAACTGATAGCCCATGAGCTTCCGATGTGCTCTGTCAAGTTTCCCGGTCTTAGGTCACCGGTTACTGGGTCCGAAGGCTCCAGCACCGCGATAAAACTACAGAAAAGAACGCAGCCGTGAAAATCTTGAGCTTCACATTTATACTGTGATATATATACTGCTACGGGTCGCAGTATATGTTACAGTGCTACCCGCCCGGAGGGCCAAGTTGTACAACGGTCGCGAGCGATAGCGAGCTACCGCTTGTTTGATTCTAAAACATTTCCTGAGTCTTCCTTACCATCTAAATTTTAAATATCTTCTGACCTTATTTTAAGCAACTGGAATTAACATAGTCTGTAAGTATAAAAATACTGTTAAATCTCGGCTAATAAAGAACAACTAAACAACCCAGATAATGTAGATGGCTCTGTTTACTCGAGTGGATGTAAACAATGCGACTCAGTTTATATTGGCTAAACTGGGAAAACTTTAAATATCAGAATGAAACAGCATAAATATGCGTGTAGGACGGCAAATAATTCTAATGCATTGTTTAACCATTTGTACAGATATAATCATAGTATTAATTCGGAAAATTCTAAAATTGTTGTTTAAAATAAAGACAACTGAAAGGAACATTCTGGAATGTGCATTCATATACTTTATCAACAATTTCAATAACAGTTCGGGAACGTATAAAATGGACAACATCTTGTTAAAATACCTTTTTCCATTAATTAATAATTGTTAATGTTTTCTTAATCCCTCCTAACTTTACGCTGTACAGGGATATATATTTCGGCTTTTTGCCTTTTCCCTTCATTCCCTGACGACGTGTACTGCTGAATATACGAAAGGCTTTTCATTTTTCTTTGTGGGTATGCATCAATCTCTCTCCCTCTTTTATATTATATATATTATATATATATATATATATGGAATGTGTTTCACAAATAGACACGTGGAATTAATAAATGTTACATACCCCAGGGAAAAATAAGAAGCGATTCCAAAGCCTGTCGTGTAATTCACAATACTTAGTCAGGTAAATAACACGAAAAGACCTTCACCTTGGAATCGCACACACACACACACACACACACACACACACACACACACACACACACACATTACATACATGGTGGTCCAAAAGTCCCTATCTGTTTTGCTGAAATAATAGTATTTTTGGATAAAAATATAGTAACAATTAGATGTATATTTATTTATTAAGCTTAGGTTTAACATTCCACGTGAGCACCATCACTGTCTCTGCAAATCTCAAATCTGCCCATTGCATTGCGGAACACATTCTCAAGCATGTCGGGTTATTTTAGCGGCTGCCGCGACAATGCGGGTTCGCAGATCCTGCAGGTCTGTAACTCTTGTTTTGTAAACCTCAGACTTTATAAAGCCCCACGCAAACACGTCTAATAGTGTTAAATTTGGAGATCGTAATGCCCAGGCCTGTTTCCACCACGTCCAATCCACCGATTTGGTAAGAACTGATCAAGGTACGCCCGAACGATGTTTGCATAGTGACATGGAGCTCCATCTTGTTAAAAGATAACGATGTCGAGAATGCCATCTGAATGAAGCTGGGGTTCAAGAAACTGCTGAAGCATGTCAAGATAAATTGGCCCTGTTACCGTAGCTTCTGCAAAGAAAAAAGGTCCGTAAATCTTCGATCTTGTCATACCTAACCAGACATTAACTTTAGGAGAATCTCTCTCCCATTCATAGAACTCGGTTGGTTTTTCATCAGCCCAAATACGGCAATTATGTCGATTAACCTCTCCATCTGTGTGGAGTGTCGCCTCATTGCTGAAGAGAATGTGGTTTAATAAGTTTTTGGAGTGAATATTTTCAATTAATTCTCTGCACATGGGGGCTCGTCTTGAATAATCCTCTTCGTGTAACTCATGTAGCACTTGAATATGGTAACTTTTTTAATGTTGATTTTAAAGTCCTTGGAACAGACGTTTTTAGTATGCTCAGTCTACGTGATGCTATGCGAATTAACATTCTTGGATTTATTTCAAAGACATCTGTTACCAATTCGACATTTTCTTGAGAGGTACCTGGACGTCCAGATCTTGTCTTGTCATGAATAGCTCATGTTCTTTTAAATTTATTGACCAGCTCGCGAATTGCTTTGTCTGTAGGTCCCGGTTTGTGAAATCTTCTTTCTTTGCACTTCTTCCCTTGGATTAGTGTTACGACCATCACACGTTCTTGTACATCCATCATCGTTTCTGGTCTGTAGAAAATAAAAAAAAAAATAATTATTTCAGCAAAAGAGATAGGGACTTTTGGACCATCCTGTATGTATATTTCAGCATATTTCAGCATAACGTTGAATTTTTTCACTTAAAAATATTTAAAAATATTTAATTTAATTAGTTTGGCTTCAGTTATTGGAATCTCTTTCAGTATCATCATTTAATCGGGAAAGCACAGTTTTATCGAAAATCGTTAGCATTTATCATTTTATCAGTGACTGACTCGCTTTTAGCTTTGGAAAGATTTTTTTTTTCATTTTTCGGGGGGGGGGGGGGGGGGGGGGTTTACTTTAGAGAAATTCCTGAAAAATATTGTTTCGTTCTTGTTTTTATGGTAATTGATAGAATTCAGTGTATTTTTAACTTGTTCATTTGTAGTTTGTTTTAGAATAACCTTCGCGGAGCAGGTACAAAAATGTGGCGTTTATTTAGCATAGAAATTTTATTCATTCGTTAGATTCCTGTAGAATAAATTTCAAAAACCTATTTGGATGACTGAATTTGATAGGTATAAAACACTTATTCTCGTTTCTACTGAATTTACTGAAGAATATATATTCCCTCAGCTTCAACAATACGCAAATCAATCCTTCTTCTTCTCTTAACATTCTTGGTGTTTCTTTTTTTCGTGGTCTTTCCTGAAAAAAATCACATATACTCTCTTTCTAAAACAGTTTCTAAGAGGTTAGGTGTGCTGTGCCGGTTTCGCAGTTTCTTCACCACTACTCATTGCTATATGGAGAACGCTTCTCATGTGTGGGGTGGCTCAACTCATACAGCTCTACTTGACCGGGTGGAATCAAAGGCTTTTCGTCTCATCAATTCCCCGCCTCTTACTCACTATCTTCAATCTCTCTTTCTTCGCCGTAATATTGCCTCACTCTCTCTTTGCTATGGCCATTATCACGGACACTGCTCTGAACTCTCTAACTGCATGCCTCCTCCTTTAAGGAGAGCATGCACTACCAGATTTTCAACACATTATATCCTTTTTCTGTCCAACTCACTAACGCAAAGGTTAATCGGTATTCTTAGTCTTCCATCTACTCAACGGGTCAACTTTGGCACAACCTTCCTCAATCCATCTTTCCCTCTGTCTATTACCTCCAAACTTTCAAACGCATCTCGAAATCTTTGGATCTTGATTTCGTCTCTCTTCTTTTCCTCTAATGGGGTAAGAGGCATTTATGCGGGCGTTCGCCCTTGGCCCCCCCTTCCTGCATAAAAAAGAATAAGTTTTTCAAGGAAAGAACATTTTTTAATTACCAATTGTCAGTTATTACTTTTTGGGGGAGTAGTGCAACCCCCTTCGCAACATCTAAGGTCATATGACGAAGGGGACCTACAACAGCCTTACCTGTGATCCGAACCGCGGTTCGGTACATAATCTGGACGTAGAGGACGGTCTCCCATCCTACTAATAGCCAGACCCAATTTCGCTGACCGACGGAAAACAGTGGTACAACCCTGGTTACAACTTGGGTTTCTCGTTTACAGGGGTTTTCACTATCCCGGTTTTTCGGGACAAAATCGGCCATCGTCCCGGGATCCCGGGATTTCCAGGTTTATAAAAAAATAATGATAATAAAGTCTTAAAATGATTATGCATTAGATAAATCTAGATTAGTTGGTTAATATTGAATATAAATATATAAATATTTTAACACAATAATGATAACTATCATAAACGATAGAACCTAGGCCGAGTTTCAAACACTGCAGAAACATACAGTAAACACGATATACAGGGTGTCCCATAAGTCCGGCATCATAGGAGAAATTCATATTTTTCTATTTCTACAAACCGTAATTTATGCTCGGGATGCCAATTTCCCGTCCACCATTCTGTTCAGCAACGAGGCTGTTTTTTATGGAAATGGTGAGGTAAATCGACAGAACACCTGCTACTGGTCTCAAAACAACCCTCACTGGTATACCTTTTCAAAGGAACAAGGTGCATCTCGGGTGATGGTATGGTGTGGCATTTGGAAGGATCGCATCATAGGCCCCCTCTTTTTCGATGAACATGTCACTGGAGGCACCTACCTACGTATGCTCAAGGAAGAAGCATTTCCCAATGTCTTGAACGAAGAAGGAAATTTCATGGTTCCAGCAAGACGGCGCTCCTGCACATTACAGTACCCAAGTAAGGGAATACCTGTACCAACAATTCCCTGGTCATTAGATAGGACGTCGAGGGCCTGTGGAATGGCCAGCTAGAAGCCCGGATCTCACGCCACTAGATTTTTATCTCTGGGGCCACTTGAAAGCGCTGGTATACGCAGAGAAAATTAGGAGTGTTGAACATTTGCGGCAGCGCATTATTGGGGCATGTAACACCATTACTCCTGACATCATTCACCGTGTGCTTGCTGACTGGGTATCACGTCTGAATTTGTGTATTGAAAACAATGGTGGACATATTGAGCACGTTCTGAAATAAAAGCTTTTATTTTGCCTTTTTTATTATTTTTCCTATGATGCCGGACTTATGGGACACCCTGTATATAGTCTAGGCTGCTATGCTTACAATGCTAATTTGCAGCTTTGCACTTCAACAAAAATAAATCATATTATAGCGTAATTTATACGAATACAACACCTTTTATATACTTCTAATTAATTTTTAGTAAAAAAATATCAACAGCAAAAGGTGTGCCTGAATTGAAACTAATAACCAAAATTAAAATCCATTAAAACACAAAATGTTCGATTCAGGGAAATCAAATGACTGGCTTTCAATCCGAGTCACTCATGAAAAATACCAGTCATATTACACATGCATAACATCATACAGGGTATATTAAAGGCGCTATTCGAGTTGTACAACGCAATGTGATTCGTGCTATTATAAATTTGTCATCATAGTCTTATGTTTGTATTTTCTAGATACAGAAGTAAATTAACGTAAAACTATTTGAAATAACGTTTTCAGAATACTTTGTAAAACCCGGGAAATCCCAGGATTTGCTACGCTTGTTCCGGGATTTAATGTTATCATTTTCCGCCCTGGATCTCGGGACCCCGGTTGAGAAAACCTAGTTACAACGTAGCCCCACCAGGTATGACAACCATTTGTAATCCAGTCAATAAATTTTCCAGGAGCATTTGTTGGTTTTTTTCAATTTATTAATCGTATTATATATATACACACATACACACACACACACACATTATATATATATATATATATATATATATATATATTATATTAGTTTTTTCCGCAGAATGTAAAAGTTTCGGCTAAAACAGTAGAGACAATGGAGCCATTTGCTTGACAATTTTTAGTTAAAAAAAAAAATTACACGAAATTTAATATGTGCTCTAAAAAAGAATTAAAATCTTGCCAAAAAGTTTGGACATTTGAAGGACAAAAGTGTCATTCCATAATAACTAATGTCATGTAACCTTTTAAAAATTTGCAGTTTCCAAACTTTTTCAATTATATATATATATATATATATATATATATATATATATATATATATATACAGGGCGTCCCAAAAAAATGTATACACACTTTAACAGCTGATAGCTCAATTGATGTTTCTTTCTTTCCAAGTTAAACCTATTAGAATTAATAATGGCAGTCAGACTAAGCTTTGAACAAAGGAAATTCATTCTAAAATGCTACTGGAAGTGTGAAAACGCAGTTGAAGTGCAAAGACAGTTTAGGAGGGAGTTTCAAACAGATCCACCAACGCGACTTACCATCACTCGAATTAGAGATAAGTTTGAAGCCGATGGAACTGTTCAGAATGTCCACAAGAAGCGTTCCGGAAGACCACGGACATCGACAAGCCCCACAAAGCAAGAAAGAGTACTGGAAACGTCACCAAAGTCCAAGAAAATCTGTGCGGCAAGCGAGTCGTGAGGTAGGAATTTCAGAATCGTCTGTCCAACGCATTTGAAGCGCTGTCAATGGAAAAGTTACATTCCAAGATTAGTCCATGCTATTAATGAAGATGATCCGGACCGAAGAGTGGAGTATTGCGAGTGGTACTTGGCACGATGTGGATGTGGATTGGACGAAGGGGTTTCGTAGAATACCCTCCGCGTTCACCAGACCTCACACCACTAGACTTTTTTTTATGGGATACTTAAAAGACAAAGTCTACGCTATAAAACCTGCAACAGTCGCTGAATTGAGAGCAGCCATTGAACGAGAATGCACACAAATACCAAACGAAATGTTTCGTGATGTTTGCGATTCCATTGCTTCGCGTTATCAGCAGTGCCTGGACCAGAACGGACGTCAGTTTGAAAACAGGCGTTGACAAAACAATTAAATAATGTCTGTAGATTCTATTACATTTTGAAAATGAAATGTATTTTAATAAACACTGCCTTTATAAGTATTTAAAGTGTGTATACATTTTTTTGGGACGCCCTGTATATATATATATATATATATACATACACGAGTATATACATCCTGAAGGAAACTGAAATAGAAATAGAATATTTTTACGAAACATTTTTAGGAGAGTAAAATAGATTTTGTGACGCGAGACGATATTGAGATTCTATAAATCAATGCAATTCTATGGCGACAAATTACATGACTAAACAGCACTTGGGTTGTTTCATTTTCTCTCTCTCTCTCTCTCTCTCTCTCTCTCTCTCTCTCTCTCTCTCTTTATCTTTCTCTCAGTTTATATATTCATTTACGTTTGCAGCAAGTATTTAAATACAATTACGAAGGCTATTAGGAGGGACGCCTTCCATTTCAACTGTTGCAAAACTTATTTGGCAAACATAGCGTTCTACGAGCATTCGATTTCTGGGTTGTTTTTCATCCACCGTTTATAGGAAGCGAAGCGCAATAAGCGCCAAAGAGAAAGTCGTTTATCTTCCAAATTACGAAATTTAAAAAAAAAAATTAATTTTGCCAAAAAATGAAATAATTTCTGTTTTTGTTTTTGTTTTTTTACACAAAGGCTCGGATTAGCAATTATGTTTATTTACAAACTCTTTTTTTTTTTCTTTTTCTTTAATCAATTTTCAATTAAAGATTTTGTTGACATTTAACGATTTATTTATTCTTTCTTTGGGGGTTGGGGGTGTGGGGGAGTTAATATTATTTATTTATTTATTTTTTTTGGTTGGGTTTGATTATTTTTTTTTTTTTTTATGTCGCGTAAGCGAATACAAAAGCTTTTGATGCGTAAGTAATTCCTTTCATAAAAGGGTAAGCAATTAAAAAATTTTACAATACATCTATTGAATAAAATAATATTAATTAACTATTTCATTTGTACGTGAATAATACAGTATTATTTATTAAAGGCTATGAAATAAAATAGGAACAACAGTTTATAGGAGTGAAAATGCTATAATATATATATATATATATATATATATATATATATATATATATATATATATATGTTAAACACAGACCGTGCATGGAACAAGGAACTCTTCTGGGAAATTACATCCACTATAGTTCGAATAAGTAATGATAAATGACAAATACTATAGTTTTTCTTTTTCATGATGGAAAGCCCAACGTGGGCATGGATTACTCGCAAAGTCTGTGTATATTAAACGGACGTGTATGTGCCTTGAAAAGTGGACGCTCAATGTCCCAGTTGAGGTTTAAGTTTTGTTTTTTGGCTAAAAATACAATAGTTACCTCGTTTCTTTGATGTACTCAATCCGACGTGAATGCAACGAGTTTCTTGCGTATAGTGAGGTTCTGAATGTAGTAGGCTAGGTGTAAGCTGTAAACCCTAGATCCTGTCCCAAAGCTGGATCCTATCTGCTTTGCAGATAGCTGGTGAGGGAAGCTATATTTTGGGGCCTCTTTACGAGTAACCCGGTGCCCACGTTGGGCTTTCCATCATGAAAAAGAAAAACTATAGTATTTGTCATTTATCATTACTTATTCGAACTATAGTGGATGTGATTTCCCAGAAGAGTTCTTTGTTCCATGCACGGTCTGTGTTTAACATATAAGTTTCTCAGGGCACCATTCTGAGTTTGTGGATATATATAGATACATATACACACATATATATATATATATATTATATAATATATATATATATATATATATATTATATATTATACACACGTTGGGGAACCTACAGGTTGGGGAACCTACGAGGTTGGACAGTATTTTAGATTTAGTAATAACTACGGATGATAGGCTAATTACTGAGCTTCAAGTAATAGAACCGTTGAGCAATAGCGATCACAATATGGTAGAGTTTGTCCTCTCAGTAAGTCACTCGAAACCAACTAACTCGACTAAAATTCCTAACTTCCAGCACGCAGACTTTAGTAAATTTCGAAATAAATTTTCACACGTCAATTGGGAAAACGTAATGGGGAACTCCAACGCAAAACTAATGTGGGAATCGTTCGTAACGGTATTTAGGACTATAAATGAGGAATGTGTACCGTACAAAATTAAGCGTGCGAAAGTAAACAACAAGCCCTTGTGGTTTACTTGTAGAGTAGGAGACATTATAAAGAGTAGAGATAGGGCTTATAGGCTATATAAGTGCGATAAAAATAATCTGTTGTTACGAAACAACTACATATCTCTAAGGCGTGAAGCTAAAAGTGTAATAAAAAAGTCAAAACGCGAATTTGAAATCTCCATAGCTCGTGACGGTAAAGAAAACCCCAAGCGATTCTTTCAATACGTCAAAAATAGAAATCCAGTAAAAAGTGTCTTAGGTCCATTAAAAAATGTAAATGGGGATCTAGTCTCTGAAAACAAGGAAATGGCTACCTTGCTAAACGAATTTTTTACGTCAGTTTTTACTATAGAAGATGTAACGAATATCCCTACGGTCATAGACATAATACCTTTGATAATGGTAATATTTTGGATAATATTGTCGTTAGTGAAGGGGAAGTAATGCGCTATATTGATAAAATGAAAACGCGTAAATCACCGGGTCCGGATTCCATATATCCCATACAACTAAAAGAATTAAAAGATAGCATTGTTGTGCCGCTAACAAAGATTTTTAATGCGTCTATTTCTGAGGGGTGCGTACCAGATAATTTCAAGTTAGCAAACGTAACACCTATCTTTAAGAAAGGCGATAAAGGTGCGGCGGGAAATTATAGGCCAATCAGTTTAACGTCTGTTGTAGGTAAGCTTTTGGAATCAATAATTAGGGATCGTATAGTCGAACACTTAGAATACCATAAACTTGTTAGAAATACGCAGCACGGATTTAGGCGAAACAAATCTTGCTTAACTAATCTTTTAGAATTTTTCCAAAGCGTGGTTGACGATTACGATAGACATCGGGCGGTTGATGTAGTGTATTTAGATTTTCAAAAAGCGTTTGACACCGTGCCGCACAAAAGACTCATTGAAAAAACTAAGGCTCATGGAATCAGGGGTGTAGTAATAAATTGGCTAGAAGAGTGGTTGCGAGGCAGGAAACAGAGGGTGGTCGTTGATGGAGCGGAGTCGTGCTGGGCTAATGTAGCGAGTGGCGTTCCTCAGGGTTCTGTATTGGGCCCCTTGCTTTTTCTTATATATTAACGATTTAGATGTCGGCCTAGTCAGTACAGTTTCAAAGTTGCGGATGACACGAAGCTGGGTGGTAGGGCGATTAATGACGAAGATAGAGGTAAAATTCAGGAAGATCTGAATAAAATCGTTGATTGGTCAGTCACATGGCAAATGAGATTTAACGTTGATAAGTGCAAAATTTTGCATATAGGTTCGCGTAACGGTAAATTTGCGTATAGTATGTCAGGGAAAGATTTAACAAGCGTAGAGCAGGAAAAAGATTTAGGAGTTATAGTCACTGGTGATTTAAAAGTAGCGAAACAAAGTACAGCAGCGGTCAATAAGGCGAACAAAGTGTTAAGTTTTATAGCTCGAAATTTGAGTACAAATCGCGCGATATTATAGTTCACTTTATAAATCATTAGTTAGACCCCATTTGGAGTACGCGGTCCAATTTTGGAATCCGTATATGCGCAAAGATATAGACAAAATCGAAAGAGTTCAAAGACGAGCAACTAAGATGATTCCGTCGCTTAGGTCAAAGTCGTACGAGGATAGGCTTAAGGAGTTAAAATTGACAACACTCAAGACCAGGAGGTTAAGGGGTGATCTAATCCAGGTTTTCAAAATTATGAATGGGTTCGATAACGTAGATAGAGATAGCTTTTTCGAAATATCTCAATATAATAGGACTAGAAATAACGGGTGTAAGTTGACAAGTAGAAGGTTCGAGACAGCAGTTGCGAAAAACTTTTTTACGCATAGAATAGTAAATAGCTGAATAGTTTGCCGGTAGAAGTAATTAGTAGCACGTCTATAAACATGTTTAAAAATCGATTAGACGCATATGTTGATAGAAAGGGTATAGTTTAAGATAGTAAAATTAAGGCTTTCTGGGGATAGATCCCACAGCTCAACACAAGTGTTGTGGGATATAGGGAGGCAGCGTCTTGGGTTAGGGGATACTCTCTGTCCTTACACACCCCATTTAAAGAGATTCCTCTGCCGAGCGGTGCCCCCCATAGTACTGTGAGGTATTGAAAAACTCATGATCTTCACTTGCCCCACAAACACCTTTAAATGGGAGACCCAAAATGGGTGCACACACATTTCTACATTACTGTACAGTCTTTACAGCCACACCTACTCTTTTTCTCGTAAGTGTATATATTGTAATGTATATGATTGTAAATTTTGACTTGGTCCGCTATCGATATGGACCGTGACTTGATGGATACCGTAATGAAATTGACTGGATTCTTTGGATCTGATATATTTGCATGTCCCTTATAAATAGATATAGAGTGTAACATATTTGTGGATAGTAGTCTATTATGACTTGATCCTCTGGATCAGAGATTCTATCTTTAATTTTAAATCGATAATTAATTAGTTTTAAATTGATAATTATTTAGTTTCGTAAAAATTGGTCGTTGCCAATTTACGGCAGTTTTTACATAAATTTCTTATGTTCTTGTGGTTCGGAACCCACGTAAAATTGTAGGTCCCCTCCGCCACCACGGAGGACATACACAATACACGAACACAGTTTAGGTAGACCAGCCATGAGTGGATCCTAGGGTCTTTGTTGGTCTGAAACATTATAACATTATATCATTATAAATATATTATGCAAGTAGATTTTACGTGACAAAGCATACGAGAAATATCTATTTAACAAGAATTTCATTGCAAGCGCGCGCACACACACACACAATATATATATATATATATATATATATATGATGAATTTCACAATTAAACACGTGAAATGAATGAATGCTGCAAACCCACAAGGTTTTCTTTTTCCTTGTGGGTTTGCAGCATATATATATATATATTAGGGTGTCTCTATTTTGGAAGTGTTGATTTGTTTAGGTTGCACCCCCTCAACCAGTTCCATTGGTTGAAAAAAATCACATATAAATGTTTTTTGGATTGAACAATTTTTAGAGGTCGCCCCGCTTATTAAAGTTCATAAAATATAGCTATTATTTATGCAATTAATATTTGAAATTACTAGCAGTTGTCAAGTATACTGAACATATGTTTTTAATTAATTAATCATCATATTATGATGAATTCAATTAAATGAATATATTAGAGATAATTGTCAAGTTTGTAGCTGAAAATATTGCTTGATAAGACAAGATCAACCTGTTTAAACATGTTTCATCAAGAATGCTCCAGATTATGTTGCAATTGTTTATTTGTCATCATTCAGTGTTCTGCTGTCATAAGTAAAAGGTGTGTAACTGTGTATCACTATACTTCTTTTTTGCTATTATCAGATAATAAACTATGTTATTTATATTTTTCACAATTATTTATACTGATTTTGTTATTAATGTTTGAAAAATTTAATGAATTTAATGAAAAAATTAGAATTTATGCTCTTATACACCTATTATGAAGTTTTAAACAATGTTGCTATTTGTCACAAAGAATTTAATTTAGTTCAATGGAAATTTTACCTGACATGTGTTTCATGATCTGTGTTTCTATCAGTGGCGTCACTAGAGGGATGCGGGGGTTTTTGTGCAGTGTTTGAGCAGAAATTTATTATTTTTTATAAAAATATCCCTGTAGTTAGTTATAACAACAAAAACATTTTTCGTAAGCCCAGCTTACATGTATCAATACACCTACAAGGCTAAAACTCTATGCTAATTTACTTTTTGAACCTTCTAATGCGCTCCGGTCAGAGCTGTCATTATTACCCAATTACAATGACGCTTCGAATCACGTGGTTTCGTCTGCACGCTCTACAAGCACGCGCTGTTGTTTTCGTTGCTGCTGGTGTTTTTATAGTCGCTGATTTTTTCAAATTTTCTGTTGTTTTAGCTACAATATTGTGGTAATTAGTATTTGTGAACCTATATCAATAACTTTTTTGAGAATGAAGTAGTAATTAAAGGAAAAGAAGGAGAAAAATAAAAAAAGGCTTCCGCTCAGTTGTTGCAGCTTCTGTCTTTATGATGTTGCAGCCTCAAATTTATGAGTATATTTCCATATGCATTTGTCTACAACTTCTACATTATTTGGGCCGTTATTGATTATGCAAACCTAATCCATTAATGTATCTCATGTAACGGTAAAGTTTAACGTTAAAATGAACATAATTTTGATGTAGTTCTTAAACGTTTTTACTTCGAATTCTATTGTTTTCTTACCGAATTTTCACTTTAACCACATGAAACTATGTAAATGTAAATACATTTAGGCTGTGCGTATGATAATGTAATTTAAAGGAGTAATTTTAATTTTGCTAGTTGTTTATGTCACTACAAGATCAACCTGTTTAAACATGTTTCATCAAGAATGCTCCAGATTATGTTGCAATTGTTTATTTGTCATCATTCAGTGTTCTGCTGTCATAAGTAAAAGGTGTGTAACTGTGTATCACTATACTTCTTTTTTGCTATTATCAGATAATAAACTATGTTATTTATATTTTTCACAATTATTTATACTGATTTTGTTATTAATGTTTGAAAAATATTTAATGAATTTAATGAAAAAATTAGAATTTATGCTCTTATACACCTATTATGAAGTTTTAAACAATGTTGCTATTTGTCACAAAGAATTTAATTTAGTTCAATGGAAATTTTACCTGACATGTGTTTCATGATCTGTGTTTCTATCAGTGGCGTCACTAGAGGGATGCGGGGGGTTTTTGTGCAGTGTTTGAGCAGAAATTTATTATTTTTTATAAAAATATCCCTGTAGTTAGTTATAACAACAAAAACATTTTTCGTAAGCCCAGCTTACATGTATCAATACACCTACAAGGCTAAAACTCTATGCTAATTTACTTTTTGAACCTTCTAATGCGCTCCGGTCAGAGCTGTCATTATTACCCAATTACAATGACGCTTCGAATCACGTGGTTTCGTCTGCACGCTCTACAAGCACGCGCTTTGTTTTCGTTGCTGCTGGTGTTTTTATAGTCGCTGATTTTTCAAATTTCTGTTGTTTTAGCTACAATATTGTGGTAATTAGTATTTGTGAACCTATATCAATAACTTTTTTGAGAATGAAGTAGTAATTAAAGGAAAAGAAGGAGAAAAATAAAAAAAGGCTTCCGCTCAGTTGTTGCAGCTTCTGTCTTTATGATGTTGCAGCCTCAAATTATGAGTATATTTCCATATGCATTTGTCTACAACTTCTACATTATTTGGGCCGTTATTGATTATGCAAACCTAATCCATTAATGTATCTCATGTAACGGTAAAGTTTAACGTTAAAATGAACATAATTTTGATGTAGTTCTTAAACGTTTTTACTTCGAATTCTATTGTTTTCTTACCGAATTTTCACTTTAACCACATGAAACTATGTAATGTAAATACATTTAGGCTGTGCGTATGATAATGTAATTTAAAGGAGTAATTTTAATTTGCTAGTTGTTTATGTCACTACAAGATCAACCTGTTTAAACATGTTTCATCAAGAATGCTCCAGATTATGTTGCAATTGTTTATTTGTCATCATTCAGTGTTCTGCTGTCATAAGTAAAAGGTGTGTAACTGTGTATCACTATACTTCTTTTTTGCTATTATCAGATAATAAACTATGTTATTTATATTTTTCACAATTATTTATACTGATTTTGTTATTAGTGTTTGAAAAAAATTTAATGAATTTAATGAAAAAATTAGAATTTATGCTCTTATACACATATTATGAAGTTTTAAACAATGTTGCTATTTGTCACAAAGAATTTAATTTAGTTCAATGGAAATTTTACCTGACATGTGTTTCATGATCTGTGTTTCTATCAGTGGCGTCACTAGAGGGGTGCGGGGGGTTTTTGTGCAGTGTTTGAGCAGAAATTTATTATTTTTTATAAAAATATCCCTGTAGTTAGTTATAACAACAAAAACATTTTTCGTAAGCCCAGCTTACATGTATCAATATACCTACAAGGCTAAAACTCTATGCTAATTTACTTTTTGAACCTTCTAATGCGCTCCGGTCAGAGCTGTCATTATTACCCAATTACAATGACGCTTCGAATCACGTGGTTTCGTCTGCACGCTCTACAAGCACGCGCTGTTGTTTTCGTTGCTGCTGGTGTTTTTATAGTCGCTGATTTTGTCAAATTTTCTGTTGTTTTAGCTACAATATTGTGGTAATTAGTATTTGTGAACCTATATCAATAACTTTTTTGAGAATGAAGTAGTAATTAAAGGAAAAGAAGGAGAAAAATAAAAAAAGGCTTCCGCTCAGTTGTTGCAGCCTCTGTCTTTATGATGTTGCAGCCTCAAATTTATGAGTATATTTCCATATGCATTTGTCTACAACTTCTACATTATTTGGGCCGTTATTGATTATGCAAACCTAATCCATTAATGTATCTCATGTAACGGTAAAGTTTAACGTTAAAATGAACATAATTTTGATGTAGTTCTTAAACGTTTTTACTTCGAATTCTATTGTTTTCTTACCGAATTTTCACTTTAACCACATGAAACTATGTAAATGTAAATACATTTAGGCTGTGCGTATGATATTGTAATTTAAAGGAGTAATTTTAATTTTGCTAGTTGTTTATGTCACTACTATTGCCATTACATTCAGTGATATACGGGAATTACGATTTACGAGTAACATTAGTACAAAAAACATTACTAAGGATTCTGTATGGTCTGGTACGGGAGGAGGTCCATGGGGGGTGGGTGACACCATGAGTTACCGCACTGGGTGACACCAACCCTAGTGACGCCACTGTTTCTATTTCCAATAAAATAGCAAAATATAAATTTCTACTACAAAAATATTTATTCCTTGTTTCTTAGATTAAAAAATAATAGGAATAATAATTGAGAAAAATACGTTAGATTTATAAAATAGACCAAATTAACTTTATGTCTACCAAATTTTTTTTTTTTTGTAATTTAAAAAAGTCAAAACAGTGATTTAGCCCTGCTCTACAAAACCATAACACTACATTAATATTTTGTTTTCTTATTTTGCAGATGAATACAAGAAGACCATTCTATTTGCTCGGATCTACAGTAGATGATATTAAAGGCTCAAAGCTGCCCCCATATAGGCAAGCTTTTGGTTATTTTATGCACCTCCACAGAGAGAAAAACATGACAATCCGCGATGCTCTGCGTCAATCTATTCGAGCCACAATAGTTATCTGGGATAAGGCCAATATTCCTACTCAGCAGGAACCTCGTGCCATGAAGAAGTTAGAGAATTTCTTTAACGAATGGACTTGCTTAAAGAAGCATGCTTCCAGAACAAGCCAGAGCCATAAAACCAAGGAGGCTGATTTTGTAGAGCGATTGGAAGATCTCTTTGACATCGCCCATGGAGACGCTGAGAAGCTGATCAAGAATCGTGAGGACTGGGAGTTCCTTCAACTGCAAAGACAAAAAGGTCGTCCTGGCTCAATCGGTGGTGTGGACACTGTACATCTTCACCGCACAAAAAATGCAGTCAAACGGTTGGAAGCTGAGGCAGAGAGAAAAAGAAAGTCAGAATCTTTGATGGAGGCGTCTACTAGTCAAGTTGTACTGGCTTCTTCCACATCTTCCAGCAACACTGATGAAAGTGAGAATGAGGAGGAGGAGCCCAAAGGAGCTTGTGCTTTACCAAAATCTAAGAAAAACGAGGCATGAAAAACATCATGACTATTCAGATGTCTGCTGCCCTGGATCGTACACAAATTTCCTCTAGAAAGGCAACATTTATCCTCGCAGAGGCAGCTAAAAGCTTTGGTTTGGACGCTTCAGATTACAACATAAACCAACATTCTATCCATCGCCTTCGAAATAAGAACCGAGCTCGTCATGCTAAAGAACTTAAGGAGCATTTCCATGGAGAATGTTCTATGACAGTCCACTGGGATGGCAAGATGATGGAGGACCTCACCTCGCACAAGCACATTGATCGTCTCCCAGTACTTGTGTCAGGACCTGGTGTTGAACAGCTGCTTGGTGTCCCCAAAATCCCAAACTCAACTGGAGAAGCACAAGCTGAAGCCGTCTTTAACTGCCTGAATGAATGGGGAATTACAGAGAGAGTAAAAGCAATTTGTTTCGATACAACAGCTTCAAACACGGGTCAATATAGTGGAGCCTGTGCTCTCATCGAAGCAAAATTGGGACATGATGTTTTGTACTTGCCTTGTAGACACCATGTTTTAGATTTATTGTTGGGAGCTGCATTTGAAGCAACATTGGGATCTACATCAACTGGTCCAGAGATATTGATCTTTAAGCGTTTTCGTGACAATTGGACTTCTGTTGATCAAAGCCAGTTCCAAACAGGTGAGACAGACACGATTACTAAAGAAGCAATTATCCAGTCTAAAACTGAACTAATTCAGTTTGCTAGATCCCAGGCACCTATGCTACGGGATGACTATCAAGAACTTTTGGATCTGTCCATCATCTTTCTTGGAGGTGTCCCCAATAAAGGCATCAAGTTTCGTGCACCAGGTGCCATGCATCGAGCTCGCTGGATGTCCAAAGCGCTCTATTCTATCAAGATGTGGCTTTTTCGAAACCAGTTCAAGATGACTAAGACTGAAGAACGAGGAATTCGAGATCTTTCCCTTTTTTCTGTTCTCATCTATATGAAGGCTTGGACAACATCCTCACTCCCTATTGAAACCCCATTTAATGACTGGCTCCTTATGAGGTCATTGATTAATTATCCTAACAAAAAGATTTCTGATGCAACTAAAAAAAAGCTCTCTAACCACTTATGGTACCTGTCTGAAGAAGCAGTTGGTCTTGCTTTCTTTGATGAGCGAATTACTACAGATGTAAAGAAACGCATGGTAAAGGCATTAGAAGATGAGTCCACTGATAGACCACCCAAGCGTCCTCGGATTCCTGAATCGACCTTCTGCTCTGGTGAAGGACTACACCAACTTGTTACAAGAAATACTAGAGAATTCTTTACTAAGCTGAATTTGCCAGAAGGATTTCTGAACAAGGCACCCAGCACTTGGACATCCAACTGTGAATATTTAAGGGCCAGAGCTATTGTTGCAGCTCTATCTGTTGTAAATGACCGGGCAGAACGTGCAGTAGCTTTAGTTCAAGAGCTGAATAAGAAATTGACAGTGGGGGAAGAGCAGCTCCAGTTCCTGCTCCAAATTGTTGCAAAACACCGCCAGAGTCACCCAGTTCCATCAAAAACTGTTCTTCTCAAAAAATAACCATCAATGAGGTCGCACCTTAAAATACACCATATTGTATAATCATTGTATATTAAATAAATGTTGTATAAGGAAATAATGCTAATTAAAGTAATTAAAGTATGTAAATAGCACTGGCATTTTGAATTTATCTCTATATAATAAACTAATGGTTTTTTTTTGTAGCAATGCTTCATTGCTGATTGTATATAAAAAAAGAGCCAGGAAGGATTTTGGATAGGAGAAAAAGGATTGGGATAAAGAAGGATTGAGGACCAAAGGATGGATTATAACAACATCAAGGATAGGTTAGAAAAGGATCAATGATAAATAAGAAGGCCTATACTTATAAAAACGAATCAAACTAAAAAAAGGAAGGAATTATGTGTATAATGAGCATAATCATATGTCAGGAGCTATTATGCCATGGTCACCATTTTTATTAGCCGGGGGCGACCCCTAAATATGAGCCAATTTGTGTCAAACTTTCAAGTTTTAGTGTTTATGCTAAATGGAACTATTTTAGGGGGCGCAGATAAAATAATTCAACATTTCAATTTTTGACTACCCAATAAGAGACACCCTAATATATATATATATATATATATATATATATATATCTGTTATGGCAGACATTAGCACTGTGTGTTTAATTATTGAAATTGTCATTAATATTTTGCAGTGTGGTCGGGTTCATTAGTTCGTGTGGTGCATTCAAAAGTGTTTGGAAAAGTTTCGCTTCAGTGTTTCATGGAAGGATAATCGCTAAATGGTTTTAGTGGTGTTGAATTTCAATTTATCACTTGCATCTGAAATGAAGGCGCCAGATCGAATTGTTTCGGATCACGTGACATGAAACGAGTAAATGTGGAAAGGGGAACCGTTACCTATTTCAATTTGCGTATTTAAGCTCCACTACATACGCATATACCCACATTCACACATGTTAGGATTCCTCCGAAAATCGCGACTTTTTTCACATGATATTAGAGATGACGATGATGACGATATGATGATGACGATGATGACGACATGATGACGATATTTAACCTAATCTAACTATATTAATTGAGTTAAACAAACCTAACCTAACCTAGCTTAACCTTCATTATATGCTATTTTTATAATATTTAATGATTTTTTCAATAAAAAATGAGCTTCAGTCTATTTCGACAGCTCTAATATCAAGTCACCATCCGCATGTTTGTGTCGCGATAAGGTAAGGTAGCCAAGAACCCCCCCCCCTCCCCCACTCCACACACGAAGGTTTTAAGGCACTCTACTACTTCAGGCATTTTTTTTTTATGTATTTCAGTTCCAAAACTTTGGAAAGTTTGGGCTGTAATAATGGCCTTTTTTTTTCATTAGTGTATCAAAGAAGCTTTATTGAAGGAGTTCTGTCGTACTTAATTGAGTAAAATCCACTCAAAGTTTTTTCTCCTTTTGACTTAACGAGTATATTTAATTCTTTAATCTGATTTATATCCACTTATATCCATAAATAACTGTATAAGGGAATCATATATTCATATATCCACTTTTCTTTGGTTATATAGGATCGTATATCTTATCGTTCCTCAGCGAAAGCTCTGTCTGGTTTAAAGTTAGGCGAATTTGGTGAAATAAACCCATTATGAAGCGAGACGAAGGGAATAACCACTAATTGTTTTAATTAAAAGTCTTTGATAGCTGAACTTTAGAACCTCTCAGTGAATGAATGTACGCAAACGTTTTGATACTGAATCAAAGGACAGTCTCAACAACTGAAAGTAAATATTTCGAATTAAATAAATTTACTCTACATGATTCGATTATATAGATCAGGGGTTCCCAAATTGGTGTTCCGCGGAACACTTGTATACCGTGAGAAGTGTTCCGCGGAACACAATTTGGGAACCCCTGATATAGATTATTAAATTATACAAGAGTATTTAATATGTCTGAATCAATCACTTAAATCATACGAGATTATTTAATATGTCTGAATTCAATCACTTAAATCATACGAGATTATTTAATATCGCTAATTCAATCACTTAAATCATACAAGACTATTTAATATAGCTGAATCAATCACTTAAATTATACGAGATTATTTAATATGTCTGAATCAATCACTTAAATCATACAAGACTATTTAATATTGCTGAATCAATCCATTAAATCATACAAGACTATTTAATATCGCTGAATCAATCCATTAAATCATACAAGACTATTTAATATCGCTGAATCAATCCATTAAATCATACAAGACTATTTAATATCGCTGAATCAATCACTTATATCATACTTACTGAATAACTACAGAATGAATCGTTTATTTTTACTCTTTCAGCACTAAATGGTTTTTCTAACACCTATCCACCACTTCTTTTGATGGTTTTTAGCTTTTTTATTCGGGGGGGAAGGAGGGCCTACGTCGTGACCATGTCGCAACATCGATTTCCGTAGTAAATCAGCGAAGTTAAGCGACATTGTGTATGGGTAATACTTGGATAGGTGACCGTCCTTTTCTTCTAGATGATGTAGAGACGCGTGCTTCGGATCCCAGGTAAAGCTGTAGATCCCCTTCATTACATAGTCTTTGCTGTTATTAAGGAATTTAAACATCTCAAAAGTATACACACACACACACACACACACATTTTCAGACTGTACTTTAGTTTCTTAACTTCAAATTTTTTTGTTCCCTCCCGACTGTTTTTGTACTTTTCCACTTGTTTGTACTGTTAATTAATATTGTGAGAATAAT
>JAJOZX010006865.1:120000-177500 GCA_023014485.1 Bathynomus jamesi
ATTTATTTTTCTTTTTTTTTTCTTTCTGTAACCATATATAGGCTGTTACCCTTTATGTACTTCAGTGTTCCTGAGGATGTCATTAGATGAAAGCGCTTGAGCACCATTTTGTTTCCTTTCCTTCGTGGTTTTATTCATCATAAATATTTTTCACGTGTTACTTTCGTGAAATAATTTTCATATATATATATATATATATATATATATATATATATATATATATATATATATATAAAATTGGATAGTAAATTTCTATTAATTATTTGGCATTTTTTTTTAAAGGAAGCCATGAAGTCTACCTCTTGTTGCAAATTAAATCAATATAGAAATTTATCCCAAAGTCTGTATACCCCAAAATATTCAGTCATCGTTTGCGCTGTCTAACTAGAGTGGATCTTCTAAGGGCTTTGTTAGTTTCAAGTTCTGTAGTTGTCTACAAATGGTTGGCAAAAGTAAATAGGACACGTTCGGTTTTTGCATAGTTTTTGATTTGATAATAAAAGTCAATAAATGATAACAGATTTATTGATTTAGAATCGTGTTGGTTTCCCCTTTAAAGCATTATGTCAAGCTGACAAACGTTCCGGCATTCCATTGATGAGCATTGCCATTTGTTCTTGAGGACAATCATCGTGGCGTCTATTTACTTTTGTCAACCCCCTGTACACTCTTTTCGTTACTTGATCGTGAAAAAAAATGTCTACAGCGTAAACGATTTGTGACTCATGTACTCACTTGAGTGTCTCCCAAATGTCCAACTCTGCACGGCAAAAAGGCCGCTCGTCCCGCCTGCGTCGTTATATTGATGCTGGTGTTGTTCAGGCCCGCCTCCACTGTTCCGGGCTGTACGAAAGACCCCACAAGGTTTCATTCGACCTCGGAATCGTAGAGGGATAAAAGTATTTCCTCTTCGGGGCGGCGGGGCTGGCGGGGGGGGGGGAAGAAGAGGGACAATCCGTGAGATCAATCAATCGAATTCGTCTTATCTAAATCGGTCAGAATGAAAGTAAATTTAAGACCGTTTTCAACAGAAGTTTAGGTATATATATATATATATATATATATATATATATAATATATATATATATATATATATATATATATATATATATATATATACACTGTATATATATATATATATATTATATATATATATATATATATATATATATATATATATATATGGGAATGAACTCAGAATGGTCCCCTGAGTTTTTTATGATACACACAGACAGTGCATGGAACAAGGAACTCTTCTGGGATAATTAAATCCACTATAGTCCGAATAAGTAATGGTAAATGACAAATACATAGTTTTTCTTTTTCATGATGCTAGCCCGACGTGGGCAACGGGTCACTCGGAAAGAGGTCCATAAATATAGCTTCCCTCACCAGCTATCTGCAAAGCAGACAGGATCCAGCTTTGGGACATGGATCTAGGGTTTAAAGCACCTAGCCATGCTACATTTAGAACCTCAATATAAGCAAAAGACTCGCTGCCTTCACGTCAGATTGAATGCATCAAAGAAGAAGAAAAAGGGGTAACTATTATATTTTAGCCAAAAACCAAAACTTAAACTCAACTGGCAGAATTGAGGGTCCACTTTCAAGGCACATAACATGTCCGTTTCAAGATGGGAATGAACTCAGAATGGTCCCCTGAGTTTTTTATGATACACACAGACAGTGCATGGAACAAGGAAATCTTCTGGGATAATTAAATCCACTACAGTCCGAATAAGTAATAGTAAATGACAAATACCGTAGTTTCTTTTTCATGATGCTAGCCCGACTGGGCAACGGGTCTGAGGTTCTAAATGTAGCATGGCTAGGTGCTTTAAACCCTAGATCCATGTCCCAAAGCTGGATCCTGTCTGCTTTGCAGATAGCTGGTGAGGGAAGCTATATTTATGGGACCTCTTTGCGAGTGACCCGTTGCCCACGTCGGGCTAGCATCATGAAAAAGAAAAACTATGGTATTTGTCATTTACCATTACTTATTCGGACTATAGTGGATTTAATTATCCAGAAGAGTCCTTGTTCCATGCACTGTCTGTGTGTATCATATATATATATATTATACACACACACACACACACTGTATATATATATACCTTATGAACCTTATGTTGTTTCGTTCGTGTGTTGGTCTCTCTTCACACGGAGGTCAAGCTGGTGGCCCCGCTCTAGGTCTGGCCTGGTGGAGGAGCGAGTTACTTTCTTGCGCTCTCCACCGTACATAGCCAGGCACGTCCGGCTCATCTGGTACTGTCCTGAGCCAGGCATCCAGTCTTTTCTTGAAGACTTCAACTTTGACCCCCGTTACGTTTCTGAGGTCCTTAGGAAGCTGGTTAAAAAGTCTTGGCCCCTGACAACCGAGCTATTTTCCTTCAGGGTTGAGGAGGTCCCTTGTCGTGCTTTTAATTTGGGAACACTACACATTCTGCCTTTCCTATTTTCCAGTGTTGTTTGAATGGTAATTGGGTTTAGTTTAGGTTTGGTACCAGTTTTTCGATCATTTTCCATATGTAGATTATGATGTACCTCTCTCTTCTTCTTTCCAGTGAGTACAGATTTAGTTTACGTAGTCTTTCCCAGTAGTTGAGTTCTTTGCAGCCATCAATCTTGGCTGTGAAATGCCTCTGCGTTTCTTCTAGTTTATTAGTTTCTTCCTTTGTATAGGGGACGTCAAAAACTGAGCAGTATTCAAGTTTTGGTATAATCAGTGTTTTAGCAGGGGAATCATTACTGTCCTGTCCCTTCTCTTGAACGTTCTTAGAACCTGTCCGGCGACTCTTTTGCTTTATTTATCGCTATCTGATTTTGTGTTCGAATTTCGCATCATCTGTCATTATTATCCCGAGATCAATCGCTTTCATGCTTCTCTGAATTCCTGTCTATCTGGAGCATAATATGCAGTCTGTTTAAGTTCTTCTTTTCTACCATATCTCAAGAGCTAAATTTCTCGGCGTTGAATGAATGTTATTGTCTTATGACCATTTGTATATTTTGTTCGTGTCCCTCTGCCAGGCCTCCACGTCATGTACATCGCTGATTTTTCTGCTGATCTTCTATCGTCTGCAAAGGATGTTACTATACTATTGCTGTTACTCCGCTGTCTATGTCTGTTAGCATGATAATGAACAGGAGTCGGGCCAGTACTGTCCCTTGTGGTACTGAGCTGCGTACTTCCGATTCTGATGATGATATACCTTGAATTTTGACGACCTGCAGACGATCACTAAGGAAGTTGTAGATCCATTTTCCCACTTTGCTGTTATTCCCATGTCTTTAATTTATGTCCTATTTAACCATGGTCACATTTATCGAAAGCTTTAGCAAAAATCTGTGTATATAACATCGTAGTTGTCATTGCCTTCCAATGCATCTAGGATATTGTTTGTAGTGCTCTATTAGTTGTGATAGGCATGATCTACCTGATCGGAATCAATGCTGATTTTCGTTGAATCTTTCCCGTGTCTCAGGAAATCATAAATTTTCTGTCTAACTATTCTTTCAATACTTGGTGAGGTGGGACGTCATTGACACTGGTCTATAGTTCTTTGCTTGAGATCTGTCCCCTCCTTTATATATAGGGACAATGTTTGCTCTTTTCAAGATGCTCGGTATTTCCCCAGTGTCTAGGGATCTTCTCCATATCCAGTATAAAGGTGTAGCTATTTCATTTTTACAGTTTTTAATCAATAATGCGTTCCAATTGTCCGGACCTGCAGCTGAATGTAGTTTCTGTTCTATAGCTCTCGCTACATCTTCTGGTGTAAACTCAAAGTATGTTATATACTCTTGCAATCCTCTTCAAAGAATGCATTTATGTCAGGTATCGCTTTGTCACTTTTTGGGGTACTGAAAACTGATTCATATTGAGCTCTCAATGTATCAGATATTTCTTTTGGATCGTCGGTTAGTTCATTATTTCCCGTCCTTAAGGGCCCAATAGCGGCGCGCGTTTTTGTTTCCTTTTTTGCATAGCTATAGAAGTATTTTGGATTTTCCTTTATTGCTCTACGCCTTTTTCTTCCCTCTCTGTATGGTCCTTAATCAGGGCTTGTATTTCCCTATCGATACCCTCCAGTTTTTCTTTTATTATTTTCCTGCCATTATCTCCGCAGTTTCTAACTTCGCCTCCACCTCTTTCTTTTGCGGAATAGTGTTCTCTTTTGCCTTTCTAGCCAGCTCCTCTTTCCTTTTGGCTGTGATTTCGGAGCATATTTTTCTAAAATTCTCAGCGTTTTTTCCTCCAAAGTTGTTAGCATTTCTTCCGTTGTTTTATTCTCGAAAATTGGTTCTCCATTCTATTTGGGCCATGTGCGATCTGATTGCTTCCCAATTTATAGTCTTCGAGTTTAAGTTAAAGGCCCGAATTTATTTCTTTCCAAATATGTGTATTGTCTTCTAATGCTGCCATCATGTTTGTTGATATCTCGATTAAGTTGTGGTCTGAGATAATGGTTGGGGTTATTTTATATCAGCAATCAAGTTCGTGTTATTCGTGAATACCAGATCCAGGCAGTTATTTTTTCTGGTATTTTCTGTATCTCCTGTGTCAGCATAAACTCGTTTGTGAGAGCCATCAACATTTGTTGCTTGTTCCTGATCTTCTCTTGTGCCCCCCCTTGTCCTGGTGAATATATATATTCCTATTCACCTTTTTGTATTTTTATAAATGGGAAGTTAAAGTCTCCGCAGATCATTATATTGGGGGATGGAGGGTTTATGGCCTTTATTAGCTTTCTAATGTCATCAATGGCCTCCGAGAATTTTTCGGTTGGGGTGCTTGGAGGTCTATAGATGACTATTACTATTCAAGTTTAGTTTTTCTATTTTCACTGCTAGGAGTTCCACATAGCTGTTTGATTTACTTATTATCGTCTCTGTCATATGACCTTCCTGTACATATATAGCACAGCCACCTTTCCGTCTCGTCGTCTATCCTCTCTTAGTAAGTTGAAGCCCTCTATATTTATCTTTTCTTATCAATACAATGTTCGCAGTTTTCACAATCCTTGGCAATTATATATATATATATATATATATATATATATATATATTAGGCATCAGAAAGATGTTTATTGCCTGGCACTATGGTGTAACTTGGATGCCATCGAAGATCGATCAGGTTTCATTTCGACACACGTCAATGTATAAATTTGGCATTTTACGACCAACCAATGACGGATCGCGTTCTCATTTTGCTAAAAATTTATAACAGAACAATGTATACACTCAGTAAATATAATATATATATATATCTATATATGAGAGAGAGAGAGAGAGAGAGAGAGAGAGAGAGAAGCCGTTTACTTCTATTTATGACTATAGAAACGCTATTTAGTATTCACTATTTATCTTCTAAAGCCTCGCAACAGTAAATGCACGCTGAATTTAAGGTATAAAAGACAAAGGTCATTCATACCCGTCACTCGCCCATTTCGTTGCAGGGCAGTTTAAGCTTTGTTTTTATTATTCAAATGACGTTTTATTGGCTAAATTAATACCCTCCGCGAACTCAGAATGGGCATTATTGAGTCCAAGAGCTACCGAGGTTTCAAAATGCTGCGAATACATATCGGTAAATTGTCGATAAACAATTTATCGACGAGTCTTTTTAACAGTTAGGTTAATTAAGTTAAGTTAACATACTGTAGGTTAAATTAGTTTATTGGAATGACGATAGAATATTCTTTGGGTGAAATGTCCTTTGATCCGTGAATATACAGAAATTTACGTATTTTTTGTCCAATTAAGCTAAAAAAGTTAAAAAAAATTAGATTAAACCTAAAATCATTAATACAAATATGCAGACGACTTACATAAAAACAAAAGCTATTATAACTTTTGGATCACTGAAGATCAGGGCCCCCAGCCTTCATTAGTTAGCCTTTAAGGCTAACTAACGAAAATATCACGACCTAACCTAACCAGTCGTCAAGGGCGTACAGTTGACCTAACGATTGGTTAGGTTAGGCCGTGATGTTTTCGTTAGTTAGCCTTATAAGGCTAACTAAAGAAGGCTGGGGGCCCTGATCTTCAGGCGATCCTAACTTTTTATTAATATTTTGCGAAGCAGGTTTAAAACCTTTTCCACGAAATAGGTTTTTAACCAAATGGGCAATTAATGATATCTGTTTAAATCTATAGTTTGTTTCAATCCTAAAAACGCTTCAGAGATGACGGCAAGCGAAAACAGACTCGCAACATCATGAGGGAAGACCCAAACAAATGAGACTATGAAATTTTGGACACGTTTTTAAAATTACTTTTCAAAATTTAGAATGAGGCTACTACAGTATAAAAATAATTAAATAATCCCTTTATTCACTTAGAATGGCGGAAAGTCAAAATGAATTAGCATTTTATTTTACTGACTTTTCCTATGCGTATGCTGACATATTTCATAGAAATAAAATACAGAGCCAGAAATTATATCATTTCCTTTTGACAGAATAATTACGACACCTTTTTTTTTTCATGTTACAGTAATTTGGAAGTATTCCAAGCAGGTAAAAAATACGAGTCCTTTAGAACTTTAGAATTAAACACCTAAAACTCATTACAAAAGAGAGTGTAACGCATTATTATAATTAATGCTTTTTGAGTTGTTTAACCTACTTTCGGACCTTTTCCAGTTTGTGTACCGTTTTTCATATAATTTATTTTTGAGAATATTTTTGTTAAAACTAACGAAAATATCACGACTTAACCTAACCAATTATCAAGGGCGTACAGTTGATCTATTATTAATTATAACATTGTTTGTTTCTGGAATAGTATTGGATCTTTTCCAGTTTGTGTACCGTTTTTCATATAATTTATTTTTGAGAATATTTTTGTTAAAACTAACGAAAATATCACGACTTAACCTAACCAATTATCAAGAGCGTACAGTTGATCTATTAGTAAATAGTAAATACTATTCCAGAAACAAACAATGTTATAATTAATAATAGATCAACTGTAAGCCCTTGATAATTGGTTAGGTTAAGTCGTGATATTTCGTTAGTTTTAACAAAATATTCTCACAAAATAAATTATATGAAAAACGGTACACAAACTGGAAAAGGTCCCTACTTTCTATAAAGGCAGAGGTAATGTGACGAAGGGAACACCTTTGACGATTGGTTAGGTTAAGTCGTGATATTTTTGTTAGTTTACTGTCAAAACTAACGAAAATATCAACTTAACCTAACCAGTCGTCAAGTGCGTACAGTTGACCTAACCGGCATTCAATTAATCGTGCATTCAATAAATTTCCCGTAGGTTGCCCTTGTTGATTGTTTAAGCCTGGTATTTTTACCACGGGCTTCTTTCTGTTAGTAATGTTTGATTTTTTATGTTATTTTTTCCACTTTTCCATTTTACTTTCTTGATCTTATTTTTCATTTCTCTAAACTAAAATGTAGGATCACTTGAAGATCAGGGCCCCCAACCTTCTTTAGTTAGCTTTATAAGGCTAACTAACGAAAAGTCACGACCTAACCTAACCAATCGTTAGGTCAACTGTACGCCCTTGACGATTGGTTAAATTAGGTCTTGATATTTTCGTTACTTAGCTTTATGAAGCTAACTAAAGAAGGCTGGGGGCTCTGATCTTCAGGTGATCCAAAATGTATTATTCTGAAATGTAATAAACATTAACTAAATAAAAAGCTGGGAGCAAGTATAGTTTACGTCCCCCTGACGCAAAAGGGGACACAAACTACACTAGGTCAAAGTTAGGGAACGTAAAACTACACTAGGATCTTTAGGAGACATTTTTCTAAATGAATCCATCAAAGAAAACGTTAAAACTAACGAAAATATTACGACTTAACCTAACCAATCGTCAATTTATAATATATATATATATATATATATATATATATATATATATATATAATATATATATATATATATATATATAAATTGACGATTGGTTAGGTTAAGTCGTAATATTTTCGTTAGTTTTAACGTTTTATTTGATTAGTATGCGCGACAAAGTTGGGGAACGCGAACTACACTAGGGTAATGTAGGGGAACGTAAACTGCACTAGGATAATGTAGGGGAACGTAAACTACACTAGGCTCCAGAGGAACACAAACTACAATTGCTCCAAAAGCTGTTTTTTTTTTTTTTTCCGCCGGCCGTCAAACCAAAAAGATCTGAGGACACCTACAGTTTTACATAGAAAATATCACTAAGCTACGTCATCTAAACTTCGCTGATCTAGCTGGAAACGGTGTTGTGACGTGGTCACAATGTAACTCAGCGTAATGCCTATTTTGTTGTTATCTTTGTGGGCTCTGAGAAGGACAGAAATAAAGACGCAAACCAGTGAAAGAAAATTAGGTTAAACAGACTTAAGATATAGAAAAGAGCTATATGCTTAAAGGTTTAAAGACAGCAAGAGTATACATATAGACAAAGGCAGATTAATAAGATTAAGGTAGAAATAAGTTTTTTAATTATAGTCTCATACATTGAGATGGTTTATCTGAACAGAGGGATTACACAAGATTATAAGATCGCACTAAAAAAACACTTTATAGTTATTTTAAACAAAACTTTATTTTTAGTTTAGACGAACAAATAATACGTTCAAAATTATGGGGCTCCCTGTTGTTAAAAATGAATTGAATAAATGATGTTAATTCAAAATACATTTTTTTATTTTTATTAAACATAATATAATATTGGATAATCTCTAGGAGCGCTCCATTTTTCAATATTAAACATGCACTCATAAAACATATACCATTTGAAAGCTCACATTTTTCTGAGTCTAAAAATGTAGTAATCCAAAAGTATCAATAGCAAATAAAAAGTAGCTAGATTTAATTAATTGTTTGACGCATGACGTCATCAACTACAATATAAAGGTTGGCTAAGTTATAAATCTTCAGTCTGTTGTAAGATGGTATTTTTGGTAATTGTTACGCTAACCTAACCTAACATGAATATGTTATTACATTATCATTTGTATAATTTAGGTCTCGGGGGTACGGGGGCTCCACCCCCGTAAAGATCACGCATCACAAATTGATCGGTATAGGGTTTTATATTTAAACGTAGTTACTTTTTATTTGCTATTGATAATTTTGGATTACTACATTTTTAGACTCAGAAAAATGTGAGCTTTCAAATGATATGTTTTATGAGTGTACGTTTAATATTGAAAAATGGAGCGCTCCTAGAGTTTTACCATAATATTTACTTTGAATTAAGCATTTTCAAGCTTAATTTCGAGTAACACTTATATACACACTTCTATAGTAACACTTATATATGTTACAGGGAATCTGTGTAACTAGGGATTTCATGAAATCCCTAAAATGTTCAGGGATTTCATGTAAGGTTAAGTCGTAATATTTTCGTTAAACCTACGGAGAATTTATTGAATGCCCGGTTAGGTCAACTGTACGCCCTTGACGATTGGTTAGGTTAAGTCGTAATATTTTCGTTAAAACTAACGAAAATATCACGATTTAACCTTAATGAAATCGTTAGTTATACAGAGTCCCTCTAACATATGCACTTATACCACGTATGAGTTTAAACTAAACCATATTTATTTTCAAGGAACAATTTTTGTAGTTCACTTTCACAAACAAAATTGGGCCTGCGATTTTGAACGCGGTACTTCGTTCGTTCGTTGGAAATCCAACCAAATTTTTTGTTTAAATTAAACAGATTTTTTATTCGAGTGCGAATTCTACGGAACATCGACATAATTATCACGATATTTTAAACTCTTCCTACGAAGAAACGAGAAATTAACTCTTTATGTAAGGCCATAATATTCCTTATATAGAAAAAACTTCCCTCTTCCGTAAATTATATAATTCGTTGAACTAAGACCCTATTTTAGTATTCCATTACGAGCAAATGTCGTTAAACTTTAGTACCGTATATATATATATATATATATATACACAGGGCGTCCCAAACAAATGTATACACACTTTAACAGCTGATAGCTCAATTGATGTTTCTTTCTTTCCAAGTTAAACCCATTAGAATTAATAATGGCAGTCAGACTAAGCTTTGAACAAAAGAAATTCATTCTAAAATGCTACTGGAAGTGTGAAAACGCAGTTGAAGTGCAAAGACAGTTTAGGAGGGAGTTTCAAACAGATCCACCAACGCGACTTACCATCACTCGAATTAGAGATAAGTTTGAAGCCGATGGAACTGTTCAGAATGTCCACAAGAAGCGTTCCGGAAGACCACGGACATCGACAAGCCCCACAAAGCAAGAAAGAGTACTGGAAACGTATCACCAAAGTCCAAGAAAATCTGTGCGGCAAGCGAGTCGTGAGGTAGGAATTTCAGAATCGTCTGTCCAACGCATTTTGAAGCGCTGTCAATGGAAAAGTTACATTCCAAGATTAGTCCATGCTATTAATGAAGATGATGATCCGGACCGAAGAGTGGAGTATTGCGAGTGGTACTTGGCACGATGTGGATGTGGATTGGACGAAGGGGTTTCGTAGAATACCCTCCGCGTTCACCAGACCTCACACCACTAGACTTTTTTTATGGGGATACTTAAAAGACAAAGTCTACGCTATAAAACCTGCAACAGTCGCTGAATTGAGAGCAGCCATTGAACGAGAATGCACACAAATACCAAACGAAATGTTTCGTGATGTTTGCGATTCCATTGCTTCGCGTTATCAGCAGTGCCTGGACCAGAACGGACGTCAGTTTGACGACAGGCGTTGACAAACAATTAAATAATGTCTGTAGATTCTATTACATTTTGAAAATGAAATGTATTTTAATAAACACTGCCTTTATAAGTATTTAAAGTGTGTATACATTTTTTGGGGACGCCCTGTATATATATATACAGTATATATATATATATATATATATAATATATATATATATATATATATATATATATATATATATATGCGCACGACTGCTGCCTCGCTGCTCTTATCTAAATCAGAGAAGTTAGAGAGAAATTCACTTTGAAAAATATTGTAACTAAATAATAGTTGGCTCATGCATAAATTCTGTTCTAATTATTAAAAATTTTTGTTCTGAACTCATTTTTAAGTTGAATTTCACCGCTCTGCTTTTAATTTTTAATACAAGGAAGAGGAATATATATATATATATATATATATATATATATATATATATATATATATATATATATATATATATATATATATATATATATATATATATATACACAATATGCACCTTGGTGGTGTAGTGGTTAGCGTCGCTAACTACGAATCCATCGGCCCTGAGATCGAGACCCGGTGACGGCAGGCGGCGCGCAGCAAAACCCAGCTGTTCATCCTTCCACACAATAAAGAAAGTGGTTGGTAGATAAATGGGTACTCTGGGTAGCCTAGTGGTTAAAACGCTGGGCTGCTGGTGGAGCGTGGTTCGGATTCCACGTTAAACTGTAGGTCTAAGGTGGAGTGACAAGTTTGACCTTCGTCAGAATGAACAATCCGGCCGGAAGCAAACCAAAGGTTATATATAGATATATGTTGGAGTCCCCTTAGTGATATGAGGTTGTTTCGAGGACACTTTAACATCAACGGTACCGTGATGAAAGAACAGTACCATTCCATTCAAATTCACGATGTTATACCAAATGGAAAAATGCCTCGAATTAAAAACTTCATTTCCCGAGTAAGTAATGACCCAAAACGCGAGTCTAACCTTTGCATGAATTGTCTGAGCATAAAGAAAAACGGAATATGTTGACCATTTTGGAATAGCCTCCGCAGTCAACTAATCTCAATCCAGTTGAAAATTTATGGACATCGTTTACATCTGAAACGAAAGAGGACAGTCCTAATAACCCTACTGAGCTGTTGGAAGTGATACAACAAAGTTGGAACAACATCACCCAGATAAGATACTTTCAATAAATTGATAGAAACAGTGCTACGACAAAGAGCGACTGCACTCTAAAAACTGTTCACTGGGTGTACCTTACATCTGAACGGACAAAAACGACTAAACATACCCTGTAAAATATAAAGTACTTTAAGGGTACATATATAGTAGGTCGATAGTAGATAGTAGAGATTGGCTGAAACGGTCATCTTCTTGACAAACGGTATCCCCTGGAACTAATTGAAAAATACAAAGAGTACACTTCCAGGAATTAAGGAAACACTCTCAATCTTCTGAGTGTACTCTTTACATACCTTATACCCAGGCTACGTTTAGGCCTTTTTTCCCGCTCGGATATAAGGTACACGTTTTTTGAGAGTGTGTTGTAGTGGCTGCAAAAGGAAGACATAGAATACAAACTATAAGATCATAGTCTTCATTTATGGTTCAACTGGATTTTTCTGTTTTAACACTAGAAAGACCACATGCGTCAATTGACGCAATTTTTTATTTTTTTGCCTATAAATCTAACCCTTTAGGCCTTCATACCTCATCTTTTGTGACTTTTAATATTTCAATGGCATCTATATTCATGGTCAATTTCATCTTTTCAGCTGATACAGAAAACCTATGAGAGAGACCACTACCCTGAAGGACCAGGTGCGTCAAATGACGCATGTACAATATATGGCTCTATTTTATTTGTTTGCTCATTTCGTCAATATATTCCTGTCTAATAACCATTTCTTTCCCATTTCAGATAAATAAATATATAAATAATAATAATATAGATAAATATAAATAAATATATAACGCTATGTCTCGCAAAGGACTCTCTGTAGAGCAGGCATTGGAGCAACTTCGAAATATTCCATCCGATGCCTCTGATTGTGATGCATCAGACAGTGAGTCAGATGATATAGTGAATACTGCAGTTCAGGCAGTGGCTGAAACTGAGTATTCTTCTTCCTCTGAATCTGGCGATGGGGAGCCTACTGTACCTTTACCCACTCATGGCAATCATTGTAGACGAGCCCGTGGGCGAGATAGTCGTCGACAAAGCCGTGGTCTTCGACGAGATCAAGGTCATGGGACACGTCCTGGACGTAGACAAAGTGATAAACCCGCACAAGGTCGCAGTGGAGCAGATGCAGTGGGTGTTGGAGAAGTTATAGGTAAAGATGGATCATCTTGGCGGTGGGCTGCCGCATCGCAGACTGTGAGAGGACGCCTGCAACAGCAAAACATTGTACGGATTCGTTCTGGTCCTACTGCATATTCCACACCACGTGTCATCAAGGATAGCCCACTTTCATCATTCAGAATTCTCTTTGATGAACCAATGATGAGAAACATCCAAAAGTGTACAAATGCTGAAGGTCAACGAACTACAGGTGATCCCAACTGGTCTGTGACATTAGATGAATTGGATAAGTTCATTGGTCTTGTCATCGCTCGTGGTGTCATTGGTGGACGTAACTTACCCATGAAGAGTATGTGGAATGGCTCCTGGGGATGTCCTATATTCAACAAAACTATGCCACGCAATCGATTCTTGGAAATCATGAAATACCTTTTTGATCTGAAAACTGAGAGGCGGCGAAATCTAGCACAAGATAAGTTTTGTTTGGCATCACAGCTATGGTACCCTTTCACTGACAATTGCCAAAAGGCGTTTATTCCCCATCAATATGTCACGGTAGATGAGCAGTTGTTGCCTTGCAAAGCACGCTGCAAATTTATCCAATACATGGCGAACGAGCCAGACAAGTTTGGCTTGAAGTTTTGGATGGCAGTAGATGTGGCGAATAAGTATTTGTTCAATGGCTTCCCTTACCTTGAAAAGGATGATACCAGAAATGCCGATGTTAGTGTGGCTACTGATGTAGTATTGAAACTGTTGACTCCAGTGTTCAAGCAAGGTTACAACGTCACCTGTGACAATTACTTCACATCACTGGACCTTGCTATACGACTGGCACAAAAAAAAAGCAGCATAGTTGGTACAATCCGCCAAAATCGCAGAGATCTCCCTGAAAAATGCAAGGCAACCAAGCAGCTGCACGAAACTGAAGTGTTCAAATATACAGGACAGACTGCTGTGACCCTCATTTCTTATCAGTGCAAAGCATCCAAGACTGTGGTTCTTTGAGTAGTCTCCACCCCGATGTTCAGATACCAACAGAAAACAACCCGAAACAAAAACCGGAGACCATTCTGTTTTATAACAAAAACAAGGTGGGGGTTGATTGATCAAATGTCAAGGTCCTATTCTGTGAAAGCAGCTAGTAGGCGATGGCCAATTCATGTTTTCTATTATGTGCAGGATATGGCCTTGATCAACAGCTGGATCATCTACAAAATGGTGTGTCGCTCCAACATTAGCCGCAGAGAGTACATTCAAAGGGTCAGCGAGGAGCTTACTAACAACTCTCCCCTTGGAATTCCTGAGGCTTTCGCAGTAGTGGATGTAGACGATGAAGCTGAGAATGCTGCTACTCCAGCCAAAGTGCGTTGTACATGCGGATCCACAAAATGTAGAAACAGAACCGTTGATCTGTGCAGTGTCTGTTGAAAGCTAGTCTGTGGCAAGTGTGCGACCAAAAAGTGTAGAACATGTGCATTATAAACACATAACTGATACATACTTATTAATAATAAATAATTAATTACTGATAAAGTGTAATTTTTTTCTTTTATGTAATATATATATTATTCCTACTAACTGCAGTTTTCTAACCTGTGGAAGGGTAAAAATAAAAAAAAATCAACTTGCGTCAATTGACGCTTTCCGGTCCTTATAGGCAGTTGAAAATCTCGGTCCTTCTAGTGTTAAAATATTCAAATATTCATTTTCTGTTGCTATTAAATTACGAGTTAATAAACTTGTATTCCATTTTTATTTTTCAACTATTACAAAAATTTCAAATACAGGGTGTACATAAAGTCAGGATCTATTTTTGTGAAGCACTTGGAAATTATATGGAATTCAATCATAAAATGATAAAGTGGTAACATTTATGAAATAAGAGTAGGATTCGACGTGACGCCCATCAGTATCCCTGCACAGCTCAAATCGTTCCGCAGCATTTCTAAACACATTCTGGAGCATTTGCGGGGTTATGTTATCTGCAGCAGTTCGTGTACGTAAGTTTTCAAGACTCGTAATCTTCGTCTGATAGACGTGCGATTTGATAAAGCCCCATGCAAAGAAATCTAAAGGGGTTAAATCTGGTGATCTCGCGCTGGCCAAGGTCTTTTGTTGCTTCCGCGTCCGATCCAGCGATTTGGAAAACGTCCATTTAGATAATCCTGAACAATTTTGGCATAGTGACAAGGAGCACCATCATGTTGATAGACGACGGTACTAACAATCCTATCCCCGTCGTCTATCAACATGATGGTGCTCCTTGTCACTATGCCAAAATTGTTCAGGATTATCTAAATGGACGTTTTCCAAATCGCTGGATCGGACGCGGACGGTACTAACAATCCTATCCCCGTCGTCTATCAACATGATGGTGCTCCTTGTCACTATGCCAAAATTGTTCAGGATTATCTAAATGGACGTTTTCCAAATCGCTGGATCGGATGCGGAAGCAACAGACCTTGGCCACCGAGATCACCAGATTTAACCCCTTTAGATTTCTTTGCATGGGGCTTTATCAAATCGCACGTCTATCAGACGAAGATTACGAGTCTTGAAAACTTACGTACACGTATACGAACTGCTGCAGATAACATAACCCCGCAAATGCTCCAGAATGTGTTTAGAAATGCTGCGGAACGATTTGAGCTGTGCAGGGATACTGATGGGCGTCACGTCGAATCCTACTCTTAATTATTTCATAAATGTTACCACATTATCATTTTATGATTGAATTCCATATAATTTCCAAGTGCTTCACAAAAATAGATCCTGACTTTATGTACACCCTGTACATATCTTCATAATTTTTGCACCCAATATATATATATATATAGGGTGATCCAGAGAAATGGGACCCAAAAGAAACCCCTGTAACTCTTAAAGTATAAGTCCTTTTATAAAATCATACGCATCATTCGAAAGAGGATAGTTACAAGTTTGTACAGGATTGTATAGGTTTTGACAATACAAGACAAGACAAGATAAGATACAAAACAAAATAAAAGTGTTAGTTAAAACTAACCCTTCAAGATGACTGCATGGACTGTGGAACAGCTGCGTTTCATAACTGAGCAATATTTTGAGCATGGAAGAAGTGTAGTTTCAGCTCAAAGATCTTTCAAGACAAAATTGTCGTTTATGGGCAACAGAAAATCCATTGAATATTACCGAAGTCCCGTTGCATAGTCAGCGTGTAACTGTTTGGTGTGGTCTTACTGCATCTCAGATCATAGGGCCGTACTTTTTCGAGGATTCCACCGGAAACACGGTCACTGTAAGTGGTGATCGCTACGAAAAAATGTTGACCGATTTCCTTATTCCTAAATTAAGAGATCTTTGTCTAGAAAACCACTGGTTCCAACAAGACGGAGCTACCTGCCATACACGAGGAACTGCATGGCAGTTTTGCGTCAAACGTTTCCAGGCGAGTTAATCTCAAGATTTGGAGACGTTGAATGGCCCGCAAGGTCTCCGGATTTTTCTCCCTTAGATTATATAATTATTATCTCTGGGATATTTAAAGAGTAGGGTCTACAGAAAAACCCAACGACCTTGCAAGAATTGAAGGCCGCCATCAGAAATGAGATACAGGCCATACCACCGCACACTCTTGCAAAAGTGATGCAGAACTTACAAGCGAGAACGCTGGAATGCTTGGCAACTAATGGAGCACATTTGAAAGGAGTCATTTTTAAAAAATAAATATTTCATAATAAACTTGTAACTCTACTCTTTCGAATGATATATAGTTTTTATGAAAGGAATTAAATATTAAGAATATTTGGCTTTTTTTTATGGGTCCCATTTATCTGGATCACCCCGTATATATATATATATTATTTTACCTAGATTTAGCATTATCCTATCTGAAGTTATGTTAATTCGTATTGAAATTTTGGTGAAGAATATGACAGTAATATTTATCGAAAGGATCTCCATAGAATTAATGAAGAAACCCAATCCCCGACTTTAGATTTTGCAGCACGAACAACAGCAAAGAGCACTTATAAGATATAGGGGTCCTTACTCCACATATATATATGGGGTGAATTTCACAATTAAACACGTGAAATGAATGAATGATGTAAACCCACAAGGAAAAGGAAAATGATTTCAAAGGCTTTTCGTGTATTCAGAAGTACATCTCGTCAGGGAATGAAGAGAGCAGGCAAGATACCCACAGTACATATTGTACAGTGGGACGGAAACAAAGAGATTAGCACGTAATTAACAAGACTTAATGAGAGGCAGAAGGAATTTAAACTAGATATTGTCAATTTTATACATTCCCGCACTGTTATTGAAATTGTTTTTAAAATGAATAAATGCACATTCTAGAATATTTCTTTCTATTATATCTCTGTTTTCAACAAGCGCTTTAGAACTATCCCACTTGATGTTATGATTACATCTATACATATGGTTAAACAATGCATTAGAATTATTTGCTGTTCTACACGCATATTTATGCTGTTTTACTCAAATATCTAACGTTTTACCCGTTTGGCCTATATATATTGAGTTATATTTTGTACATCCGATCGAATACACACAACCAACCAAATTATCCGGGTTATGCTTTATTAGGCGTGATTTAACAGTATTATTATACTTAAAGACTACATTGATGCCAATTGCTTTAAGTGAGGTCGGAAGATATTGAAAATTAACATGGTAAGGTAGGCTAAGGCAGTTATCTAAAAATGAAATAGGATAACATAATTTAGTACCAATATTCATAATATTGTATAACTCGGAATCTAAAAATTCAGGACTGACAACTCTCAATGCTCTAAGAAACATAGCAGAGAAAATAGAAGATTTAATCGAGGGATGATGGTCAGAATAAAATGCACATAAGAGTTATTATTAGTAGGCTTGCGATAAACTTCAAATTTGAACTGATTAGAGCATCTCCGAATTTTTAGATCCAGAAAAGATAAGCTTTCATCATTTTCTTTTTCCACCGTGAACTTATAATAGATGGTACTAAATTGTTGAGCCTACCAAGAAATAAGTCAACATCCAAATTATTAGGCCAAAGGCATAAAATATCATCTATATACCTGTACCAAACAAAGTTAAAATTAACAATCGTAGGCAAAATTCTACTTTCAAAAAATTTCATATAACCTTATAAGTTAGCCAATACAGGTGAGGGGATTTCCATCGTCAATCCAAACGACATAGCATAAAACTTATTTTCAAACTGAAATTTACAATCTTTGACGCAAAGCTTAAGTCAATAAGAGTGTTGTGTTGAACAGGGAGAGAATATTCAGAGATCTTATCTTTTAAAAATCAAGTAGGTCATCAACAGGGACTTTTGTGAATAATGAGCATACATCAAAACTTACTAGTTTGAAATTAGGGTCATTAGGAAATTTCAGTTTGTCAATAAGTCCATGCTATTTACAATATATGACTTAGAAATAGAGCCAACTAACGGCGTTAATAAACTAATTAACCATTTAGATAGCTTATAGGTTAAGGAGCCTCATAGGATTATTAACTTTGTGTTTTAACTAAACCGTACAAATATGGTAGTGACGGATTGATACTAAGAAACTGCTACGAAAGCCTATTATAGTTTTTTTTTAATATTTCTCTTAATTTTCTGTTAAACATTTTATTAACATCCTCCAGTGGGTCTCTGTTTAGAGGTTTGTACGTGTCACGGTCACCCAATAAAGTATTCATCTTTTCAATGTAACTGTTTTTGTCCATGATGACGATGTAATTAGATTTATCCGCCTTAGTAATATGTAATGAATCGTTATTTTTAAGTGTTTTTTGGGCTTTTTCAAACCTCAAAGGATAATTCGATTCATACCTTGTATTGAAAGCACTATGCACACAACCTTTGGCTAAAGTCACCTCACTTTCGGATACATTACTATGTTTTTCAAAATTGATAAAAGACTTAGCAATAAGTAAACTGCTGGGCTTTTTTTGGACAGAGAATCCTAACCCAAAACCTAATACACATTTCGTATTGAAGTCTAGCTCATGGGACAACAAGTTAACAAAATTACTAAAATCACCTTTTTTGGTCCAGTAACTACTGCGAATTAAATCCTCCAGTCTATTGTTTAATTTTCTGTTCTGAGTTCTGCATCTTCTACGTAAGTTGTTGTAAATATCGTCCAAAACTGTACTTCTCTAAACAAGGGGAACGGTGGTTGGTTGTGTGTATTCGATCGGATGTACAAAATATAACTCATTATATATAGGCCAAATGGGTAAAACGTTAGATATATGGGTAAAACGTTAGATATTAGGGTAAAACAGCATAAACATGCGTGTAGAACAGCAAATAATTCTAATGCACTGTTTAACCATATGTATAGATGTAATCATAGCATCAAGTGGGATAGTTCTAAAGCGCTTGTTAAAAATAGTGATATAATCGAAAGAAATATTCTAGAATGTGCATTTATCCATTTTAAAAATAATTTCAATAACAGTGCGGGAATGTATAAAATTGACAATATCCTGTTAAAATTCCTTCTGCCTCTTATTAAGTCTTGTTAATTATGTGATCATCTCTTTGTTTCCGTCCCGCTGTACAGCATATATTCTGGGCATCTTGCCTGCTCTCTTTATTCTCTGACGAGGTGTACTTCTGAATACACGAAAGGCCTTGGAATCATTTTTCCTTTTCCTTGTGGGTTTCCATTATATATATACATGCGCCTCAGTGGTGTAGTGGTTAGCGTCGCTGACTACGAATCCATCGGCCCCGGGTTCGAGACCCGACGGCAGCCGGCGCGCAGCAAAACCCAGCTGTTTATCCTTCCACACAATAAAAAAAGTGGTTGGTAGATAAATGGGTACCCTAGGTGGCCTAGTGGTTAAGACGCTGGGCTGCTGATGGGGCGTGGTTCGGATTGTACACGTTAAATTGTAGGTCTAAGGTGGAGTGAAAAGCTTGACCTTCGTCAGAATGAACAATTCGGGCGGAAGCTAACCAAAGGTTTTATATATATATATATGGAGTATATTTTATAACCCCCGACCTTAGCGAAGACGCTAAGGTCGGGCGTTCGATTCTCTATGGTGGTGGTTAACAATAATAAGACAAGAATTAGCGCAATGGGCCATATTACTTGGCCTGAGCGATGTGCCAGTTTCTGACACTCCTAAATTATTATATTATTATTATTATATAGTAATAGGTAGAGAAGAGTTACATTTAAAATTTTGCTGTAAGTCATGAGGGTTGCCAACATTTACTGAACCTTTATTTTCTTGACAAAGAAATCCCCAAAGATTTTTAGGAATAAAAAGAAAGAAATCTAGTTAAGAAGCTTCCTAGCAACAACTGGGACGTTTACTAAATGACAAAAACGTTTATAAACGTTAATAAAACGTTTATTACGTTAACCAAAAGCATCCCATTTCTTCCTGAGAACGTAAAAGGCGTTTATATTCTTACATAATTCTGATAATTCTATTATTATTATTATTATTATTATTATTTTAAAATGGAAAAACGTAATATCAGATAGTTTGCCAACTGTCGAAGTTGAAAACGTTAAACAGAGTTTTCTCTTTAAGGTTGTCTAAATTTCACTCGAATTAAGAGCAATTTACTCCTTTTAATTCTTTTAAGCATCAATTATTTAAGTTTTAGTTGGTTCGATATGTTTCCGGTGAGTTTCAATTGTTTTAATGGAAGTTTAGAGTTGTAGTTTAGCTTCAATGAAGTTTCTTTTATTATTGGTTTCAAAGTTAAATACGTTTTTAAAATGGTTTCGTTTACAGTTTTCATTACTGTATTATTCTATTATTCAATATTGATTTGTCAATAATTTTAAATGTTTTTATTTGTAATAAAAACTGTAATTATCTTCTAAATGATAAACTGTTTATCTTGGGAGCTATTTATGATATATCTATTGTGGAGACATTGAAGTCGGGGGTCGATTCCCGCGTGGTGCATGCTGATTGCAGATGTTAGCGAAATGCGTCGCTTTTGTCTGGCTTGAGCGATGTGCCACTTTCTAGTCCTCCTGACTGAATATTATCGGTCTGTTTATCTATCTAATCTATTATTATTATTATTATTACTGTATTGGAAAGCATTAACTATCCCATATATATATACACACACACACACACACACACACACATGTGTGTATATATATATATATATACACACACACAGGGTGTTTCATAACATGTGGGACGCACTTTCAGGATGGATTCAAGACCTGAAAACAATGAAAAATGTTTATATAAACATATGCCCGAAATCGTTTTGTTTCCGAGTTACAGCCCGTTATGTGTTCCAGCAAGTATCTGCCTTACCTTTAAAGGAAGTGCTCACAATGACCGCCTTGCGCTTGAATACACGCCTGAACAACGCCTCGTCATAGACTGCCTGACTCGTTCAAACATTCCAGGTATTGCTCGGATTTTCTGGCATCCTTGTTCTACACGTTGGGGAAGCATTTCAACGTTGTCGATGGGTGTCACGTAAACGATGAATTTCAGATGACCCCACAGATAAAAATCGAGTGGATTCAGGTCCGGGGAGCAAGCAGGCCACGCAATGGGTCCTCCACGGCCTATCCATTTATCAGGGAAATGGTCATCCAAATAGTCTCTGGCTACTCGACTAAAATGAGGCGGAGCGTCGTCATGCATAAACCACATACAACGTCGGACACAAGAGGAACTTCATCTAGTAAATCACTTAAATCATTCCTTAAAAATTGGAATAGGATTCTCCGCTTAATCTTCCAGGCAAAACAAAAGGACCAATTAAGTTGTCGGCAATAAGTCCTGCCTATACATTGATACTAAATTGTTGTTGGTGCCTTGACTGGATGATGGCATGCGGATTCTCTTCGGCCCAGTGATGAGTATTGTGAAAATTGATCACGCCATTTCTTGTGAAGGCAGCCTCATCAGAAAACAACACGGAGGATAGAAAAAGAGGATCACGAGCACACTGTTGAAGAAACCAAGTACAAAAAGCCTCTCGTGGTGGGAAATCAGCTTCAGTAAGGCCTTGTACTCTCTGAATGTGATATGAGTAAAGCTGTTGTTCCCATAAAATTCTCCACATAGTTGTGTATTTTACACCCTCTGCTGCTGCTATTCTTCGGGTGCTGACACCAGGATGTTCCTCCAAGCGATTCAGGACCCGCTCCTCCAATTCAACAGTTCTGGCGCTGATTGGTCTACCACCATCTGAAACTCGCTTGTTGAATGATCCTGTATCACCAAGACGCTCGTCTATTCTCTGAAAGGTCTTCTTATCTGGCAGACGCCTATTCGGAAACCTTTCCGTATACAGACGTCTTGCTGCGGCCGCATTACACTCAGCAAATCCATGCATGAGATGCATGTCTGCCATTTCTCTGTTTGAATAAGCCTCCATTCTCACTTCAAATGCACACTATCACTGAATAGCACAAAAACTTTAAGTTTTTTTTTTCACTGGACTGCACTTGTTCACGGTAAGAAGTTACGAATATGAACAGTGAAACACCGCGATGCACCTCTGACTAACTGATAGCTATACTCAACGATATTGAAACATGTCAAGAGTGTACGAAACATTACAATCGGCAAGGTCATACATGAAATAAGTCTCGTACACACTCACAAACATTGTCGGCAAGCAGTGTTTGTAAACAGTTTGCGGAAAGAATTGCTGGAACACAAAACGGGCTGTAACTCGGAAACAAAGCGATTTCGGATATATGTTTATAAACTTTTTTCATTGTTTTCAGGTCCTGAATCCATCCTGAAAGTGCGTCCCACATGTTATGAAACACCCTGTGGTATATATAGTATTGTACTGTATTGTATTGTATTATTACTGATCTCATCCGAAAATGGATACTAAATTTGCTTGACATTTTGAAATCTTAATCAATCCATTTATCCGAATCCTTTTGAAATAAATAGAATATTTGTCATTTCACATTTTGAAATTAAACTTACTTCATAATTTTTCAAGCGTGAAATGATGCGTTTTTTTTTTTTTTTTCTTGTTTTGTTTTCAAGCGTTTGAAAAAAGTTTTTTTATAGAATTTTTTTTTGTTTGTACTTTCGAAAAGTAATTTAATTAAAGTTCATTTAAAAATCTATTCATAATTAAATTAAATTTATAAGTATTTTTATTTAAAATTATATCAAGGAATTCGCAGTATAATTTTTTCTAAAATTTAATTAAAAATTTACTTTATTTTATAAGCTCGTGTAACTAATTACGTGGGATTGGTAATATAGTGAGGTAATGAGAGAGAGAGAGAGAGAGAGAGAGAGAGAGAGAGAGTTACAAGGAGTTACAAGGAAAAGAAGTACCTCAAAAGGCCTTGCGGCCCATACGAGGAAGCACCAATGGCAACGGGTGCCAGGGAAAATTTTCGACACCCTCAAATAGTGTGCAAGATTTGGTCTAACCTTTTCTTGAACTGATCCACCGAGGAACTGTTCACAACTTCTGAAGGTAACCTGTTCCACGTGTCACAGATCTTATACGTAAAGTAATTCCCACACATACTAGTCCTAAACCGTTTCAAATCCAACTTCCAACCATTGTTGCGAGTTGGGTTATCATTTAAACTAAACATGCTTCTAAAATCGACATCTTTGAACCCGCGTCACGTAAGCGTCGATTGTAGCCCATATGCCTAACAGAAGGGATTAACTTTGTGGCATTCTTCAGCCAGTTTTCAATCCACCTACCTACTTCCCCATCAATACCCAGCACGCGCACTTTAGCCATTAGCCGGCGGTGAGGTACCTTATCAAAGGCTTTCTAATCAATCGCCCTACTCTCTTATCATACTCACTCAACATGACGTGGAAAAACTCGAGCATGTTGGTGAGACACGACCTATGCCGTCTAAACCCATGTTGGAGTCCCCAAGTAGCTTGTAGGAATCCAAATGGTCAACAATCCTACCCGCTATTATCCCCTTTAATTATTTACCTACAACTGAAGTGAAATGGTGTTATTTATAGAGGTTCCAAAGCCTCTCTTCCCACGCATGAGGTAGCAGTTGGGTCCTAATCGTAAGAGTAGAGAAAAAGAGTTAATACTAAAAGTTTTTTGTTTTTTTTCTGCAGTCAGAGGAGAACATCATTAACCTAAGCTAAAATGACAGAGTAGGGATGGGAAGGGGTCCTAGTAACCCACGGGACAGGTTTGTAAAACAGACTTCACCCGCCCTCCCGAAAGAGAGTGAACCTAAAGGAATTGGCAGCCAATTTCTCTAGAATCCCACAACTCGGGACCGGAGGGCTGTCACACCCCAAGTATAAAGTTTACTACACCCAGAAGGAACGTGCATAACCTTTATACCCCTTGCGGAGAGTTTACTGTATCCAGAGAGAACAAAAATGAAAAGAAAAGCGAGATATAGAGTAAATATTCTTGATTATTCTCATTTTTAGAGATCACACAAAACGTACAAATTTCAGATGCTGTTTTCATGCTGGATGGTGATAATAACGTTCTGGGTTCTTTCAGCATCTTCGTAACATCTTACAAAGTCATGTGACTGAAGGGGACCTTCAACTTAAAAACGTGGGTTCGAATCACTACCCCTAGGGGTAAACTCAAATCCGAGTCAAAACTCGAATCCTCCAGAGTTCGTATCTCAACGAGTAACGCCGTTTCTCTATGAGCTTTGCAGTGCCCGTGGCTCATTGGATAACACCCGTAAACGGAATGAAGACAGTGAGGTCAGGGATTCGACGGTTCGACTCCCGATGGTACCGTTAATCTACCTAATAACTAGTTAGTTAGTTGACCTGAGCGTTGTGCCAGTCTGGCCCTCCTTACTGATTATTAAAACAAGAACGGAAAAACTTTAAATTAACCCATTGGCGCTGTGCTGTATACCCGTAAGCTACCGTGGTGTGTATTTCCAGTAATACTTTTACGTTCATACACAAACTAACTTAAAGTCAAGGCCAGTAAGTATTTCTAGAATTACATCCTTTACTTTTTGCACTAATTAGATATTATTAAAAGTCAGCCACACTGTAATAATGGGGGAATTATGCCGCGAGAAGTGACTATCATTAAGTTAATTAGATGTTTGCTTTGCTGTTCAAAGAAGGTACAAATTAATAAGTGTGCTTCCGCTGAGCGCCTGAATACCATAAATAAACCTTTTTAATAATATTAAAAACATGTTAAAAAAAATGTTAAAAGGAACTCAAATATTAATTGCCTTTCGCTCATTATCATGCTAATAAGTAAGAAATTATTTAACGCGAAGTGGAGGTCGGAAGTGTTACGTTAAAGGGGAAGTTAATGAAGGTTTTTTTTGGGGCGAAGGAATTATTTTCGAGGAACATGATAAATTATGTCATAATATCAGTAAATCATTTTAAATTTTGATACCAACTTATTATTCGTTATATATATATATATACAGGGTGTCCCATAAGTCCGGCATCATAGGAGAAATTCATATTTTTCTATTTCTACAAACCATAATTCATATTTTTCTTATGCTCGGGATGCCAATTTCCCGTCCACCATTCTGTTCAGTGACGAAGCTGTTTTTTATGGAAATGGTGAGGTAAATTGACAGAACACCCGCTACTGGTCTCAAAACAACCCTCACTGGTATACCTCTTCAAAGGAACAAGGTGCATCTCGAGTGATGGTATGGTGTGGCATTTGGAAGGATCGCATCATAGGCCCCTCTTTTTCGATGAACATGTCACTGGAGGCACCTACCTACGTATGCTCAAGGAAGAAGCATTTCCCAGTGTCTTGAACGAAGAAGGAAATTTCCCAACATGGTTCCAGCAAGACGGCGCTCCTGCACATTACAGCACCCAAGTAAGGGAATACCTGTACCAACAATTCCCTGGTCATTGGATAGGACGTCGAGGGCCTGTGGAATGGCAAGCTAGAAGCCTGGATCTCACGCCACTAGATTTTTATCTCTGGGGCCACTTGAAAGCGCTGGTATACGCAGAGAAAATTACTGTAGGAGTGTTGAACATTTGCGGCAGCGCATTATTGGGGCATGTAACACCATTACTCCTGACATCATTCACCGTGTGCTTGCTGACTGGGTATCACGTCTGAATTTGTGTATTGAAAACAATGGTGGACATATTGAGCACGTTCTGTAAATAAAAGCTTTTGTTTTGCCTTTTTTTATTATTTTCCTATGATGCCGGACTTATGGGACACCCTATATATATATATATATATATATATATATATATATATATATATATATATATATATATATATATTATATTCCCATCATGAAACGGACATGTTATGTGTCTTGAAAAGTGGACGCTCAATTTTGCCAGTTGAGGTTGAAGTTTTGGTTTTTGGCTAAAAATATAATAGTTACCCCTTTTTCTTTGATGTATTCAATCTGACGTGAAGGCAGCGAGTCTTTTGCTTATATTGAGGTTCTAAATGTAGCTGGGCTAGGCTGCTTTAAACCCTAGATCCTGTCAACAAAGCTGGATCCTATCTGCTTTGCAGATAGCTGGTGAGGGAAGCTATATTTTTGGGACCTCTTTGCGAGTGACCCGTTGTTCGCGTCGAGCTAGCATCATGAAAAAGAAAAAACTATAGTATTTGTCATTTACCATTACTTATTCGGACTATAGTGGATTTAATTTTCCTAGAAGAGTTCCTTGTTCCATGCACGGTCTGTGTATATCATTAAAAACCTCATGGAACCATTCTGAGTTCATTCCCATATATATATAACACACACACACACACACACACACGTACTTCAGTAAGTATCCGCACTTTTTATTTTAGTGATATATAATATATTCTCGTAATATCGAGCCAAACTGAGATCAATAGGCTTATTTAGGCAGCAACAGTATAGGCTTATTTAGGCTACTCGTAGCTGTCACATATTGTACGAATAGTGAGCATGGCTGCGCCGCTTTCAATTTGTACTCGGGAAGAACAGAGATCAGCGGTTCGTTTTTTGTGGGCAGAAGGTGTGAAAGGAGCTGAAATTCACGCGAGTTTATGTGCTTAGTATGGGAATAATGTGTTACCACGGCGAAGTGTGTACGAGTGGAATCAAATGTTCAAGGAAGGCCGGACATGTGTGACATGCTCAGCGCTCAGGACGACCGTCAACATCAACCAGTGGTGACAAGCAGGAAAAGCCAGAGCCATGATTTTCGATGACAGAAGATTAACAATAAAAGAAATTGCATCTTCATTAGACATCAGTCAAGGGTCAGCCTATTCGATAGTTCATGACATTCTTGGCTTTCACAAAGTTTGTGCAAGATGGGTACCCAAACAGTTGACAGAAGAGCACAAGCGTAATCGTATGGACGTCTGCTCTCGTCTCTTGGCGCGGTATCATAATGAAGGTGAAAACTTTTTGGAGCGCATTATCACTGGAGATGAAACCTGGATCCATCACTATCAACCAGAAAGCAAACGACAGAGCATGCAATGGAAACATCCACCATCTCCAGTTGCAAGGAAGTTCAAAGCGCAGCCGTCAGCAGGTAAAGTTATGCTAACACTGTTTTGGGATACACGAGGCCCTATCCTTGAACATTATCTAGAGCGTGGAACTACAGTAACAAGTGCATCGTATTCTGACATGCTTCGGAATGAGTTAAAGCAAGCAATTCGCACAAAACGGAGAGGAAGATTGTCGGAAGATGTTATTCTGTTACATGACAATGCGCGACCTCATACCGCTGCACAGACTAGAAAATGCCTTCAAGAACTTAAATTTGAAGTTCTCGACCATCCAGCCTACAGTCCAGACCTGGCACCTTCGGATTTTTACCTGTTTGGACCACTAAAAGACGCTTTGAGAGGTCAGCGATTCCAAGGCGATGATGACCTGAAGGAGGCGGTGCATGACTGGCTACGCACACAGCCAAAAACATTCTTTTGTGATGGCATTAGGAAGCTTGTACATCGCTCGACTAATGTATTGAGAAACAGGGAGACTATGTTGAGAAGTGATGTGTTTATAAACTATCAGATGTGAAAATAAAATTGTGAAAATAAAAAGTGCGGATACTTATTGAATTACCCTCACACACACACACACATATATATATATATATATATATATATATATATATATATATATTCAGAAAGTTATATAATATCTCTCTTTCTCTAAGAGACTGTAATATACATTTTGAAGAGCAAAAACAGTTTTTATTTGCTATTTTTTTTTATTTTCTACACTATCATTACGTTAAGAGGAATTTCCCTCGAGGATCAAGTCTTGCTATTCATAATCTTCGTATGAATAGTTTGAATTTACTTGCAATTAGTTTCTATTGCAAAAATGCATAAAATATAGCAGTGCGTGTGTTGCCATGACAACATTTGATTGATGGATAAAGCATAATTTTATAAGAAAAAAAATTACCTTCAAATGTAATTGTGTTACTTAATCTAATTTATAGTCGCGCAATAAATTTAAACTCCACTTAATTTATTAAATTTATTCAGCGTATTTTTTTAAAGGATCCATTAAGATAATTTATTTCTACAATGTAAAAAAGACAATGAAAATGATGAAGAATAATTTAGAGATGTAACAAACAGGCAAAATAATATGATATTGGGATGAGAGAAATCTGTTACTATTACATCATGACAGTAACATACCCAGCACGATGTCCTATTGTACACTGTTAACATAAGAGTTCCTAAAGAATTCAAGATGAATTACGTAGATTGGCTTTCTGTAACTTCAGTGTTCCGAGTAATAAAGGCGGGACCGTAGCCATAGTAAGGGTCATTGAGAGGCAATGCCCCTCCAGAAAATATTGTTGACCGCCCCCCCTGCCCAAAACCCTTAAAGTGATCTATTATCCATGATTTAAATATGAATATTGTGATAAAAGCCAGAGCGATAACTCTGTTTATTCAATAACTAAAATGAAATGAAATAAGATCCACGCACTTATAATACAGAATCATGTCTAGAAATACACGAGTCATGCATAACAAGCCATGCATGACACATCATGACAGTATTATCATGTAGTTTTAACTTAAAATGTAAGTTAAGTATAAATAAGCAAAGTATAAATAAGTATAAATCAGGATTTGGTGTGCAACTATAATTACTATCAAACCAGGTCATTAAATATATACTTATCGTTACATTACTTGTACTTATATACCCAGTCGGAAATCGTCGTGTTTTAAGCGGTTTAGCGCTTTTTTTTATCCTTCTTTGTCACATTTCATCGTTTCTCCGATTCTGACATCTATTTCGTCGTGTTATGATCGCTTACGATGGCTATAATGTTATATTTTACACTCGACTTTATGAAGCGTATTTTGATTGTCGCAGCGCGATTGGTTTTTATGGATGCAACCAACACTATTAAGGCATTGATAAAAGATTACGTACCCATAATATTAAAAAATAAGATTTTTTTAATAGGTTTGTACGCAGAGGTATCACATTTTTATTATTATTATTATTATTATATTGTACAGGAGCGTGCGGACGGTTTTGAAGATGGGGGTATGGCGTGGCATAACCTGTATTGAAGCAGATTTTGGGGAGGCTGGACTGGTACCTGCAGTAATTGCCATTTATTTCATAGTCATCAGCACGCATGACTGTCAAAAGTTGAGGAAGCAAATGTCCATTCTGCCTCCCCTACCCCTGTTCGCGAGGCCCTTATGTTCTCGCCTTCGTACTAAGTTTGAGTTCCTCAGGAGCCTAGGATTGATTTGATATTTATTTTGTAGTCAATCATTACATGAACAGGCATGGTTGTCAAAAATTAGAGGGGCGTAGATGCCACACCCTGCACCCCCTTCTCATGCTCCCGAGAACCAGATATTGTATTTTATGTCCTAAGCAGCCTGGAACTGATTGCATATATTTTAACTCAATTTCAGATTCGTGCGACAACCATATACGGATTTAAATCGCTGTGCGATGAAAAAGCGACAAACAAATTTTCGTCGCATATTCGACAAAAGCGGACATTTAAACCGTATACGACAGTAAACTGATCATGAGCCGACGATAACGCGATCACGACGACGAAAAGCGATGAAAACACGCGATGCAAACCGACTTTATTTTGGCGTCGCAACGACGGTAAATTCCGACTGGGTAGTTTTTTAATCTGGTAAAACAAAGTTTATCACCCTTCAGCACTTACTATAAATTTATATGGAAACCTTTACCAAAAACGTCCATTAAGAAGAATGTGGTCAGGACATTATTTATTAATAAATCCTTAAATTAAACTTTATTAATATATATATACAATATATAGCAAACACTATTCTAGAAAATGCAAAATATACGTCACCACAACTTCAAAACGAAATGATAAGTAGTATGGTATCTTTGGTACATAAGAACATTGTTCTTGAAATCAAATCTTCAAACTATTCACACTCAAATGTGATGAAACTCGCGATGAATCTGATATAGAACTCCTTACTGTCGTTATCAGATTTGTTAACAATCAAGGAGCACCAAAAGAAAAACTACTTGGAATTTATGATCTGGAGGAGTTTGATGCATATTTTATCTTGGGAGAAATTCTATCGGCAGTTAAAGAATTCAATCTGGAATTTCTCTTTGTACAGTGCTACAATAGAGTTTTAGTAATGTCTGGGAAACATGGTGGCGTCCACGCAAAAAGTGAAAAAATATCTGTAGAGATATTCCCTACATTAACTGTTTTAACCACCAGCTGCATTTAGTTGTCGTCCACATTTGTGAACAATTGACAGAAGTGCCTGAATTCTTTAGCGTATGCAATCTCGTCTGTAATTTCTTGGCAAAGCCTGAAGCTTTGGCCGTTTTTAATAAAACAGGGGCAACGGCTATGCCGCGGCTTATGGAGCTGCGGTGGATTGGCCATGGCAAGACAATTAAATCTCTGCTGGAGAACTTCGACAACGTTCTGTCGACCCTAGAACACTTTGCTTCTGACATAAGTAATGTGGAATTAGTTGTGTCTGCAACTGGACTACGAGCTACGATCCAGAAGGAACGCTTCATTTTTTGAGAAAGTCATGCGGAGAAGTCATGTATAAATTTCTCAGGTTCCTTAAGCTGTTGCAGTCGAGATCATGTTAAAATGTTGCCGTCGAGATCATGCACCTTGGTCACAGGTTATCAAATTTTGACAGAAACAACTTCACAAATTAAAAAAAATGCGAACTCCAAACAAGTTTCAGGAGATAATGTCAAAGCTGGAGGGACGACATCCAGAAACCTCACCATATCCCAAACGCCAAAGAACACTTCCACGTAATCTAGATGATTACATGTTGACTCAACAAACTGGCAGTCATGTCAATGATCAACCATTCTTGTTCATTTATTTCGAAATTATTGACACCATCACTGTAGAGTTTGACAGACGTTTTTCTGAATTCAATTCTTCCCATATAAAATTATTGTGCAGTTTATTACCTTCGTCAGAGAATTTTCTAGAATTTGGTCATTTCTTTTCATTACATTCGGTGGTCGAAAAGACTGGAGCGGCATTCGATAAACCACTGCTCCGTCATGAGGTTGCTGTTGCTGAAAGCATGACATTGTCAAAATTGACAGATGCACCACAGTATTTTGAAGAATGCACAAAACTAGATAAATTTCTGCAATGGTTCAAGGAGTATCAATCAGCCTTCCCCAATGTTTATCTTCTTTGCGCTGCTGCGGCTATTGGTGCTTCAACTACGACCTTTGGGGCCAGCTTCTCAACAGTTGTTGGAATACTAACATCCTACAGATGGTGCATGGGCTATGCCACAAAATGCCAACTGGTTCAATTGTGAAGGAAGAAACTGCGGCACTTTCAGTAGAGTATGCGTTATCAGAGTTTAAAAAGCAGTCCTTCAAACTAATAATTTAATGTGCTTTTAAAAAGTTCGACTGTCAAATAAAAAATACAAAAAATAAGAAATCTTCCTTTAAAAAAAAAAAAAAAAAAAAAATTTGTTTGTATGATTATTACGAAGCAAAGTAAGAAACTGTGTAAGAAAAAAGCATATCTTTAAGCCCTCCAAAGTTATAACCCTGACTACAAGCCCGAATAAAGGGTTCTCAACATTGACCGTATAGGTTCCCATTTTGGTATAGCCGTTTAGTATATTGGGTCAGAAAGAAAGCTAGCAAGTTGCCAGTTAGTGTCTATGCGGTCTCCAGTTTGAAACCTAATTATGTGAAGGACCTTTCCTTAACCTGTTTTGACACATAAGAGGGAACCAAACAATTTAAAATATTTATATGGTACGTAACTTCACTGCTTACAGTGCATTGCACATTTTCAGTCGCGCCCCCTTGGATAAGCAAACAAATTAATACGTCCCCCTTCCTTCTAATAATAATCTGACTGACGCACATTTCCATGAAAGACAATTTCATCTAAAATTGTATCGAAATTTTTGGGTTACATAAAAAAAAATCAAAGTTCGTTATAACTTCTTTTGAATTAACCTTCAATACTAAATACCTTTCGTACATCTGGCAAGTGTCAGGAGTCTAATATTTTAAATATTCTTTTAAAGTCTTGTACGAAATTTAAAATATGAAGGTATAATATGCTGTCATGTCTCAACTAATGAAGAACATGAAGATAATAATACAAAAATTGTTGTTGTTGCTGTTGTTGTGTAACCTCGTTCGTAACATCAAAGGTCATGTGACGGAGGGGATCTACCTACAGCTTTACGTGGCAGCCGAACCACGGGTCGCTACATCATGTGGACGCAGAGGATCCAACTATAACCCAGACCCAGCGTCGCTTAACTAAGAGAAACGGTGTTGTACGGTGTCTGTGACATACTTCGCAATATGAAAAGTGAAAAGATGAGATTTTAATTTTAAACAATTACTGTAATACTGTTTTCCTAACACTGAAAAAATAAGCAGCTTTAATAAAATAAAATATTGATAGCTAATTTGTCTTATTTTCATTTCTCTTCATTCAATCCCACTTTTCAGAGTGGTTATAAATCTTTTCATATCCCCACTAATGATCATTGCCTCAACCTTCCCCGATTCCCAGTTTGCGCATTACTGATGTAGTGGATATGGTGCGCAGATATACAGTAATACTCTCCTAACGTCGATCCAGCTTATCCAGGAGAAAATGAATCAACCTAGATCAAAAGCAGTGTGAAGTGTGAACGCTTTGAGAAAATCGATAACGTCGGAATCAGTGGAAGAAAATCACTGATCCAGTAGTATTGGTTCATTTAGCGACACACACACACACACACACACACACGTCTTAACACAAACTCTTCGGTTGACCCATTGGCAACACTGAGAGATCACATGATACAGATAGCATTGTGGCCTTGTGGGAACTAAAACCCACTTTCCATTGTATATAATTTAATAATTATACAAAAATTCTTATTATAATTTTTGGATGTTAATCATTATAAACTGAACGGTGATTAAAAAGAGTTTTAACACCAATTAAAAAAAGCCCATTCCAAATACTGACAGCCAACCCTAGTAAAGCCTAATGCCACCCCTGGATAAATCAAGGGAGTACCAATAGGTCTTGTTATCTTCATGAAGATGGAGTCTATGCCTGGCCTTTTTTGACAACTTTTATAAAATTAGGTTGCTCTTTCACTTATTTTAAATCACTGACTTCCAATGGGCGTTCGTAAAGTTTAGAGGGCATTGAGTGTAAGGGGGCACTAAGGAGAAAAACTGAATGACACGCAAATTTAAGTAACAATTGTACTTTTGCATAATTAATAGATCTAACGAACAAAATAGTTAGTGCCTCAGATAAACTATCCTCCCCTTCTTTAAGAATCCTAGCATATACATTATCAGGTCCAGTTGCTTTATATGACTCTTATCAAGAATGTCTGAGTTTACAGAATCTAAAGAATTAAGATCATCTGTTTTTGTTTAGCTTAAGGTCGTTTATCCACTCTGACGAAGACGTTTAGTCACTTTAAGCTAAACCAGTCAATATATAGAGTGATTAAAAAAATGTTAACACTTTTATGGTGTTTTATTTTTTATTTCCAATTTATTTGTAAATAATTTTTGTGATGTAAACACTGCTTCATACAGTCTCTACTTGCTGTTCACGGATATCTATGCACGTATGAAAGCAGTCAAACGTTGCTTCCAGAACCCTAAGGCACATCTCTGGTGGTATTGATTGGATGACATCTGTACTTCTTTCCTATATAAGTGTTAACATTTTTGAATCACCCCGTAAATATATGTTTTTTATTAATGTAATAATATTGTATTAATTTAATGCAATATTGCAATGACAAGTTCTTTTAATCTTGTTTACAACTCTGTGTACAAAATATTTAATACATTTTCACATACTCAGCAACCACAAATAACTATTATTGAGGTGTTAAAATCTTAATATGAAAATTTAAAGGGTGGCCCATAAGTCCCAGATCGTTATAATTAAAACGAAAATACAAAAAATCAAACAAAATAAAAGTTTATAATAAGTTTAGAAATATTTAGTGATCATTCAAAGTGCAAAATATAAGCATCTCGAGAAATATTCTTTCCTTAGTAATCGATTGCGCCAGTGTGAACTCCGCTAGATGGATTTTCGTTTTAATTATAACTGATTGGGACTTATTGGCTACCCTGTATTTTTAAAATTCTGTATTTATACTAATCCTAACCAAACATTTCAACTAACGACGTAACCTAATCAAGACTACTTTGGCCCTTCTGTAAGCAGTTTTTGCACCCTATAACGTGTGTATATATATATATATATATATATATATATATAAGGGGTGCCAGGCTATGAGGTTAGCATGTGATTCCGAACAAAAAGCGATTAATTTAAACCTCATACTTAAATTGGTTCAGAACTAATCAGACAATCCCAATCCTGAACTCATTCCACCGGTCAGTCAGAACCATATGGATTGAACAAACCCACACGTGAGAAATAGACACCAAACAGGGTGAACAAACCCCTGTACAGAGATAGCAGTTGGGTGGAGAGAAGAAACTGTGAACCCCGTACAACACACCTAAACTCATAGAAAATGATTTAGAAAGACTGTATACGTGATCTTTCCAGGAAATTAGGAGGAAAGTAACACCAACAATGTTATGTGAAGAGGAACCATTGAGTTGTGTATTGTTGAAGATACGAGGAGAAGCGTGTGGAAGATTGGGTCGAGTAGATATATGAAGGAACTGTGATTTTTGGGGGCCGAGAAAACCCTGCGGTTTTCACTGTCTCAACAGAGATAGTAGAAAGATCAGAGGTCAAGTGCGCTATAGCCGTCTCACGCAAAGCATGGAGTGACTGTTGATCGGTGCTTGTTGAGAAGCAGTGGTTTATGCGAAGAATGGAATCATCGGTGTAGGAATCATCAGGATCATTGTGAATATAGCATTAGGTGTCAGTTCAGAACTTCAGACTCAACATTTTAGAGCTTCATTGTGCAATAGTTCGGAAGATATGTTCAACCGAGGTCTCCTTTTTGCAGCAGGAAGTGAAATTAAGTGTTGAATAACAACAACAACACCAGCAGCAAAATAAAAAACTCATTCATTTTCCGTCCCCGTAGAGAAAAACTAAATTAAACTTTAAAAATCTTAAAAGGAGTCAATAGAATCGCTAATTTATACGAAGAAGATAATTCGTAATGATTAGAAAAATTTAGATTGATTAAAAAAAGTTTTTTTTCCATCTTCGGATGGAAAATACTTTCCTCATTAACTTCTGAAAGAGAATTTAACTATTTCACAGAACCTGACAGTATTTCCATTCTCCGTCTGTGACATCCAAATTCCGTTGACATTTCGACGAACACCATTTTAACTTTTTTTTTTTGTATGGTCTTTTCCACAAAACGATGCATTTTTTTTCCATTTGTAACTACGTACGGGCATATTATGCCAACCATTTTAATAAAAATAAAAGGCCACACTCGATCTTCACATATAGAAGGTGTCCCAGAAGTCTGAACTCATAGGGAAAATAGACATTATATTTTTAAAGTGAAACAAACACATTTCTAATGTGTTTTACATATTTTAGGAAAGAAAATACCCTGATGGCTTAGTATAGCAATCAAGAGAAGGTGGAACTGGTGTTGCTACATGTTTCCTGAAAAAGCCAGAGGGAGGCATGTTCGTGAAATAACTGATACACCTCCCTCTGGCTTTTTCAGGAAACATGTCGCAATGCCAGTTCCACCTTTTCTTGATTGGTGTACTGAGCCATCAGGGTATTTTCTTTCCTGAAATATGTAAAACTGACATTAGAAATGTGTTTCTTTCACTTTAAAGATATAATGTATATTTTCCTTATGAGTCCAGACTTCTGGGACATCCTGTATACATGTTACAGGGATTCTGTGTGTAACTAGGGATTTAATGAAATCCCTAAAATATTCAGGGACTTCATATAAGGTTAAGTCGTAATATTTTCGTTAGTTTTAATGAAAATATCACGACTTAACCTAGCCAATTGTCAAGGGTGTACAGTTGACCTAACCGGGCATTCAATTAACCTAACCGGGCATTCAATAATTTTCCGTAGGTTTAACGAAAATCTCACGACTTAACCTTACATGAAATCTCTGAACATTTTAGGAATTTTATGAAATCCCTTGTTACACAGATTCCCTGTAACATTTATACTCGTGTGTGTGTGTATATATATATATATTATATATATATATATATATGTATGTATGTATTTTTAGAAACTTAAATAAGTGTTGGTTATGATACAATTTATTTTATTTTTATTCGCTCGCCGTCATCAAGTAATTAAAACGGTCTGAATTTCGCTTTAATTTCGGGTTCGAGTTCGCGTAATGCGTTTCATTATTACGTGGAAATGAAGTTTACTAATAAACAGGGAAAAAAACTTCATTTTTTGGGGGTTTTTTTTTTTACTCATTTACTTATTTATTATGACTACATTAAATGGTTTGTATTTTTACTTAATTGCGTTTCACCATTAAAGTGAAATTTATTTAACTTATTTCAATACTTAATCGTTTTAATTAATATTTAAACCGTGAATTTTATTTACATTTTCTCTCTCTCTCTATCTCTATCTATCTCTCTCTCTCTATCTCTCTTATATATATATATATATATATATAGGAAAAACTACCTGACATCTGCATAGTCAAAGGAATCAAGAAAGATGAGAGAAAGAGATGTGAAGTGGAGGCATTTCACCGAGAGATGTTTTAAATCCAATACTCATCCATCAAAAAGGACAGATAGATGTACAGAAGAATATAGATAGATAGCTAGATAGATAGATAGATAGATAGATAGATTAGCAGAGTTTCAGAGTTTCAGGCTAACAAAGATCCTAAGGTCCACTCTAGGCTAGCCCAAGAAGGAAGTAGAAAAGTTAGAAATAGCAATGAAAAAAAAACACTGAAAACTGATACCATGCTTACACTTATAGTCTTGTAAATTTTCACACAGGAAGAGCAGTAATCGTAAAGTATAGAATAGACAAGGTTCTCTCCCTCCTCGCCAGCCACTGCTCACAGAAAATAGTAGTAAAAGATCTTCAGAGTTCATTTACACCATGCGTACACTTATCTCGTGTACTCAGTTACGCTTTAGAAGACGGTGGAAAATAAAAGGTGGCATGGATACTACTAAACTACTAATCTAATATACGCTATGCATTTTTTTTAAGGATTTTTTTTTTATTAATTTTTTTATTTTTTTTTATTTGTTTCATTTATTTATTTATTCTCACTTCTGAGAGAGAGAGAAAGAGAGAGAGAGAGAGAGAGAGAGAGAGAGAGAGTGTGTTTTACGAGGAAATGAGTGAGCCACAACAGCATTACAGCCGACGCGAGGTGGCACCCGTAGCTTTCGTTCAGACGTAAACCACTCTCAGAGAGGAGAATTAGTACAGAAAAGCAAGAAGGCTCTCCCCTTCTCCTCATTCCCCTGCCCACGGTCAGCAGGTTTGGAAATAAGAAAACATTCAGTAGTTTGCATGAAAAAAAATTGACGATAAATTCTATAAAACGGCTGGGAAGTAGAAGTATACATACGATCATTATTCACACATTTGGGCATCGATTTGCTTGAGGAAATCGTCTAACACTGGGGTAAGATCGGTTTTTTTTTAACGTATTGACAGAGTTGCTGGAAACGCCTTCAGGAGGAAGCCTATTCCATTGATTGGCAATCTTATACGTGAAGAAGTTCACGCAAATATCCGTATTATACCGTTTCAGTTGCAGTTTACAACCGTTACTTCGAGTCGGGTTCGTGTCTAGCGTAAAATGTTTAAAATAGTCGACGTTGTCGATACTGTTCAGAAGTTAAAAATCTAGATGAGTTCGCCTCTGTTTTAGTGAGTCTACTGAGTAGCGAAACAAGGTCGATCTACATAATGTCGACATGCATAATGTCGATACTAAAAAGTTAGTTTAAATTAGGTCAAGTTAGGTTAAGTTGGGTTAGATTAGGTTACGCCAGTTTAGTTAGGTTAGTCTGGTGAGGTTAGGTTAGTCATTTTCTTTGAAAAGCTGAAATGTAGTTTGGAATCTGAAATACATATTTATTTTAATGCAGGAAGGAGGGGCCAAGGGATGTCGAACTTTGACATCATGAATTAGATTTTGTTCATGTAACAAGAGTCTACGATCGTAGGATTTTTGACGACTGGGATTAGTTTCGTCGATCTGGTTTGAACATTTTCAATCCTTTGTATATCTCTTCTCAAGGATGGAGGCCAGAATTGCGCAACATACACGAGGTGGGGCCTGACCAACACGCTGTAGAAAGGGAGAATAAAATCTTTTCTTCGGTACGAGAACCTCTTGATATAAGTTGCGAGTTCCTATACATGCAGTGAATAGTTCGCATATCTGTTTCGGGATCCAATATGCAATACTTTGCATTTGTCCACGTTAAAAGGTATTTGCCAACTGTCGACAATTTGCGAGAGAGAACCAATGTGTGTGTGTGTGTGTGTGTGTGTGTGTGTGTGATAGAGAAAGGAGTTAATATGAACAGCCAAAGATTAATGGAATCCTATTTTTGAACACGGAGAAAGAAAAAATTCACTTCGTATGAAAATATACTCGTATCTTTAAATTTTCAAAGATATCTCTCTCTCCCACACACACACACACACTCAGACAAGCACCCACACTGGGCACACACACACACACACCTGCATACATAAATACACCTTCCCCTTTCTCGCCATTTTTCTGTCTATTCTTTTTTAATTTAATATTTTTCAGTTAAAATATGCGAAACAAACAAAAATATTTATTTTGGACTCATTTTTTAAAAATAGTTTAAACGGAATTTTGTTAATTTAACTCTTTTTATTCTCCGCATTTTTACTTCGAGAAAGAATGAACGTGCTGGAATAGAATGTATGAATCTCCATTCAAGTAATTTTCAGCATATAGCGTTGGAAATTGAAATTTTCCCTTTAATTTATAATATATTCATTGAATATTATAGTTTATTATTAGTACTAATTTACTTTAAAGCTTGTAAAGTTTCTCATTTATATATATATATATATATATATATATATATATATATTATATAATAAACAGGAACACCAGAGAAAAAAAAACATTCTTCAAGGTTAATCAGTACCAACGTTTCGGAATGCACTAATTCCATCTTCAGGGCTAAAACAATAAAAGGCCAAATCACATACAATATACAAATTGCAATTGTAAGTTGCTTAATAACAATTTAAAATAACAAAGTTAAAATTATAAAAAGTAAAAGCATTAAAACTAAAAGGTAAATAGATGAAATTAAAATAAAGTTACAATTATAAAAAGTAACTAGGAAAAATATAAAATCATTAAAACTAAAAGGTAAATAAATAAAATAAACAAGTACCTTAACCAAAACATAACAGATCTACCAATGATTCATCAGAATTGAGGTCTGGTTTTAATTTATAAATGAACAAAGATTCCATAATTTTAAGCTTAAGGTCAGAGCTTCCGGCAGTAAGTACGGCGAAACTAGACTGTAAAATTGGGTGGTTATTGTTGTGTGAATGGTTACGTATGAGAGAATTAGGTGGTTTGCCAAGAGGTAAATTTGTACGGACCGATTTATCGAGATGTTCGTAAATATGGGATTTTAGGTGTCTTTTAGTTTTACCTATATATGACCCCATACAGTGGTCACACTTGTATTGGTAAACTATGGATGACTTAAGAAGTGTAGAAATAACATTCTTGTATTTAAATAAGTGATAAATCGATTTAGACAGGGTGAATATAATTTTTATACCTAGTTGTGGGTAGAATTCCTTGACCAATTTTAAAAGTTTGTTTCTAATGTTAAAACTTGAGGTTCTCATACAAGGCAAAGTGAAATACACGATATCTTTGGGAATTGTAATTACGTCTCTAGTTGTGGGGTTTATTAGTCTATTTAGGGTTCTGCCTATTGTAGTCTCCACCAATCAAGAAGGGAAATTATGCTTGGTAAGGAGTTTTCTGATGAAATCTAGTTCATCGTGTAGTTTAAAGTAATCTGAACAGATATTGAAAGCTCTATTAGCCAGAGTCTAAATTAAATTTTGTTTGAAACCTAAAGGGAGAAAGGAAGAAAAGTTCTTAGTAAGATTGGTGAATGTCGGCTTTTGGTAAACGGAAGTTTCAAAAGAGGAATTAGTTTTTATTATCTTAATGTCCAAAAAGGACAGAGAGCCATTAGATTCAGTTTCTGAAGTAAATTCAATATTAGGGTGCTTAGAATTAACATAATTACGAAACAAAGGGATATGGTCTGGTGATTTGAACAGGAGAAAAGTGTCATCAATATATCTTCTATAAAATCCGGTTTGAAGTTGGAAGGACACTCTTTCAGCCATTTCACTTCATGATGGCAAAGAAACGCGTTAGCTAAGGTGGGACCAAGGGGCAGATCCATTTGAACACCTTCAGTCTGTTTAAAATATTCACCGTTGAATATAAATATAAATATAAGGTCTTCCACGAAAAATTTTAGTAGTTCTTCCAATTGACCTCTATTAAAACCCTGCACCGTATCAGTATCATTAAAAAGATTGGCAATACATATATCAATAGTTTCTGCAACAGGCACATTGGTAAATAAAGATTTTACATCGAAGCTAGCCATTGTGTACGAATTATTATTTAATGAAGTAATTTCTCTAACGAAAGAAAAAGAATCCCGTGCTCTATACAAATTATAAATTACAGGTGATAGTATGTGGACCAAGAATTTTGAAAGGTTATAACTAAAAGTTCCTAGTGCCGATAAAATTGGCCTAAGTGGACAATTAGGTTTGTGTGTTTTAGGGAGTCCATACATAATCCCTGGGTTGGATCTAGAAACAAATAATTTTGAAAAAACTGTGTCTGAGATTATATTATTAGATTTAAGTTTTCTAAGATACCTATTAATTTTATCTTCCTGTTTTAAAAATAAAGCAAAAATGTCACCAGTTACGTTAGAAAATCTAGTTACATCATTTAAAATATCTAACATTTTATCGACATAAACATTCCTGTCTAAAAGAACAACGCCAACTCAATTCTGATGAATCATCGGTAGATCTGCTATTTTTTGGTTAAGGTACTTGTTTTATTTATTTACCTTTTAGTTTTAATGATTTTATATTTTTCCTAGCTACTTTTTATAATTGTAACTTTATTTTAATTTCATCTATTTACTTTTTAGTTTTAATGCTTTTACATTTTCTTAGCTACTTTTTATAATTTTAACTTTGTTATCTTAAATTGTTATTAAGTAACTTACAATTGCAATTTGTAATTTGTATGTGATTTGGCCTTTTATTGTTTTAGCCCTGAAGATGGAATTAGTGCACTCCGAAACGTTGGTACTGATTAAACCTTGAAGGATGTTTATTTTTTCTCTGGTGTTCCTGTTTATTATTAAACTGCGTTTTCTACGCCATCAATCAAAAGCCGATATATATATATATATATATATATATATATATATATATATATGATAAACTCAGAATGGTCCCCTGAGAAAATTTTATGTTACACAGACTGTGCATGGAACATTTTTCCCAGAAGAGTTCTTTGTTCCATGCACGGTCTTTGATATATCTAATAGAGGCGGGGCCACCAGCTTGACCTTCGTGTGAAGAGAGACCAACGCACGGAACTGCAATGAGATTAACGAGGTTAAACGAAGACACTGACATCGTGAATTCGAACCCTGTTGATCAGGAGTTAGGGCAATGGACGCATTTTTTGGCCTGCGCACTGTGCCAGTTTTTGGTCCCTCATGAATGATTTTATATAATATATATATATATATATATATATATATATATATTACTTTTGTTACTTTTGTTGAGTTTGAACGACGATTCAGGATCGACCTGCGGTCGACCCCTCTGCAGCATCCCGCCTCATTTGCGGAACTTGGTGAAGGAGGGAATTGCTCTCTGATCTTCTCCTGACATCGTAGCCAGGCACGCATGGCTGGTCAGGGACTTTGTACAAGAATCTGTCCAGCTGGTTCTTGAAGTTATTCAGGTCGGTGTGCTGGAGATTCCCCACTTCTTTTGGAAGGACATTGAAAAGCTTTGGGCCCCGTATTCTGAGTGTATTTTCCATCCTCGTTTTCATGGCCCCTTGTCCCACCGCAGCTGGGACCGTACAAAATCTGCCTCTTCTCTCATTCCAGTTTGTTTCTATTTCATTTCTTAGGTTAGGGACAGAGCCCTCAAGTATTTTTCATATGTATATTATTGTGTACCGCTCGCGCCTTCTTTCAAGAGAGTAGAGTTCCAGGGATTGTAGTCGAGACCAGTAGTCTTCACCTTCCGTTTCCTCTATCTTAGACGTAAAAGTCCTTTGTATAGTTTCAATGCTGGCAATGTCTCTTTTTCTGTGTGGGCTTGTGAGTACTGAGCAATACTCAATTATTGGTAGGACTAGACTCTTCCATAATTTGAGCATGATGTTTGCTTTTCTGCTGCGGAAGCTCCTCCAGATGATTCCCATTAGTTTTCTAGCCGTTGTGATTTTGATGTTATAGTGCTCTCTGAGTTCTGCATCCGACGACATTATTACTCCAAGATCCCTGACTTGTGGATTTGGTGTTATCTGTTTGGCTTGCGGAGTTTTGTACCCTTTTTTGTGTAGCTCTTTGTTATTACCATATCTTAGAAGTTGGAATTTTTCTTCGTTGAACTTCATATTGTTGTCTTCTGCCCACTGGAATAATGTTTCAATGTCGTTTTGTAGTTTTCTTATGTCATCTTCGTTCAATATTTCCTTACATCTGCAAAGCATGATACAATACTGTCCTTAATATCTGCATCAATATCTGCAATCATTATTATGAACAGCAAAGAAGCTAATACTGTCCCTTGTGGGATATATATATATATATGAAAATAACCATGAAGGAAAATTAAAACACAAAATAGTATTCAAGGGCTTTCGTCTTATGACATCCTCAGGAACACTGAAATTAATGACAAGCTAGAGACAGTATACAAAGTTCATAAAGAAAAACAAAAATTACACGCTTGGTGCGGAGAATATTGGAGGAGGAGCATAGAATCCACGTGGAAAAGCTATCATATTTTTAGCGCCCTGCCCTTCTTGTCTAAATCTAATCTGAAAGAATTAAAAATAACAGGATCGATCGAAGAAAGACTCTTGCTAAGGTTTAATATTGTTTGTAAGTTGAATGATAGCAGACTCAAGAATATTTCTGTAAACGATGTTGCTTGAGTGAAAAAAGTGAAGAATTATTCCAATCAGTATAATGGGACAACTCTGATAAATGGACAAAGAAGGCATTCGACGACTGTCCCGTTCTAACAGAATATTGATGTTGTTTTACACATGTATTCAAACTTACATCCCGAGAATCCTGGGGTTGGCATCCCATGGTTGCGTACGTCGACTATATTTTGTGTTTCTGGACCATGAGATGTGACTTGGATGACTTCCTCATTCAGTTAAATAATCAAGTCCCCTCCATTAATTTTACTCTGGAAGTGGACCAAAACAACTCAATCCGATTTTTGGATGTGCGTGTACATAGGGAAAAACTTAGATTTAAAGTTTAGTATCTATCGGAAACGCAAACAATTTGTCCTATGTACACATTTACTCCGGACATGACACTTCCATGAAGAAAGCTATATTATCTTCTATGTTTCTCCGTGCTCTTAGGATCTCCGAAATACATGGATGCTGAGTAAGAAAACATCAACAATATTGGAAGCGATTTGTGTTACTCGCCTGCTTTTTTGGAATCTTGCCTTAACAAGGCAAAACGAACCGTCTATCGTGTGAATAATAACCCTCGCACTTTGTCGAAGAATATTTTGGTACTCCCTTTTTTCCCCAGGCTTTTTAGGCATTCATAATGTACTTAGACTTTTGAGCATTAATGCAGTATTTTCATATGAAAACATTGTGAAAAATGTCATAATAAAGAATAGTCCTGCAAATAATTCAGACATTATCTATAAAATTAGTTGACACTTTTTATTTGGATAGACGGGAAAAGATTCGAATACACGAATAAAAAAACACCATCAATATTCCGTTAGAACAGAATAGTCGTCGAACGTCCATTGGCCATTTATCAAAGTTGTCCCATTATATTGATTGGAATAATTCTTCAGTTTTGTTTCACTTAAGCAACATTGTTAATAGAATCATTCAACTTACAAACAATTTAAACCTTAGCAAGGACTTTTTCGCTCGATCCTGTTATTTTGAATTCTTTCAGATTACATTAGATTTAGCTGAGAAGGGCAAGGCGCTAAAACTATGATAGCTTTTTCACGTGGATTCTCTGCTCCTCCTCCACCATTCTCCGCACCAAGTATATAATTTTGTTTTTTTTTGAACTTTGTATACTGTCTCTATCTTGTTATTAATTTCAGTGTTCCTGAGGATGTCATTAGAAGAAAGCATTTCAGTACTATTTTGTGTTTTAATTTTCCTTTGTGGTTACTATTATCATAAGAATTATTCACGTGTTACTTTCGTGAAATAATTTTCATTTATATATATATATATATATATATATATATAATATACAATTGGTAATATGCTTGCAGCAAAAGTGATTTTCTTACAAATTACAGTCATTTCGGGTCTCACACTTTTTCCAAAATTGTCCCTGCTTCCTGCAAGAGGTTCTCGTTTTCAGGTAAGGTCGACCACAGTCAGGAATAGGGTCCTTTCTGTTGGTTTGTCGGACATCGGTAGTGACTGCTGGTGAAGTGCCTTAGTGCCAGCATAATCGCCGCGCTCATACCACGTACTCATTGCGATAAAGGAAATTTTGATAATGGGTGGCAAACGCCTTATGCATAAGCACCGTGGGCAAACGACTCGGTTGGAGATATGGCTTCGTTAATAGATGAGGGGATTAAGGGAAAAATGTTTTCATAAGATTATAAAAGGAGGGCGGGTTGCCTGCTTATTAATGAATACTGAAAACATGAAATGAATAATTGTACTGCGGAAGCTTTATAATAACGGTTATTAGCCCTTTTACTTTTTCTTTCTGTTTTCTTGTCTCTTTATATATATATATATATATATATATATATATATATATATATATGGGATGAATTTCACAATAAAACACGTGAAATGAATGAATGCTGCTGTGGGTTTGCAGCATATATATATATATATATATATATATATATATATATATATATATATATATATATATATATATATATATGATACACACAGACCGTGCATGGAACAAGGAACTCTTCTAAGATAATTAAATCCACTATAGTCCGAATAAGTAATGGTAAATGACAAATACCATAGTTTTTCTTTTTCATGATGCTAGCCTGACGTGGGCAACGGTCACTCACAAAGAGGTCCCAAAAAATATAGCTTCCCTTACCAGCTATCTGCAAAGCAGATAGGATCCAGCTTTGGGACAGGATCAGGGTTTAAAGCAGCCTAGCCCAGCTACATTTAGCACCTCAATATAAGCAAAAGACTCGCTGCCTTCACGTCAGATTGAATACATCAAAGAAACGGACATGTTATGTGCCTTGAAAAGTGGACGCTCAATTCTGCCAATTGAAGTTTAAGTTTTGGTTTTTGGCTAAAAATATAATAGTTACCCCCTTTTTCTTTGATGTATTCAATCTGACGTGAAGGCAGCGAGTTTTTTGCTTATATTGAGGTTCTAAATGTAGCTGGGCTAGGCTGCTTTAGACCCTAGATCCTGTCCCAAAGCTGGATCCTATCTGCTTTGCAGATAGCTGGTGAGGGAAGCTATATTTTTGGGACCTCTTTGCGAGTGACCCGTTGCCCACGTCGGGCTAGCATCATGAAAAAGAAAAACTATGGTATTTGTCATTTACCATTACTTATTCGGACTATAGTGGATTTAATTATCCTAGAAGAGTTCCTTGTTCCATGCACGGTCTGTGTGTATCATAAAAAACCTCAGGGAACCATTCTGAGTTCATTCCCATATATATATATAAAATTATATATATATATACATATGAAATAGGATCCCTCCTAAGGAGACGTAGTTTTACATTTAGGATAAAACGAAGACGTAGAGCAAAAAAGTCATTATATTTGGCTGCAGCCGACGTTTCGGGCAACTCTACCCATTTTCAAGGCCTAATAAATAAAAAGCTAAAATTAATGCATGACAAAAATATATGAATGTCAAAAACTAAAACTAATTTATAGTACAGAATAAAACCACTTCAAGAATAAAAATTAAAAAGCATAAAACAAGCATAAGCCAAAAACAAAAAGTAAAAATTATATACATGACAAATATACCATGATAAAAATAAAACTTAAAAACTAAAACATTCAAACATAAATTAGTTAAAAACTTTACTAATAAAAAGTTAAATGAAAAAAACGCAAAAGTGCACCAAACATACCATGCTCACTTGACAGCCACAAACAACTGAGGCGAAAAGGAGACAGGGTCAAGGGGAAAAAAACAAAAAAAACAAAAAAAAATTTAGTTTGTAGGTATTCTAATTAATATAAAGGGGGTAACAGCTAGAATCAATATTTAAACTGGAGTTCAGAAATTTAATGCACAGAGATTCGTAAATACGGAGAGAGGACGGGCATTTTAATGATTTAAGAATTTTAAAGTTATTAACGGAAATATCAACCTTACACTTAACAGAATGATTTCTAATGGCAGACTGTTCCTTTTTAGATAAACTTTCCTGTCCTATGGCTAATACCCATATGGGAGCAAAATCTTGCCTGCAAAGAACGAACTGTGCTGTCAACGTAGTTCCCCTGGGAACACCCAGGGCAGGTAAACAAATAACGACAGAACAGTTCATCGCAGGGGGGATTTTGTCCTTACAACGGAAAAAACATTCAAGGGTATTATTATTTACAAAAGCAACCGTCAGTTGGATGGAGTGGGGATGGGGAGCCCCTTAGGTCCCGTTTTTGCGAATATTTTCATGTCTCATCTGAGGAAAGGGCCTTCTGTGAGTGCCCCCCTCACCTTAAGCCGAAATTGTACAGACGTTATGTTGATGATACGTTTGCTTTATTCCAAATGGATAATCAATCAGTTCAGTTTTTAAATTTTCTGAACACACTGCATAAGAACATTATATTTACGCAGGAAAAGGAAGTTCAAGGTTCTATTCCTTTCCTTGATGTTTTGGTTTCCAAATCAGGCTCGACTGTTTTAACTTTTACATACCGGAAGCCTACTTTTACGTGTTTAGGTTTTAATTTTTATAGTTTTTGCGATTTTAATTACAAGCTAAGTTCCATTCGCACTTTAGTGCATAGAGCTTATAATATTTGTTCAAACTTTGCTCTGCTTCATAATGAGTTTGAATTCCTTACTGATTTTTTCTTTAAAAATGGTTTTCCACGGGATCTTGTACAAGGTATTATTGGTAAATTTCTTAATAATGTTTATTCCCCCAACCTCATCCCAACGTATGATGTTCCTAAGAATTGTAAATATCTTGTTTTACCTGATCTCTACCATTTTAACACTTTTGTGAAAAAGCAATTGTTGGAGTGTGGTGAGGAAATTTTATTTTCACACTATTTTAAGGTTGCTTTTGTAAATAATAATACCCTTGAATGTTTTTTCCGTTGTAAGGACAAAATCCCCCCTGCGATGAACTGTTCTGTCGTTTATTTGTTTACCTGCCCTGGGTGTTCCCAGGGGAACTACGTTGGCAGCACAGTTCGTTCTTTGCAGGCAAGATTTTGCTCCTATATGGGTATTAGCCATAGGACAGGGAAAGTTTTATCTAAAAAGGAACAGTCTGCCATTAGAAATCATTCTGTTAAGTGTAAGGTTGATATTTCCGTTAATAACTTTAAAATTCTTAAATCATTAAAATGCCCGTCCTCTCTCCGTATTTACGAATCTCTGTGCATTAAATTTCTGAACTCCAGTTTAAATATTGATTCTAGCTGTTACCCCCTTTATATTAATTAGAATACCTACAAACTAAATTTTGTTTTTTTTTTTTTTTGTTTTTTCCCCTTGACCCTGTCTCCTTTTCGCCTCAGTTGTTTGTGGCTGTCAAGTGAGCATGGTATGTTTGGTGCACTTTTGCGTTTTTTCATTTAACTTTTTATTAGTAAAGTTTTTAACTAATTTATGTTTGAATGTTTTTAGTTTTTAAGTTTTATTTTTATCATGTGTATATTTGTCATGTATATAATTTTTACTTTTTGTTTTTGGCTTATGCTTGTTTTATGCTTTTTAATTTTTATTCTTGAAGTGGTTTTATTCTGTACTATAAATTAGTTTTAGTTTTTGACATTCATATATTTTTGTCATGCATTAATTTTAGCTTTTTATTTATTAGGCCTTGAAAATGGGTAGAGTTGCCCGAAACGTCGGCTGCAGCCAAATATAATGACTTTTTTGCTCTACGTCTTCGTTTTTATCCTAAATGTATATATATATATATATATGTGTATATACAGGGTGGGGCACGGGAATCAAGTGTTTTTTGAATAGCTAGTAATCGGCCATTAGGAATGGGAGGGGCGTGCGGTAGGTAGCATTCCATTCCTGGGTTCATAGCATTTAACTTTAACTAACACTCCCTTTATCTTTCAGGTGCCATCATGGAGCAGTGGACGTTAGAACACCGCATGTTCGCGTATGATCATTTTGTTAGGAGTGGCGAGTCAGTGACAGCAGTTCAGCGTGCGTTTCGCCGCAGATTCAACATTCATCGAAATGACTCTGTTCCCGCTCGTGACACAATCTTACGTTGGGTTAACAATCTTCGAACAGGAGGCTCAATAATGAAAACAAAACCGAAGGGGCCGCAACGCACTGTGCGTACTCCAGAGAACGTTGAAAGGGTCAGACAAGCGATGTTGCAAAGCCCAGGCCGCTCTGCTCGGAGACATTCAGCTGCACTCGGAATCAGCAATCGTACTGTTAGACGGATTTTGCATGAAGAATTACATTTCACCCATACAAGTTAGCGATGGTGCAGGAATTGAATGTAAACGATTGCCCCCAACGACTGAATTTTGCACAGGAAATGCTTGCACTTTATGAGCAGAATGAAAACATGATGGTGGTAATGAGTGATGAAGCCCATTTCCACCTTAATGGGGCCGTCAACAATCAAAACTGTCGGTATTGGGCTGCTGAAAATCCGCGACAACTCCATGAAAAACCGCTGCATAGCCCTAAGGTTACAGTTTGGTGCGCGGTGGGAAAGTTTGGCGTCATCGGTCCCTATTTCTTCGAACAAAATGGGGTTACCGTTACCATAACATCTGGGCGTTACATTGAGATGGTGAACACCTTTTCATCCCTAAGTTACGAAGAAGGCGTATTGCTCGTCGACATTTGTGGTTTCAGCAAGATGGGGCCACGCCACACACCGCCAGAGCGTCAATGGCTGTTCTTCGCCCCTGTTTCCCAACCATCTCATTTCGAGATTTGGTGACATTGCATGGCCCCCCTCGGTCCCCTGACTTGTCCACATGTGACTTCTTTCTATGGGGGTACCTCAAGTCACGTGTCTACGAGGACAAGCCCCGTACATTAGATGCATTGAAGGAAGCGATCCGTCAACAAATCATCCAAATCAACAGAGACCTGCTGGGAAGAGTGGAGGCCAATTTTCGTAAACGCCTTCAACAATGCGTCGACGGCCAAGGACATCATATGCCAGATATAATTTTCGGTACATGATTATTATGACATGAAATGCTATGTTCTTACGAATGTTGTTCTACCAATATATTTTCTTTACAAAAATAAATATCATTTTCCTGATTATTCCAAAAACACTTGGTTCCCGTGCCCCACCCTGTATATATATATCGTAACCTCGTATTAATAGTCTTCCTTCACACGAAGATGAAACGTGGACCCACGTCTAGGCCTGGCCTGATAGAGGAGCGAATTGCTCTCTTATGATCTCCATCGGCATCGCCCATAGCCAAGTACATCCGACTCATCTGGCACCGTCCTGGGCCGTAAATATAGACTACTATTTACGAGTTTTTGCGAAACAAAACAATCGTGATTTTTTATTCAAAACAGCGTGGCCGAGGTAAGAGAGAGAGAGAGAGAGAGTTACAAGGAGTTACAAGGAAAAGAAGTACCTCAAAAGGCCTTGCGGCCCATACCGAGGAGGTACCAATGGCAACGGGTGCCAGGGAAAATTTTGTCTTTCAACTATCCTAGCAGTAGTAGAAAACTGGATAGAAAAGTAGAAGGCTCTCTCCCCACCCTCCGCTCCATCCCTGCCAGAGGCAGGTACGGAAAAAGGTTGAAGAAAATACCTTGACCCTGGAAAAGTAGCCAAGGAAATTTTACAGGAAAGTGGAGAATATATAAATAGCTCTATATTTAGCTTGCTCACAGAGACACCGAGCAAGCGAACTCCTGCAGAGTTTTCTGAGGTTTTAATCTTAAACTATGAGTGTGTTCAGTACTTTGTCTAGCCTATTTTTAAACAGATTTACACTTTGACTGGAAACAACCTCTGAGGGAAGTTGGTTCCAGATATTAACTATTTTATAGGAAAAGAAATTTCCGCAGACTGAGGTCCTAAATGTCTTTACACACTCAAATAGTGTGCAAGATTTCGTCTACCCTTTTCTTGAACTGATCCACAGAGGAACTGTTCACAACTTCCGAAGGTAACCTGTTCCATGTGTCACAGATCTTATACGTAACGTAATTCCCACACACACTAGTCCTAAACCGTTTCAAATCCAACTTCCAACCATTGTTGCGAGTTGGGTTATCATTTAAACTAAACATACTTCTAAAATCGACATCGTTGAACCCTCGTAAGAGCTTGAAAACCTCGATCAGTTGACCGCGCAGCCTCCGAGTTTCAAGCGAAAACAAGTTCAGGGCGCGTAACCGTCGATTGTAGCCCATATGCCTAACAGAAGGGATTAACTTTGTGGCCCTCGCCCACTGGTGGGCGACCAGAACTGCACAGCATACTCCAGGTACGGCCGAACAAGGGAATTGTACAGTGAGAGCACAATCTCCTTGTTCCGAAACTGAAATTGCCTCCTGATATAACCCAATAGTTTCTGGGCTTTCTTTTCCACCTCTACACACTGTTTCGTAAACTTAAGGTCGCTGCTAATTAGCACACCCAAGTCCTTTTCTAAATCAGTCACCTCGATATTACTGCCCAACATCGAGTAGTCCGACTTGGGATTGGCGTAGCCAATGTGCATCACTTTGCATTTACCCAAGTTAAACGGCATTTGCCATTTTTCGGACCACTCTCCTATCCTACCTAGGTCCGCACGCAGTTCCTCGATCGCTTCGGGCGTCCCAACATTGGCCCCAAGCTTGGTGTCATCAGCGAATTTGGCGATCCGACTGACGATGCCACCGTCGATATCATTTATGTAAATGGTAAACAACAGTGGCCCCAAAACGGAACCCTGAGGAACCCCACTAGTGACCGAGGCCCAACCCGAACTAGCCCCTTTAATTACCACCCTCTGCCGCCTATTCCTTAGCCAGTTTTCAATCCACCTACCTATTTCCCCACCGATACCCAGCGCGCGCACTTTCGTCATTAGCCGGCGGTGAGGTACCTTATCAAAGGCTTTCTGAAAGTCGAGATAAAGTATATCAATCGCCCTACTCTTATCGTACTCACTCAACATGACGTGGAAAAACTCGAGCAAGTTGGTGAGACACGACCTATGCCGTCTAAACCCATGTTGGGAGTCCCCAAGCAGCTTGTAGGAATCCAAATGGTCAACGATTCTATCAGCTATTATCCTTTCTAATAATTTACCTACAACTGAAGTGAGACTAATAGAGAGAGAGAGAGAGAGAGAGAGAGAGAGGACTTACATGATGGTAACTATGTTATCCAGGCTTTACACATTTTAGAATTTTCCACTACAATTTATTACATCTTACACCTAAGACGACAGAAAAGAATTTAAAATCTCGTATACAAAAATGCTCCGCGAAAAGGCATTCAAAGGCACTCTACTATTGATTAAAAAAAGGCTGTAATTTAAACGTCTACATGATTGGTTACCTTTTAAAATACTCAGTTCTTCTCTCTCAAGTAACTTTTTAAGCCTAAACAGAGTTTGTTTCGAAGTAATTAAACGTTATAAACAATGATAATTTTATTACATTTTAGTTAACAATCAAAGTCATTAACAAATCATATTAAAAATACTCGTATTTAAAAAAAACAAAAAAAACAAGAAACTTTATTCAGAGAAAGAAAACAAGTGACAGAATTTTACAATATTTTTCAATATTACTCTGTATAATTTAGATATCTGATATGACATTAATATATTCACAGTAGCAGAGCTGGGCATTTGCGGCATATTTTGCGGTACTGCGGTACTGCGGTACTACCGCAAACCGCAAACCGGAACAGGCATAACGCAGTACCGCAAAGGATCGCTGAAAGTACCGCAGTACCGCTACCGCATTCAAATTTCGGCGTACCGGTTTGGTGCCGGTCTGGTAGTTTGGTAGTACCGCAGTACCGCAGTACCGCAAAATATGCCGCAAATGCCCAGCTCTGCACAGTAGATATCTGATATGACATTAATATATTCACAGTATTCTAATCTGGATATGACGTTGGAAGCGTAAATGTTTTTTGGACAAAAATTAATGGGATTCAGTTTATTTATTACGTAACAGAAGTGATAATGGCAAGTAATAGTAATAGTAATAACAAAAATAAATAATAATAATAATAATAATAATAATAATGATAATAATAATGATAAACACTAGGTATAAGTCATTTGTATAAGTTTATATAAGTCATTTAGTTTTAAAATATTTAACTCTTTAATCCTTTAAGGACTGAAGGTACAAATTGCTAACGTTTCAAATACAAGCATTCATAACTTAACCCTACAAAAAATTCAGGGCTTAAAGGGTTAAACTTTGGGGAAGTATGATTTTGTCTGTTATCATTATTTAAGAGGGTTCGCAGATATGTTTTGGGAATGACTTCCAAAGGATGTTTTGTACATTTCTTTGAGTTACCCCAGGTTTTATGCAATATAATAAATGTGAATGGATGAAGGAATAATACAGGGTAAGGAGTGCGTTTCGAGAGAGTCTTTTTTTAATTTAAATAATATGAATAGAAATCTTAATATTTTTTTGATTTGATATGTTGTACGTGACTTTTGAAATTTAGTTTTTCGTCTAAAATAATGCCAAATACTTTAACTTAATTCAATCTTGCAAGAGTAATACTCCCAATTTATATTTGATAGTTTGTATTTATGTTTTGTGGTAAGAATCATATAAGGTGACTTTCTCAGGTTTAGTAAAAATTTACTGGCATACATCCACTTATACATATTTTCTAATTGCCTGTTTGTTTCATTTATCAGAAGGTCTAAATTATGATTGGAAGAAGCAAGTGTGGTATCATCTGCATATTGTACGCAATTAAATGTGATTGAGAGATCAAAATCGTTGAAGTGAATTGGAAATAGTAATTGCTCCAGAACAGATCCTTGTGGAATCCCACTATACGAGTAGTTAACATCGCCTTGTCGGAAAAATTATCTTTTAATTTGATGTATTGATGACGATTTGTCAGGTACGATTTAAACCAATCGAGGATATTTTTCCTTATTCCGCGTATGTGAAGTTTATTCAATAAGATTTCATGCAAAAATGTATCAAGCGATTTTGACAAGTTGAGAAAGATCAAGGTAGAGTGCTTTTTGCTGTTTAGGTTCTAAATAGACATTTTCTAATAGCATGTTCATGGCACCTTCCGTTGTATGTCCACCTCTTACTCACATTGTGTTTTAGTTAAAATATTGTATTTGATTAAATTCTGTTTACTACAAAAAAAAATATATATATATATATTATACATAAAGCGCCTAGGTGGTGTAGTGGTTAACGTCGCTGACTACGAATCCATCGGCCCCGAGATCGAGACCCGGTGACGGCAGGCGGCGCGCAGCAAAACTCAGCTGTTCATCCTTCCACACAATAAAGAAATTGGTTGGTAGATAAATAGGTACTCTGGGTAGCGTAGTAGTTAATACGCTGGGCTGCTGGTGGGGCGTGATTCGGATTCCAAGTTAAACTGTAGGTCTAAGGTGGAGTGACACGCTTGACTTTCATCAGAATGAACAATTCGGGCGGAAGCAAACCCAAGGTTACATATATATATATATATATATATATATATTGATGCAAAAGGACGCAGTTTACAAAATCGTACAAATAAGAAAGGAATGAACTTTACCTTATTCCAATCTGACTTCCATCCCGGCTTCCTTCTCTTAATTTCTTCCCGGAGAACTTGATCATGACTCCGGACTTGTCATTCACACGCTCCGTCATTCTGCCGGATCCGGAATCTTTATTCAATTTACTCCAAGTTGAATCCTGTTCTTCTTTCTTCTTCTTGAAGAAATTTTGCATGGATTTCGTTTCAGTTTGCTTTCTACTCGACCACGGATTGCCGTTGTTATTGAAGTGGTTATTCAATTGCAAAGACGCTGCTGCTGCTGCTGCTGCTCCTCCTCCTCCTCCTGCTGCTGCTGCTGCTGCTCCTCCTCCTCCTCCTCCTGCTGCATTCGAGAACGAACTCCGATGAAGCCATAAATCGCGTCGAGCGGAAACGGCCGACGATTTATCTTCGAATTGCTGCTGCAAGCTTTGGAAGCTGGAATGCGCCTTTCGTTGATTTACATGATGATGTCTGATGGGATGTTCAGCGCCTGTTGAAGATAGAAAAACAAAACGAAGTTATAATACATTCCATACGTTCACGCCCGCATACATTTCAAAAGTGAAATATCTTTAGCGCTTTGCTTCGAATGTCATGAACCACTTCATTCTCAGGTGATATATTAAGAAAAAAAAACAACGTTACTTTGACGCCTATTTCATAACTGAAAGCTTTCTCTACCAAATTTATATCAGTAACATTCTTGTGCATATATAAAATGTCGAAAACAAAACTAAAAAAAAAAAAAAGTTAAAAATTTGACCTCATTTCAAGTTTTTTCTTTATTTTTGCGAAGCCTTTATAAGTCAAAACACTTTCTGTAATAAATTTTCTCTTTAAACTGACATAAAGTCAAATTTATCGTTTAACTAAACAAACTTTACACACTCCCAAATCTACAATCTTATCGCAAATATCTCCATTGCATCCGCAAAGACTCGTAATAATTCAGAAATGTAACACTCAACCAGATGCGAACTGTATATATATACACACACACACAAGTATACACGCGTTACGTATGAAATAATTAAGCCACTGTAAATAATGTGGAGGTATTAGCGCAGTTTAAGCATCGTCGGTGAGATAAAGAAATCGTTTCCTCACAAGGGGAACGTGCATTATAACGTAGGAACGCTGGAAGGTTTCGGAGCATAGGATTCATAATTGAACTTGGGACCATCATTTATTGGTTCCAGAAATCGAACAGTTCTTTCAAGATGAAGATTTTAGAAGGACAGTCTTTCCTAATTTATGCAATTAGTTTTGGAAAGCACAGTGCAACTTCTTTATATAAATAGTAATATATATATATATATATATATAATATATATTATATATATATATATATATATATATATATATATATATACATATATATATATATATATATATATATTATATATACACACACACCGTCTGCCAAAAAAAAGGGTTCACTCTAAAAACATTCATGGAATCAACATTTTTCAAACAATCAGTATGAAACTTATACACGTAAAAGATACATAAAACATCTAATTGTAAACTAAATTTCAGTTCGAAGCTATCAAAAATAACGATTTATTGAATATTTCTCTCATAATACTACAACTGATGATCGACAAACTAATTAAGAATTCTTTATTTCCATTTTCACTTTTGTAAATTCTAATATACGATTTTTTTTTGCAGGTTTATAAAATTTAGTGAATATGCCATTTTCAGAGGAAGCTAAGATTATAATTAAACATTATAGACAGAAAAGGGATATGGACGAACGAAACTACTCTCCGAATTCCCCGACAAAGGATGGACTCTTGGTGGTTTGGGAAAGCTTCTAAAGAAAATTGACGAGACTGGGGATATCAAACGAAGAGAGGGAAGTGGGCGACCAAAAACTGTTCGCGTACAGGTGTCAGTTGGCATATCAAAGTTAGGAAAACATCCATTCATTTTATTGAGCCTGGTGTAAAAGTCATTGCCGAGTACTATCGAAATATTCTGCTGCGAAACATGCTTCCCGAAATGCAAAATCTGGCCAACGGTGGTTACTGTGGAATACTTAAAAAATAATGTCCCAGAATTACTTGAACCACAAAATTGGCCACCTAACAGTCCTGACTTGAACCCTGTTGACTATGGAATCTGGGAAAATTTGGCACAGAGAGTTTACAGAAGCAGGGTGAGAAATGTTTATCACTCGCGTCAGCTTCTTGTGGAGAAGTGGGAAAAGATACCATTAGGACCAGATCGATCGAACCATTGATGAGTTTCGTCCAAGAGTGAAAAAAAATTGTTGAAACAGAAGGGAAACACATCGAACAAGTTTTTTTCATCGGAATTCCAAAAGAGTAAAACGTTAATTTGATTTCTTTTGTAAACTTAGGATTTAAGTTGTTTCGAAATTCAAAATCCTTTTTTATTTTCATGGTTTTTTAATGGAGGCATTTCCTATATTTTATAAATCTTATGATGTATTTTATAACTAAAATGAGAATAAAAATTTTATTACCAAAGTTTTACTGCCTTTGTGGACTCCCAGAATTCAAAACTGGAACGATGTTCACCAACAAAATTTGTTGAACATAAACAATCCTCATTAAATCATTAATTTTGAATATAATAATCTGAAAATTGGTGTACATATATACTGTTTACATAGTTTTGCTCTGTATGAGTTTCACCATGACTGGTTAATAAATGTTGATTTCATGGCTGTTTTCAGAGTGAACCCTTTTTTTTGACAGACGGTATATATATATATATAAAGTCGATTTT
>JAJOZX010006865.1:182500-227500 GCA_023014485.1 Bathynomus jamesi
AAACGTTCCTTAACACTTATGTCGTTTCTATTCATTTATATACTGCGCGGTCATTGCAGTTATATGCGCATATTCACGATTTGCGAGGGTGCCCTCTCAGGGCATTGGTTTCTGCCCTATGTGGGAGAATTTCGATTTGTGATTGAGTGGGGTCCGTAGCATAATGGTAGAGCATCCAACCGGCAATTGGAAGGCCCTGGGTTCGATTCCTGGGCGGTTCGCCTCATTTTTCATTATTTGTTATCTCTCCTCCTCGTACTTGGGAGGGGGAGGAGAATAGGTGCATTTTTCCACTGGAATATTTTTAACGCACAGCACATATGCTTTTTAATAAAAGATAAACTGATGAAAGCTAATAAATAATCTCACAGAATAAAGACGTTGGCAAATATTACTCCGATTTTTAAAATGGGTTATGAAAAAAAAAACTCGCGGGCGATTACAAGCAAATTATCTTAACTTCGATCGTGGGTAAACTTTTAAGATTAATAATATTGATGGAATAATTGATCATCCTAAAAGTTATAATCTGGTTAGGAACAGTCAACATGGTTTCCGTAAACAACGTTCGTGTCTAACCAATTTATCGGATTTCTTTTACATTATAAATACTGTATAGAGTAGACGATCAATACAGAACGGTGAATGTTGTGTATTTGGACTTTACAAAGGTGTTCGACACGGTTCCGCATAAACGATTATTCATAGAAATTCAGGCGCTTGCATGGTTTTAGGGATAACGTATTAAAATTAATTGAAAACTGGTTAAGAGAGAGAATAATAAGAATTATAATAAATGGATCTGTTTCGGAGTAGGCAAGGGTAACTAGGTGGTACCCCTCCCCTATCTCGGAGTAGGCAAGGGTAACTAGGTGGTACCCCTCCCCTATCAAGGGTCTGTGTTGGGGTTTATCTTGTTCACTGTTTATGTAAACTGATCTCGATATTATCAATTTGATAAATAAAATTCCGAACTCCGCGAACGATACGAAACTGGTCGATAGTGCGTGTAGTAGATTCGATAGAAAGGCGTTTGCAAAGTGACCTTAATAAAGTCGTTGATTGGTCGGTTAAATGGCAGATGAAATTTAATGTCGATAAATGCAAAGTAACGTACATCGGCAGCGAGTTTAGTTATTGTATGGCAGATAAAGACCTTATTTCAGCGACGGAGGAGAAAGATTTAGGTGTTATAGTTACGAATGACTTAGTTTTCAAAGCAATACGTCCAAGCCAATAAGAAATGTTAATAAAGCACTGGGTTTTATATCCCGAAATTTCGAGTACAAATCTAAAGACATCATTTTTACCTTTATATAAATCCTTAGTGCGACCACATTTAGCGTACGTCATACAGTTTTGATCTACGTATATGAGGAAACATACACTGTATAACCACTTGAAAGAACTCAAGCTTCAACCTAACCTTATTTTATTTTTTATGCAGGAAGGATGGGCCAGGGGCGAATACCCTCAAAAGCGCTACCCACATAGAAGAAGAGAGCCAAAATGAACCTAACCTAATCTTCGTAATAAAGGCTACGAACAAATATTAGCGGAACTCAATTTATATTCACTAGTAAAGGGAAGGCGAAGAGGCGAACTTATCGAAGTTTTTAAGATATTAAATAGATTTTATAATGTAAATTTGGAGCACCTTTTTCAAATTAGATAATGAGAGCGTAGCCACGAATAATGGATTTAAACTTTAGGGTAAAAGGTTTAATAAGCGCGATAGCGTTGAACTTCTTTTCTTATAATATCGTTAATTTATGGAATAGTCTTCCGCCGTAGATCATCATTATCATTATCTTATCAGTACCATCGGTTAACATGTTTGAGAATAGATAGGATAGATATTTTTCGCAAACCTAGTTCTGATCTATAGTTGGACTTGGGGTGAGCAGAGAGAGAGAGCAAATGTGGAGAAATGAGTAAATGGTACTTCGATAAAACGATTTTGTAATGAAACGACGCTTTTCCTATTTACGAAATTTGAAAACAAAATCCTAAAAGAAAGTATGGTGTAGATTAGATTGTGTAGTTTAGCGTTACGCGGTTTCCATTTTTGTCATTTTCTATTTCTTCTACTTCAAATTTTCGTGTGTGTGTGTGTGTGTGTGTGTGTGTGTGTGTGTGTGTGTGTGTGTAGGTCCACGAGGTAATATGTATACTTAAATACAATTTTCATAATGTCTCGTCCTTGATACATTTTAAAATACTTTGGATTCAGTACAAGATGGCAACTGAGACACTTTTTTAAAAATTTTATTCAAAATTAACTTATTATGACATATGAAGACTTGTAAAGACTCAAAAAACCAAACATATTTATCATAAATTTGGGTCTGTTGTGTATAGGTGGATGGACGACCCTCCTTTTTGTTCAAATCATGTAGAGACCCTTTCATAATGGTTCTAATCCTAGGTTAAGATCAGGGCCGTAACTAGGGTTTAGAAATTAGTGAGGTCCAGATTTTTTTCGAGCGCGGCGGGACGAGCAAAATTCAGACCAAAATGACATCTACAAACACAACCCAAGCTATACACTAAACACAAAACCCTTGTCTATAATTAAATACTGTACAAAGGGACCTGTTAGCAAAAATACTTTTATTGAAGCTGCAGCAATATTTCACGGTTCAGTCTCTTTTTTTTTTTAGGAAATAATTACCGAGGTCCGGACCTCGGTGACCTCATAGGTAGTTACGGCCATGGTTAAGATGTAGGTCCCATTTTTCACATGGCCTTTGCCTTCATAAAAGAAATCAAACAACCCAAAACAGTATTATTATTATTATTATTATCATTATTAATATTATTATTATTATTATTATTATTATCATTATTAATATTATTATTATTATTATTATTATTATTATTATTATGAATGATATAAATCCCATGAAAGCATTTGTCATCGTTATCATCCAGTTTGTAAAAGTATTTGGCACTGTCGTTGATACGTAATATTGACGAGAAAAATCGATCAAAATCTTTTATAACCCCCCTCCCCCCCTCAAAAGAAAAAAAATGAAAAAATGGGAAATAAAAATAATTTTCGTTGTCCTTTTTAAAAATCTTTTACAGCGCGGTTTTTCTTTTACAGAATTTTGCGCAAAAAAGAAAAAAAAAAACCAAAAAGGGTAAAAAGTGGCTCTCTTAAACTCTAAATTCCTGGAGATTAAAAGGTTATAAGAGAATGAAAAATGAATAAAAAACCTAACTTTAAAAAACAGTAGAAAACTCCCCCCAAAAAACCTACAAACTAAAACTGTAAAAACTTTTTTTTTAGCGAAAAAATAAAACTGATAAGAAGTAATAAAAAATAGATTTAAATATACAATTTACTTTAGTCCTTTGTTTTTTTTACTTTATGTACTGTAATGTTGAGATTATATAGGAATATAATAAATAAGACTTCCTACTGTACTAGCAATATATATATATATATATCTTTTTTTCTATGTGTGACAATGGTAGACGAATATCCTCCGGGTTGTCACGAAAGAAAAACAGATGGCACTGGGATGCCTTGTCGTGTGTTGAATTCGAATATGAAATTTATAATGAATATTAATTGTTACTAATTGTTTTAAAAGGAAACAAAAAATATTTGAATGTTAATATAAAAATTTCATAAATAATTTTTAAAAAATGGAACCAAACATCATAGCCGTTACTATTGTCGAGGAGGCCAATCAAGGTTAGGTATACCAGATTTTCTAAAGGACTATGTTCATTGTTCACCAGTTCTCGTACGGGCTTCCTTAAGAGAAGGTCGTTGCGTTAAAAATATGATTTGTGATTTACAAATTATTTAACTTTAAGTTTCCTCCACGACCCAGTGTTCAATTATGAATTTACGCTCGCTTTCCCCCGTTATTATTATTGTCCTAATTAAAATAAACCTGTAAATAATGATAATCGTCGTCATTTCCCACTCCCTCGCTTTGTTAAAAAATAATGTCGGCTGCAGGCTCCATGTCTCAATTGAGAACTAGCCTCGCTACCCGTTTATAGGATACAGAAATCAGTGTAAAATAAATACTGTATTAGGAACGGAAATAACGCAGAGTAAAGGAAAGTAAATAGAAACTAAAAGCAGTTTCACGACAGTCTTGAGCCAGAAAAGGTTGGGCAACCACTACACTAATTTAAAGTATGGTTGGATAACGAGTGATTTCTAGTTTTCGAATTTTAATAACATTGCTATGAAATCCTACGTAGACGCGAAGATTAAGTAAATATACATTATGTATATAACGAAATGGAATAAAGTCTTCCGTGACACTAGTTTAAAACGAATATAATAGAATAAACATCGCAGCATTTGCTCAATTTCATACAATGTAAATACGTAAATATTGAGTGAAAAGAAAATGCAGAATAGGTGATACGAGGCGCCAATACGGATCAAAGATGGAGATCTTTCCTGTCTAATGTTTTCTAAGCAAACACTTGATAGGCGCTAAAGCTTTTTTAGGTGTGAAAATACTCTTCCAAAATTCGAAATAATCCTTTTCAGTATATTCTTTTAGGTCAGTAAAAGCTAACTACTTTTTTCTCTCATGGCTTAAAAAGCTGTGGAAGGTCTATTTCTCATAAAAGAGATTCGGTTTCATAGTTGAAATATCAGAGAAGGATCAGATTTTTCATGGTTTTCATCAAACCGCGTTTGGTGTCCCTTTTCAGGCATCAACACCCCCTAACCGGGTGTGAGAGATGAGAGAAATATAACTTGCCATCAGTATAATAACCAAACAAATTTTACTGCTGCTACTGTTAATAATGAAAATAATAATAATAATAATAATAATAATAATAATAATATTAATAATAATAATACAAATAAATAAAAAAAAAAAAAAAAATAATATGAACAGATGATACATGAGAAACCCAAATTTTGTTCAATAGGACTTGTCTTTATATATCACCTTTTTAATGCTTTGTTTATCTTGGGTCAATTATCTTTATTGGTTTTCCATCTGTCAAATTTTACCATAGCCACTTTCCCACGCAACTTTAGGCTATACTATGAAGCGAGGTGAAAATACATAAATTTGCATTCCTAAACTAATAACGTGAATGGCTAAAATATATACATCAATTGGAAAGTGAGTCGATGGTCCAGAACCAGCAACATATATCTTTCCTTCCATTATAGCAATTACTAAATACCATTAAACGAGTTAAGTTGAAGAATGCTTCGTATTCAATTTATGATTATTTTTGGAACTTAATGTACCGGAACTATTCACCATTAAAGTTGAAATTAAAGAATAATCAAAAGATAATGAAGGGTCGGATGGGCGATACAAATCTAAAAAATTCAATTAGGGGCTATAAATCAGAAAACCGACTTTGGCATTTGTCTCATTTTTGAGCTATCAATCATTCCTTTTAAAGAGCTATATTTATTCCCTTTCCTGCGCATACCTTTCCGAGCCTTCTTTAATATTTATCAAATTGCGTGTCTGTTTACGATATTATTTATTGTAAATTATTATACAACTGCAATTCCTCATTTACTTTTATTTATTCTTACTTTTATCGAATGCCTGTCTCTATTTCAAGGCAGGAGCCATTTGGATTATTTTCATTTCTGAGAATATCTTTTTCCAATACGACTGATATTGCTATCTAAATTATATCTCATGTTCTAACTTCTCCTGTCACTGTATCTCTTCACATCTCTCTCTCTCTCTCTCTCTCTCTCTCTCTCTCTCTCTCTCTCTCTCTATGCTTCTGTAGAGTTCAAGTTTGTATGAGTTTTAGCATCGCATTTTCTTCATATTTACGTCGACTCACACAACTTTGTATACTGTTCAAGAACACGTTTTTTTCATAATGTTTATGTTTTATTAATAAGTACGACTGTTTTAATGACGTTGAAAAGAAGGGTCTATTTAAAATACCAAAGACTTTCTTATATATATATATATATATATATATATATATATTATATATATCAGGATAGTCATTTTGTGACTATCTTTACAAACAATGCAACATTTTGTCGAAAAGTTATTCCATCGACAAGGTTTTTTTTTATATAGAATGGAGGAACCAAGGGAGAGCGCCTCAAAATGGTCCCCCTTTATAAGAAAGAGAAAGCCGAAATCAAATCTTCGAGGCTCACGATGCCTTTTATCTCTCTCTCTCTCTCTCTCTCTCTCTCTCTCTCTCTCTCTCTCTCTCTATATATATATATATTACACACACACACACACACACACACAGTATATATAAATTTTGAAAAGATTATGTAGTGTGTAAATGCATGTATATGCAGTGAAGAGTAGAGGGAGAAGTGTGTTTGAAAGCATGCTGGACTGCTCAGGGTAGATGAGACAGAAAAAAGATCAGCTAAAGAGGATAATAACAGGAGAAACAGGAGTTCCAGCATTCCCTATCTCCTGCAAAACGCCCCCCCCCCCCTAGAGTACTTCCTTTGTCGATTGGAGTCTACAATTTCCTCCTTATGTTGTTTTTGTTGTTGTTGATGTTGTTGTTGTTGTTCTTTAACCTTCGTAATGTCGTAGATCAAAAGTGACGGAGAGAAGCTACGGCTTTACGTGGGATCCGAACCACCAGTCGCTACATCATCTCGACGCAGAAAACGGTCACCCATCCAACTACCATCCAGACCCAATGTCGCTTAACTTCGCTGATCTACGGGAAGCAGTATTGCGGCATGGCAATGAGTGTCCTGTAAATTAGGTTAGGTTAGATTAATTCCAGCTTGATTACGCTCGATTAGGTTACGCTAGATTAGGTTAGTTTAGGGTAAAAGAGTATGGATAAAAGTATTCCTTTAAAAAATGTCCTTTATCCATATTTTTGCATCCCTTCATCTCTCAGGTTTTCACCTTTAACGTTGTGACAGTATGTAGGATTAGGTTAGGCGTGTATATATATATATATATATATATATATATATATATATATATATATATATATATATATTAGTGATGTAGGTCACATCCGCATCCGCGGAACATCCGCACATTTTCTTGCATCCGCATCCGCGTCCGCATCTGCATCCGCGGAACATCCGCACATTTTCTTGCATCCGCATCCGCGTCCGCATCCGCACTTTGGACTGCGGATGTCGTGCGGATGTGGACCGTTGAGATAAAACGTCATTAATAAGCGGAAATTATCAAATTCTACTATATTAATAGAACTAGTTCATTGTGCGCAAAAGTGATGCAAGCGACAAGACGAGAGGCTGTTCTTGTATGAAGTTACTCTCTTGCAACCTACTTAGATCCACGTTACAAAGCTAAGTTATTTTCACCTAGTACATTAGAACGAGTTAAATCATCACTTGGCAAAGCAGTTGAAGAGCTTCAATCTCTTGAATCTGTCGCTTCGCCACCCACCAAAAGAATAAAAGTTTCAATGACAGAACCAACACCTTCAACTAACAAATCTATCACAGAATCTGCCTCTCAGTTTCTTGAGTCAAGCAGCAATGACGAGACCTACGCGATGTCAAAAGATGTAGTAAAATGATCGAGAGCTATCACCAAGAAAAACGCCTGGCTGCATGTGACAATCCTATTAGTTGGTGGAAAAATACGCAGAATATCTATCTATACTTGAGTAAACTTGCAAGGAAACATTTAGCCTGTCCTCCAACAAACGTACCAAGCGAGAGATTATTTAGCAGTGCTGGATTAATATATGATGAAAAGAGAAACAGACTGGCAGCAGAAAAGGCAGAAAAATTAATGTTCCTTAAGCATAACCTTCCTATAATTAAGTTTGAACATTAAACGATGAACATCTTAGTTTACTTTATTTTAATTACTCATTTATAAATATGCCTAATAAAACTTTAAACTTAATATAAATAGTTATCAAGCTAATTAAAGATCTCTTTCTATAAGGGTGGAGGAGGTTGGGGAAAGAGGTCGGTGGGGTGCATTTGAGTTGGGTTCACGTCCCGCATCCTGGTAACACAATTATGGTTTCTAATTGTGGCTGAAACTCAACAAAATATAACGAATTTATTTGCAGACGAATTCACTAATTGATTTCTAGATTAGTTAGATGCTTGATATTATTTTATATGTTCAGAGAAAAGTACAGCAATTATTGTACAATTAATCAATTATACTACATTATAGCTACAGCTCTCTCTATATAATAACTTATTATATACGTTAAACACAACAAATCTCGAATATATCCTAAAAAATAACGAAAATGTAGACATCCGCATCCGCATCCGCATCCGCGGATGTTGAAATCAAACATCCTCATCCGCATCCGCGGATGTGAAAAAAATGACATCCGCTACATCACTATATATATATATATATATATATATATATATATATATATATATACACACAGGGTGTCCCGTAAGTCTGGAACCATAGAGCAAAATAATAAAAACGGCAATAAAAACGCCGAAGAGACTTTTGGGGACTGCTTGTGAAATGAGCGAGGATGGTAGCGGCTGTGTCATCGTCGGTGGATGTCCTCGGAGGTCCACTGCGTAGTTTATCTCCTATGGATCCCGTTTCCCTGAACTTTGCTACAAGTTTGCCGACACAGCTTTGTGTTATCGGCGCGCGGTCCGGATGCAATCTGTTAAATTTCTCAGCGACCTCCCTCTGACTCCGATTTCCTACGAGCAGAATTACCTGGATGCGTTCTTCCTTACTCAAAGACATCATGGGCACTTGCATAAACGGAAAAACATGAATTACTTATTTTACCCTATGGTTCCAGACTTATGGGACACCCTGTATATATATGGGTGTGTGTGTGTAATGTAAGAGGAATAAAGGATGCGCAAAAGAAAAACGTGGTGCAGGTTTTCAAGGGTAGAAGGTTTGATGTCTTGGAATGGAATTGTGTGAAACAAAGCTGAAAAGAGGTGGAGAGTGTGAATGAGAGAGGGAGGTATAAGTATGTGAAGGCGGGTATGAGCGAAAGCGCGAGAGGAAAAGGTGTGAAACTGTTGACGAATGATGTATAGTATAAAGTGATGAGAGACTTTTCGTGTGTCAGTTCCCGGATTGTGTGTGTGAAATTTAAATTTACGAGAATGAAAGTGGCAGTTGTGGTAAGATATGCGCAATGTGATGATAAGTGTGAGGATGAGATAAAACGCTTCCACAAAGAGCCTCATAGTGTGATCGGAAGGGTACCTGAATGTTATAAAACGCTTGTTATAGGAGAATGGGAAAGTTGATAAAGGTTCGGAGGAGGAGGAGGTGTTGGAGAAGCATGGTGTATCAGGAGTGAATGATATAATGGGTGTAGGCTGAAAGAATTGTGCAGTAGAGAAAGTTACGTGTAATTAATATAGTTTTTGAACATAAGGAAGTACATAAGTATACCTGGTATAGAACAGATGTTATACATGGTGAGCTAAGTTTGATAGACTATATGCTCGTGAGAAGAAATATGCTGGAAGAGGTACTGTATGTAACACACACGTAGTGTGAGGTATGAATAGGTGTCTCTCTGACCACATAATAGTTCTGTGTAAAGTTAGGTTGTGTGGAGAGTGGGAAGAGTGAATGGAAAAAAGATGGGTCACGAAAGAATTAAAGTGGTAAAGTTAATGGTAAGAGAAGTAGCGGATGAGTATAGTAAGAGAGTACATGATGAGTTGAGTGTAAAAGATGCAGATCAATAGATATGAGTGAGATGGGGAATGTGTACCAGGTATGTCTGATTAGGAATGGAAGGAGTGTGTGGGGGGGGGTTGCTAAGACAGGTGTGAAGAAGGCAACAGCGTAGCGAGATGCTGAGGTTGCGTCAGTGGTTGAGAATAAGAGAAGGAAGTGCGGAAGTGCAGAAATGCAACTGAGAAAGAAAGTTTGCGTGTAAGGGATAAAAATGGAAGAATGCTCACAACGGATGTGGATCTGCGGAATAGATGGAAGCAATCTTTCGGGGATGTGATAGGTGGAAGAGATGAGAGGGGTACAGGTATAAATATGATGAAATTTGGTGGTGTGAGGTAGACATGTGACAGAATGCCTGACAACATAACCATGGGTGAAGTGAAAGCGGCGATGCGCAAGCTGAAAAATGGAAAAGCGGTGGGTGTGGATGGGATATATGGGGAAATGATTAAGTATGGGGGTTTGAAAGGGTTAGAGTGGTTGTGGTGTATGTGTCAGGGTGCATGTACAAATGGGAATATGCCTGAAGACTGGAAAAAACAATAATTGTTCCACTGTACAAAATGAAAGGTGAAAGGAATGAATGTAAGAACTACAGAGGTACGTTTTTTGAGTATGGTGGGGAAAGTGTATGGTAAGATAGTGACAGAATGAGTTCGTGATATTATAGAATGCTTAGTGAGCAATGAGCGAGGAGGATTCCGAGTTGGAAGAGGCTGTGTGGATCAAGTGTTCGCAGTGAGACAAGTGATTGAGAAAACATGTGAAAGGGATTGCAAGGTGTACTGTAATGGCTTTTATGGATCTTGAGAAAGCTTATGATAGAGTAAAAAGAGAAACAATGGGGCAGGTCTTGGGTATATATGGGGGTTGGTGGTAGATTTATCAATGTGATAGAGTTTGTATGGTGGAAGTAGTGAATGTGTGAGAGTAAATAAAGAACTGAGTGAATGGTTTAATATAAGTGTTGGTGTGCGTCAAGGATGTGTGATGTTCCCGTGGTTGTTCAGTCTGTTTATGGATGGAGTTATGAAAGAGGTGAAAGTGCAATTACTAGAAAGAGGAATGAATCTGGGGTGTTGATGAGAATAGGTGGGGCCGGTGATTCTGTGCTATTTGCTCAAAGTGAGTGTGGTATGCGAGAGGCTGTTAAGAGTTTTGTGGCGGTGTGTGAGAAAAATTGTTGAAATTGAATGTGGGTAAAAGCAAGTTAATGATTGTAGAGAGTGAGGAAAATTCGGACTGTCGTGTGATGGTGAATGTACGTGGGATTTTTTTTCATTATCATATTATTAAGGGATTAGTATTTACTTGACCTTTCATATTTATCTTTATTTTAATCTTTGACTTCCATTTTTATTATGTTTTAATCTTGATTAATCTTTTAATCACCTTTTAAAGATGATGCTTTTAAAGGGGAGGTACGAGTGAGGAAGAAGTTAATAGCAGAATGAATCAAGGAAGAGAGGTGGCGGTTACGTTGAAAGCGGTTGTGAGAGAGCGGAGACTAGGTAGAGATGCTGCGAAATGTTTATATGAAGGCGTGTTAGTACCGACACTTTTGTATGGGTGTGAAACATTGACATAGCATAAAAGGGTGAAGTCAAGGTTAAGAGCAATTGAGATGAATAACCTGACGTGTGACGTGCGCCAGATTAACAGTGAGAAATCATGTGGTCCTGGACAGCTACGGTGTTCAGAAGTCAGTGGAAGTGAAATTTTACGAAAGTGCGTTAAAGTGATCAGGACATGTTGAAAGAATGGAAGATGTCAGAGTTGTGTAAAGAGTGTACAAGAGTGTTTGAGCGGAAGTAGAAGGGGAAGAGGAAGGCCAAGAATATGGATGGACATGGTGAATGATTGCCTGAGGAAGCGTGAGCTCAACCTATGTGATACAAGTAGGTTGTAATGGAGGAGGTTTCTTAGATGTACGTAAGTTTGGAATTCTGTCTCATTTTTGACAAAGCCTGGAAGCACCACCACACATGGCGTATAAAGGCCATGTGTCCGGTGCTAGTGTCTCCGAGCAAATGATACAATGAGAAAACGAACAGCGCCGCAGAAGTGGAATTTACTGTAGTCATGTGGAGCGGGAAGACGTTGATGGTCCACCAGGATGCCGACGTGAATGAATGTGTACCAGTATGCCTTAGTTTATACATTTTCTCTTCTTCATTACCTTTCGTATTTTATATCCGAACTGTCTGATTTCTCACCTCAACTCATTTGGGAAGTGATAATTTGATAATTTGATATATATACTGTACACACACACACACACACACACACACACACACACACAATATACAGGGCGTCCCAAAAAATGTATACACACTTTAACAGCTGATAGCTCAATTGATGTTTCTTTCTTTCCAAGTTAAACCCATTAGAATTAATAATGGCAGTCAGACTAAGCTTTGAACAAAGGAAATTCATTCTAAAATGCTACTGGAAGTGTGAAAACGCAGTTGAAGTGCAAAGACAGTTTAGGAGGGAGTTTCAAACAGATCCACCAACGCGACTTACCATCACTCGAATTAGAGATAAGTTTGAAGCCGATGGAACTGTTCAGAATGTCCACAAGAAGCGTTCCGGAAGACCACGGACATCGACAAGCCCCACAAAGCAAGAAAGAGTACTGGAAACGTATCACCAAAGTCCAAGAAAATCTGTGCGGCAAGCGAGTCGTGAGGTAGGAATTTCAGAATCGTCTGTCCAACGCATTTTGAAGCGCTGTCAATGGAAAAGTTACATTCCAAGATTAGTCCATGCTATTAATGAAGATGATGATCCGGACCGAAGAGTGGAGTATTGCGAGTGGTACTTGGCACGATGTGGATAATTAATGGGGATAATTAAAAGACAAAGTCTACGCTATAAAACCTGCAACAGTCGCTGAATTGAGAGCAGCCATTGAACGAGAATGCACACAAATACCAAACGAAATGTTTCGTGATGTTTGCGATTCCATTGCTTCGCGTTATCAGCAGTGCCTGGACCAGAACGGACGTCAGTTTGAAAACAGGCGTTGACAAAACAATTAAATAATGTCTGTAGATTCTATTACATTTTGAAAATGAAATGTATTTTAATAAACACTGCCTTTATAAGTATTTAAAGTGTGTATACATTTTTTTGGGACGCCATGTATATATATATATATATATATTAGGTCATCCCATAAGTAATGCGGCATTTTTAAATTTTTTTTTCCATTTTTATCATTATTTTACGGATAGAAATCAAACAACTCTTTGAAGTTATTTATATTTAAATAAATATTTATTTAAATATAAATAACTTCAAAGAGTTGTTTGATTTCTATCCGTAAAATAATGATAAAAATGGAAAAAAAAAAAATTAAAAAATGCCGCATTACTTATGGGATGACCTAATATATATATATATATCAACGTAAAGAACGACGCTTGTATAGGAGAATATTCCGCGCAAGATGAGGAGGGAGAACGAAACAAATGAAAAAATGAGGTAACCACCCGGGAATTTTCATTTTTTCATTTGTTTCGTTCTCCCTCCTCATCTTGCGCGGAATATTCTCCTATACAAGCGTCGTTCTTTACGTTAATTTTACTGCGTGTTTGCAGTTAAAGAAAAAAAAAATATATATATATATATGATGCAAACCCACAAGGAAAAAGAAAAATGATTCCAAGGTCTTTCGTGTATTGAGAAGTACACCTCGTCAGGGAATTCCCTGACGAGGTGTACTTTTGAATACACGAAAGGCCTTGGAATCATTTTTCTTTTTCCTTGTGGGTTTGCATCATTCATTCATTTCACGTGTTTAATTGTAGAATTCATCCCATACATACATATATATATATATATATATATATATATATATATATATATATATATACTCAATGACAGACAACAACAGTTCTTTGAACTAAACATTATTTTAACCTTTTGACATTGCTATCTTCTCATATATCAAATAATCTCATGCGTTATATAGGCACGCAAATTCCGTAACAGGAAACAAACATTAGTCATATTATAAAGTTATATTTTTTAACATTTACTTTTTGCCTTTCCTTCCTTTCCTTTGAAAAAAGATAAAAATTGTATGTTGAAAGTTTAACAAAGTATGCTGTACAGCAATAGAAAAAATGTTAGCTAAAAGTTATAATGAGATGAATTTTGAAGGTTTTCATATAAATAAATATATAAAGATGGCTCTCTTTTGTTTTTGTTTTTTCAAACTTAAGAGTATTGTTATTCGTTGTGGACAAATGGTTAGCACCGATGTCTTGTATATGCCAAAATGTGTGTATAATGCTCAGGTCTAGGTATGAACATCTGGATACGTTCTTGTACGACTTTACTGAGTAAACATTTGCAGAAAGTTTATAAAAAAATGGTACAAATGCTTTAAAATACAAATAACTTTCTTATATAAATGTTAGTGGAGTTATCTTATGACTATCTTTACACACTATAACTTTACAGGCACCTTGTAACTATCTTTACAGAGTTTAAAAATGTTTCTAAAAAATATTTGCATTTTGGGTAAACTGAGACACTTTTGCGAAAATTTTTCTTTACTGCTTGGAAAAGGTCATACATATCCTCGTCGAAGAAAACTCTCTCTCTGTTCTGTAAGTAAGCCATTACCACTGGTAAGAAATGCCTTTATAACGTTAACAGAAAACCTTTCAAAATTAATTGGTAAAAAAAAAAAAAAGAAGTGTTTTCTCATTATACTTAATATTTTAGGCAAGAAATTTCGATCCCTTTTTTACTTAATATAAATAAGCTCTCTGTTTTGCACTATCTTAAAAGATTTGTCAAATAACCCCATTCTGCCAATGAAGCCAATTTGCTCGCAAATGGCAGTTTTATGCTATGTACAGAGTGACACAAATAAGATTGTATGTTCTTGGAAGCGTTGTCAGAAGAGTTGAAACACCTTAAAATTTTTTGGAACGGGAGAGGTATTAACAGAAATTACTTATAACATCAGTGATGTTTTGTGAGTATTGATAATGAATTTAGTAGCACTTGTCAAGACGAGTGAACTTCCTCAGAAATATTTGCTTGCTATATTAGTTATAATACTTCACACTTTTTCAATTTTTGAAGTTTCTTGGTAAGTATATTTAAATTTCAAAGCGACATAAAATTTAGTACATCAACGCCACATCATTAATTAAAAGTAGCATGCAGGCTTCTTTTGACTTTATCGGTCAATCTTGAAAAGTTCTAGGGTGAAGCCGCTCTTTTTGCCAAATTCGTATATGCCATAATTAGTTTTCCCGGTGCTTTCCTTTAAAGTCGATACGGGAAATAAAAGAGGCTTTATTGATATAAATTTAATGTCATTTAAAACTCTCTGTCAGTAATGTCAGTCATGGCAAAAAAAAAAAAAAAATAGATACAGTAGATTCTAAGGTGATGCAACACTTTTGGTATCACTGTAGAGCTTTTTAAGTTCGGTTGATAATGTCAAATGAACCTGCACAAAAACCAAGGGACGCTACATAAATTTGTGGCAGAGGACCGTCTTCTATCCAATTACAACCCAAACCCAATATCGCTTAACTTCGCTGATCAACGGGAAGTGGTATTATGTCACTGGTCACGACATAGCCCGTATAATCTTGGCATTAGGCTTTACTTCGTGTGAGAAATTTGAAAATAATTAATTCCAAGTAAATACAATAATCTTATAATTTACGTGTTTAATTTAAACAAAATTTATTTTGAAGTTACATAATTTATTTAGTTCAATTATAACATAACTGGACCTCATAATTCTGAACACAGTACTACTGTTCCCTTAAAATCCAAACAATATATTTTTGCTTAAATTAGAAGAGATTTTTTTTTGTATAAACAATTGGTTAATATGACTTAAATCAGTTTTTATACAGTAAATATTTATTTTTCGATTTAGGAAATGATGTCCAAAACTGAAAATTTTATAATTAAAATCGAAATTATTCTAAATTGGAAAAAAAAATGAATCTAAAAGTAAAAAAAACGAAAAAAAAATTAAAAATAAACGAAAAATCTTATCTTCCATTTCGTTTTCCTTCGATTTTGCCTTTTTGCAAATGGCAAAAGTGTCGAAGTGAATTACGTGTCAGTACCCGAAGAAGTGGTCTTATTTACAATTTATGTAAACCCATTTGCTCGTATTCCCACGACTCTACAACGTTTTATTGGATCACTATACTCGTACAGTAGATACGGCATGGCGCATATCTGAAGAATTAGAACGTGTCTGACATCTGACTCGGTATTGCTTTCCATCCGAAGTTCTTGGCCAGTCAACGTTGGTATCTTTGTTTTTTTTTCCCCCCATTTTCAATTTTTTGGTTTTACTTCCACAACAGTGGTTTGAAAGAGGTACAAGCGAGAGTTCTTCGCAATGCAATCTCGTTGTTATTTATATGCATTGATGTTCCTACACTGCAAGGTTTGTCCATTGAATTTTAAATACTTCAAAAAGTAAAACCTTTCAAATATATTTTAAGAAAAATGATACCAATCATTTAGTAAAATAAAATATACGATAATCTATTTTTAAAATATACAAGCAGAGCCTTCGGCTCCTTGCCCTACGGACGGGGCTTGCGCTTCGCAAACTCGCCTACGGCGAGGGCACGTTCGGGTTACCCCTTTCGGGAGGTCATTCTCCCTCTCCCCCCAAAATCTCCTCTCCCCCTTTATGCAACTTGGGGGGCAAACCCCCACCCCCCTTGTTGCATAACCCCCTCCCCAGTACTGGCCTGTTAATCTGAAGGTCATGGATTCGAGACTCGGGTCGGATTTCAGATTTCGGCTATTTCGGGTGTTTCTGTGGGTGCTCCTTAGTCGGGAGGGGGTGGGGGAAGAAGTTCGGATCCCACATAAAGATGTAGGTTCCCTCCGTCACATGCTCTTTATAGATGTTAAGAAAGAGGTTAATGAAGCCAAAACATTATTATTATTATTATTATTATTATTCCAAAGACTTCAAATAAAAGAAATTTAAACTTTATTTGTAGATCTTCTCTTTACAATAAGTAGAAATTTGTTACGTTCTTATTGCCAAAATACAGGGTGGACTATAAGTCGCTTTAGCTTCGTATTATAACGAAATTCACTTCGGTAAAGCGACTTATGGCCCACCCTGTACTTATGAGAAATAGGGCCATTTTCACGACATAGTATATTGTCGATTAAACGACATTAGGTCTGGGTATTAGTTTGATGGGGAACCTTCCTCTGCGTGCAGATTATGTACCGACCTATGGTCGTATGACCTTAGATGATGCGAAGGAGGTTCAACAACCCCACTAAAAAAAAAGGTATATTATCTCCAAAGGTATAGACGCTACAGGGAGAAGCAAGAGCTTTTTATTTAAGGCCGACGACTGTTATCTTTTGCATATCATTTGATAACTCTAAACTGAAGCTAAGTTCACTTTCTGTGTACACACACACACACACACATACATGTATATATATATATATATATATATACACATACACACACACACAGTATATATATATATATAGGGTGTTCCTAACTTATATTTCTCATTTCCTTTAATTTACATAGAAAATAGGAAAGATAATTTACGAACACCCTGTGTATATATAATTAGGGCCCTGCGAATCACAAATTTTTTTTTCGAATCGAATCTCGAATCGAATTAACTACAAATATAGATTAGAGTGTTCTACACCACAATTATTAATAAGCATAAAATTAATTAAATCTTGTTGAGAAGAAAAAGGACAAAGTAAATCCTTCTAAAAAAATGTATTAAGTATTTGATGATGAGGAGGAACAATGGTATTAAAGTATGATAAAAGCGTTATTGCGCGAGAGATTGGTCTCAGTGTATTGATTGAATTATAATCTAATTAAAAAGAAAAGTGTTTATTTACGAAAGTATTCTTCAAAACAACATCACTGATGTTGTTTACTGGACTTAATGGAGATTCGAAAATATCGAATCGGAGCCCAAGCTAACGAATCACATCGAATCCTCTCTCCCGATTCGAAATCAAATCGAATCTTGAAGCTTCGCAGTGCCCTATATATATATATAATATATATATATATATATATATATACACACAGACCGTACATGGAACAAGGAACTCTTCTGGGAAAATTAAATCCACTATAGTACGAATAAGTAATGGTAAATGACAAATACCATAGTTTTTTTCTTTTTCATGATGTTAGCCCAACGTGGGCAACGGGTCACTCACAAAGAGGCCCCAGAAATATAGCTTCCCTTACCAGCTATCTGCAAAGCAGATAGGATCCAGCTTTGGGACAGGATCAGGGGGTACAGCTACACGTAGCCTACTATATGCAAAAGACTCGTTGCATTCGCATCGGACTGAATACATCAAAGAAAAAGGGGTAACTATCGTATTTTTAGCCAAAAAACAAAACTTAAAAATCAACTGGCAAAATTGAGCGTCCACTTTTCAAGGCACATAACATGTCCGTTTCATGATGGGATTGAACTCAGAATGGTTCCCAGAGATTTTTTATGAGGTTTATCCATGCACAGTCTGTATCATAAAAAATCTCAGGGGGACCATTCTGAGTTCAATATATATACACACACACACACACAGAGTGTATATATATTATATATATATATATATATATATATATATATATATATATATATATGCTGCAAACCCACAAGGAAAAAGAAAAACGATTCCAAGGCCTTTCGTGTATTCAAAGCTACACCTCGTCAGGGAATGAAGATAAAAGGCGAGAAGCCCATAAATATATACAACGTACAGGAAAACCAAAACAATTAGCACATACTTAACAAGGGTTAATGAGAGGCAAAAGAAATTTTAACATGATGTCGTCAATGTTATACGTCCCCGCACTGTTATTGAAAGTGTTTTTAAAATGAATAAATGCACATTCTAGAATATTTCTTTCTACAGGGTGGGCCGTAAGTTTCCATACATAGGAAAAATAAACATTTTTTTATGGACAACCATTTTTATTTATATAATATGCTCTACATGGTTGCCATTGTTTTGAAAAACATTTCAATACGTGTTCCCCACTGTTGATGAACACGCATTAGCACAGTTGACGTTATGCTTGTAATGGCGTTGGTGATACGTTCCATTAGATGATTTATGTCTCGTATCTTTTCCTGATACACCATGGCCTTCAAGTGCCCCCAAAGATAGAAATCAAGGGGGTGAGATCTGGGGATCTGGGAGGCCACTCCACAGGACCACGCCGACCAATCCAAGCATCCGGAAGCTGCTGATCCAAATACCGACGCACGTGAAGACCATAATGAGGTGGAGCTCCATCTTGCTGGAAGTAAACTGGGAAGTTACCTTCCTCGTTTAGCAGGGATGGGAAAATCTCTTCTTGCAACATGTTAAGATACCTTTCGGCATTAAGATTTCCATTGACAAAAATTGGTCCAATAATTCTGTCACCCCATATCCCGGCCCACACCATCACTTTACCGGCACCTTGCATCTTCGTCGGACTCAGCCAGTTAGGGTTAGCATTACTCCAATAACGTATGTTTTGCCGATTAACCTCTCCATTGACGTAAAATTTGCTTCATCAGTAAACAAGATCTTACAAACGCATATTCTTAGGGTATCTGAAACATAAAAACAAACGTTTAAATTTTCCTATGTATGGAAACTTACGGCCCACCCTGTATTATATCACCTGTTTTTAACAAGCGCTTTAGAACTATCCCACTTGATGCTATGGTTACATCTATACATATGGTTAAATAAAGCATTGGAAGTATTAGCTGCTTCTACACGCATATTTATGCTGTTTTACCCTAATATCTAACGTTTTACCGGTTTGGCCTATATATACTGAGTTACATTGTGTACATCCAATCGAATACACACAGCCAACAACATTATCAGGGCTTAAAGATTACATTAATGCCAATTACTTTAAGTACAGTTGGAAGGTATTGAAAATTAACATGGTAAGGTAGGCTAAGGATATTTTTACGCTGAAATTCCTTTACAATTACATTATTATAATACCTATTCTTGGCTTTCTTAAGACAGTTATCTAAAAATGAAGTAGGATAACATAATTTAGTACCAATATTCATGATATTGCATAACTCGGAATCTAAAAATTCAGGACTGACAACTCTCAATGCTCGAAGAAACATAGCAGAGAAAATAGAGGATTTAATCGAAGGATGAAGGTCAGAATAAAAATGCACATAAGAGTTATTATTAGTAGGCTTACGGTAGACTTCATATTTGAGCTGATTAGAGCATCTCCAAATTTTTAGATCAAGAAAAGATAGGCTTCCATCATTTTCTTTTTCAACTGTAAACTTAATAGATGGGACTAAATTGTTGAGCCTACCAAGAAATAAGTCCATATCCAAATTATTAAGCCAAAGGCATAAAATATCATCTATATACCTGTACCAAACCAGGTTAAAATTAACAATCGTAGGCAAAATTCTACTTTCAAAAAATTCCATATATAAATTAGCTAGTACAGGTGAAAGGGGATTTCCCATAGCCAATCCAAACGACATAGCATAAAACTTATTTTCAAACTGAAATTTACAATCTTTGAAACAAAGCTTAATTAACTCAATAAGAGTGTTGTGTTGAACGGGGAAAGAATATTCAGAGATCTTATCTTTTAAAAAATCAAGTAGGTCATCAACAGGGACTTTTGTGAATAGCGAGCATACATCGAAGCTTACCAATTTGAAATTAGGGTCATTAGGGAATTTCAGTTTGTCAATAAGATCCATGCTATTTACAATAAGTGACTCAGAAATAGAGCCAACTAACGGCGTTAATAAACTAACTAACCATTTTGATAGCTTATAGGTTACGGAGCCCACTGAGCTAACAATAGGCCTCATGGGATTATGCGTGTAGAACAGCTAATACTTCCAATGCTTTATTTAACCATATGTATAGATGTAACCATAGCATCAAGTGGGATAGTTCTAAAGCGCTTGTTAAAAACAGAGATATAATAGAAAGAAATATTCTAGAATGTGCATTTATTCATTTTAAAAACACTTTCAATAACAGTGCGGGGACGTATAACATTGACGACATCATATTAAAATTTCTTTTGCCTCTCATTAACCCTTGTTAAATATGTGCTAATTGTTTTGGTTTTCCTGTACGTTGTATATATTTATGGGCTTCTCGCCTTTTATCTTCATTCCCTGACGAGGTGTAGCTTTGAATACACGAAAGGCCTTGGAATCGTTTTTCTTTTTCCTTGTGGGTTTGCAGCATTTATTCATTTCACGTGTTTTATTGTGAAATTCATCCCATATAATGGAGCCCACGCGTGTCCTCTTCACTGTTGCTCTTTTTACAACCATATTCCCTTCTCTCCGATCGATTTTTAGAAGTTACCGTTCTGCTATTGCTCATGCACATTCTCTTAAGAATCAATTCGATTTCCTTAGGAAGTGTTACAGTGAAAAAGTCATCCCAAAATCCCTGCTTGGAAGACGATACCGTATGTTGGACGATACGCCGTTTGGTGACACCGAAAGGATTATTTTAAAGAAACATATTAATATAGCCCGCATTGAAGTGAAGAACGCCTTCAGAGAGTCCGAAGTAAGAAAAAATATATTTTTTTCCACCGTTCCTCATGCGTGGAGAAGTACACTTTTGGATGATATTTACAACAACTTACGTAGAAGATGCAGAACTCAGAATAGGAAATTAAACAATAGACTGGAGGATTTAATTCGTAATAGTTACTGGACTAAAAAAAGTGATTTTAGTAATATTGTTAACTTGTCGTCCCAAGAGCTAGACTTCAATACGAAATGTGCGTTAGGCTTTGAGTTAGGTTTCTCAGTCCCAAAAAAGCCCAGCAGTTTACTGATTGCTAAGTCTTTTATTAATTTTGAAAAACATAGTAATATTTCCGAAAGTGAGGTGACTTTAGCCAAAGGTTGTGTGTATAGTGCTTTTAATACGAGGTTTGAATCGAATTATCCTTTGAGGTTTGAAAAAGCCCTAAAAACACTGAAAAATAATGATTCATTACATATTACTAAAGCGGACAAATCCAATTCGATCGTCATCATGGACAAAAACAGTTATGTTGAAAAGATGAATACGTTATTAAGTGATCGTGACACGTACAAACCTCTAAATAGAGACCCATTGGAGGATGTTAATAAAATGTTTAACAGAAAATTAAGAGAAATATTAAAAAATAACTATAATGGGCTTTCACAGCAGTTTCTTAGTATCAATCCGTCACTACCATATCTGTACGGCTTAGTAAAAAACACAAAATTAATAATCCCATGAGGCCTATTGTTAGCTCAGTTGGCTCCACAACCTATAAGCTATCAAAATGGTTAGTTAGTTTATTAACGCCGTTAGTTGGCTCTATTTCTGAGTCACATATTGTAAATAGCATGGATCTTATTGACAAACTGAAATTCCCTAATGACCCTAATTTCAAATTGGTAAGCTTCGATGTATGCTCGCTATTCACAAAAGTCCATGTTGATGACCTACTTGATTTTTTAAAAGATAAGATCTCTGAATATTCTTTCCCTGTTCAACACAACACTCTTATTGAATTAATTAAGCTTTGTGTCAAAGATTGTAAATTTCAGTTTGAAAATAAGTTTTATGCTATGTCGTTTGGATTGGCTATGGGAAATCCCCTTTCACCTGTACTAGCTAATTTATATATGGAATTTTTTGAAAGTAGAATTTTGCCTACGATTGTTAATTTTAACCTGGTTTGGTACAGGTATATAGATGATATTTTATGCCTTTGGCCTAATAATTTGGATATGGACTTATTTCTTGGTAGGCTCAACAATTTAGTCCCATCTATTAAGTTTACAGTTGAAAAAGAAAATGATGGAAGCCAATCTTTTCTTGATCTAAAAATTTGGAGATGCTCTAATCAGTTCAAATATGAAGTCTACCGTAAGCCTACTAATAATAACTCTTATGCGCATTTTTATTCTGACCTTCATCCTTCAATTAAATCCTCTATTTTCTCTGCTATGTTTCTTCGAGCATTGAGAGTTGTCAGTCCTGAATTTTTAGATTCCGAGTTATGCAATATCATGAATATTGGTACTAAATTATGTTATCCTACTTCATTTTTAGATAACTGTCTTAAGAAAGCCAAGAATAGGTATTATAATAATGTAATTGTAAAGGAATTTCAGCGTAAAAATATCCTTAGCCTACCTTACCATGTTAATTTTCAATACCTTCCAACTGTACTTAAAGCAATTGGCATTAATGTAATCTTTAAGTATAATAATACTGTTAAATCACGCCTAATAAAGAATAGCCCTGATAATGTTGTTGGCTGTGTGTATTCGATTGGATGTACACAATGTAACTCAGTATATATAGGCCAAACCGGTAAAACGTTAGATATTAGGGTAAAACAGCATAAATATGCGTGTAGAACAGCTAATACTTCCAATGCTTTATTTAACCATATGTATAGATGTAACCATAGCATCAAGTGGGATAGTTCTAAAGCGCTTGTTAAAAACAGAGATATAATACAGGGTGGGCCGTAAGTTTCCATACATAGGAAAATTTAAACGTTTGTTTTTATGTTTCAGATACCCTAAGAATATGCGTTTGTAAGATCTTGTTTACTGATGAAGCAAATTTTTACGTCAATGGAGAGGTTAATCGGCAAAACATACGTTATTGGAGTAATGCTAACCCTAACTGGCTGAGTCCGACGAAGATGCAAGGTGCCGGTAAAGTGATGGTGTGGGCCGGGATATGGTGTGACAGAATTATTGGACCAATTTTTGTCAATGGAAATCTTAATGCCGAAAGGTATCTTAACATGTTGCAAGAAGAGATTTTCCCATCCCTGCTAAACGAGGAAGGTAACTTCCAGTTTACTTCCAGCAAGATGGAGCTCCACCTCATTATGGTCTTCACGTGCGTCGGTATTTGGATCAGCAGCTTCCGGATGCTTGGATTGGTCGGCGTGGTCCTGTGGAGTGGCCTCCCAGATCCCCAGATCTCACCCCCTTGATTTCTATCTTTGGGGGCACTTGAAGGCCATGGTGTATCAGGAAAAGATACGAGACATAAATCATCTAATGGAACGTATCACCAACGCCATTACAAGCATAACGTCAACTGTGCTAATGCGTGTTCATCAACAGTGGGGAACACGTATTGAAATGTGTTTTCAAAACAATGGCAACCATGTAGAGCATATTATATAAATAAAAATGGTTGTCCATAAAAAAATGTTTATTTTTCCTATGTATGGAAACTTACGGCCCACCCTGTAGAAAGAAATATTCTAGAATGTGCATTTATTCATTTTAAAAACACTTTCAATAACAGTGCGGGGACGTATAACATTGACGACATCATGTTAAAATTTCTTTTGCCTCTCATTAACCCTTGTTAAGTATGTGCTAATTGTTTTGGTTTTCCTGTACGTTGTATATATTTATGGGCTTCTCGCCTTTTATCTTCATTCCCTGACGAGGTGTAGCTTTGAATACACGAAATGCCTTGGAATCGTTTTTCTTTTTCCTTGTGGATTTGCAGCATTTATTCATTTCACGTGTTTTATTGTGAAATTCATCCCATATATATATATATATATATATTATTATATATATATATATATATATATATATATATATATATATATATATATATATATATATATATGTTTTTAAAATTAGTAACTTTATAATTTAATAATATTTCATTATGCCTTATTACAGAATGTAATAAGACATATTTTTGTATTTTTCAGAATCTAAGAATAACTTTACAATATTTATCGTATTTTATTTACTTATAAGGAAATAAAATACAATAAATGAAAATTGAAAACAGTTCTCAACCCACGTTTTATTTTATTTCATCCATTTTAGTTTTATTTATGGATATGGAATCTGTTTATATGAAAAGAATTAAAAAAACAAATATACTCAGAAGATCTACAGATCTACAGAAGCTAAGGCTAACAAAGACCCTAAGATCCACTCTAAGAGGTTAGCCCGAGAGAAAGGAAAGAGTAGGGGGTGAAGAGAAGAGAAGAGAATAAGGGGTTAAGTAAGGAGGAACACCTATAACTCGTGGGTTAACCAATCAGAAAAAGAGAAAAGAGACTCACCATCATCATCCGCCGGCCACTGCCGACAAGTCAGAAAAATAGTCGGAGAGAATAGGAGAGGGGTGAAAGATGAAAAGAAGTAAAATAAGAATGCTTACAAACCATGCAAACAGATGTTTAAAGTTTAAAGTTATTCGTTCACAGAAAACAAAGATTTTCCGCAACCTTCTTTATATAGAAGTATTATCTTCTATTGTCTCAAACCACTGCAAAAAGAAGTTTTGAAGGTCATTTCTTTTATCTAAATAAATTATGTATCATTAAAAAAAATGTTATTATATCACCTGACTAGAAGCTTTGATACTCAAAAGAAGGAAAAACTTCTTCTGGAATGGACTCTCAAAAAGTAATTACAAGTTCTAAATTTAGAAGATTTTATTTGAGTGTTGACCTATTTTCAACGGTTAGTAAATCCTTAACTGTAAAAGTTGAACTGTAAACATCTCCAGTGGTCTCAATTACATTAAAAAAAAAACCGTAATTAATCGCAAATCATAAACATTATTAACTCTGTAGGCAGTAATTTTTCCTGAAATTTGAGTCCAATTTATTCTATTCAAACGTTGATTTCCGTTTGCTTTTTAAATCGAAATCTACTGCCAAATGTATGATAAAACTTTTCTCACTTAATCGAGGGAAACTGTTTGGAATGAGGTTAATGAAATTAAATATTTTAATAAAAGAAAATCCTTTCAAAAAGACTATATTATTATATATTTTCTACATTTAGATTTAACAAAATCTATTTCTATATCCATTAGCCGCGTTAATCTGCTTTAAGACGTTATCTCACTACTATATAAAACTGCGGATGAGACAAGTTATTTTTGTTTTAAAGACTAATGCATTGGGTGTGACCTTATCTATCTATCTCTCTAACTATCTATTTATCTATCTATCTATCTATCTATCTATCTATATATATAATATATATATATATATATATATATATATATATATATATATATATATATATATATATATATATACTGAGCGGCAGAAAAATCGGCCCACTTGGAATATCGCGAAAAGCAAAATTTGAAAATATAGTGTATGAGACAACCAAATAACGAGACTCAACAACGCCAGCTGCGGACACACTAGCTGTAATAAATTTCCGACTTCTTTTATGAATTCGACAGTCTGACATTAAGTTGCTCTTAGACTGCTAGTGCCACTTTTTTCTTCCACTAGTGGGAGTAGGCATTTGCGTTTAGTAACAGATAGACTTCTAATTGTTTCGGGTTTCAGAATTGGACATTTACAATGGATTTGAGTGCCGTGAACGTCGCAAGAGTAGTCGCCCTAATTGAAGATGGTCGGAGCCAGCGTTACGTCCAAAAACAACGGTTCGACGTGTCTACCAACGTTATGTGGAGACAGGAGAGTACACCCGAAGACCAGGATCTGGAAGATCGCGCTGCACATCTGCCCGTGACGATCGTTTCATCGTCTTGAGTGTTTTGCGAGATCGTCGCTTGACTGCCACAAACGTCCGCAATGAGCTGGAAAGGTCTCGAGACGTCAGTGTATCGGAGCGAACCGTTAGAAGGATTGTAAGAAGGGGTAATTGGACTATGGTCCAATGGGGACGAGTATTGTTCATGAACGAATCAAGATTTAATCTTCGAGCATCCGATGGACGGGAAAGAGTGTGGAGAAGAACGGGAGAAAGATTCGCCCAGTGCACTTTTACGGAGAGGGTTGCTTTTGCAGGAGTCCAATTGACATGCTCACGAGCGAAAGCAAGACGAACATTCCGGTGGTGTGGGAGCAATTCTGGGCCCATTGCTGGACATCTAGCATGTAAGCGACTTTCCATAAGTCTCCTTCTAACTGTTCGCTCCGATACACTGACGTCTCGAGACCTTTCCAGCTCATTGCGGACGTTTGTGGCAGTCAAGCGACGATCTCGCAAAACACTCAAGACGATGAAATGATCGTCACGGGCAGATGTGCAGCGCGATCTTCCAGATCCTGGTCTTCGGGTGTACTCTCCTGTCTCCACATAACGTTGGTAGACACGTCGAACCGTTGTTTTTGGACGTAACGCTGGCTCCGACCATCTTCAATTAGGGCGACTACTCTTGCGACGTTCACGGCACTCAAATCCATTGTAAATGTCCAATTCTAAAACCGAAAGAATTAGAAGTCTATCTGTTACTAAACGCAAATGCCTACTCCCACTAGTGAAAAAAGTGGCACTAGCAGTCTAAGAGCAACTTAATGTCAGACTATCGAATTCTTAAAAGAAGTAGAAAATTCGTTATAGCTAGTGTGTTCGCAGCTGGCGTTGTTTTGTCTCGTTATTTGGTTGTCTCATAGACTATATTTTCAAATTTTAAAACTTTTATTAACTTTATAAACAGAAGCTTGCCCACTTTTTTGTTTTTCGCGATATTCCAAGTGGGCCGATTTTTCTGCCGCTCATTGTATATATATAAAAGTCTGATTGGATATTATTAAAGAAATTTCTCAAAACCCAATCTTTTTTTGCAGTAAATTTCTCTCTCTCTCTCTCTCACACTATATATATATATATATATATATATATATATTATATATATATATATATATATATATACTAGATGTATATTTATATTTTTGTTTTTTTTTCGTTTTATAAATGTATCTTGAAATAAAATGGCAAACTTTCAATTTTCTTCCATTTTTCTTCTCGATTTCATTGTCGTTAAACTGCAAAAAAACATTTTACAAAATATATTTTAAACTATTTGAAACAAATTCAGGAGTAAAAGGTTCGCATCTGAAACAGAGATAAGAAAAGCTTTTATTGTGAAGATTATCGACAATACAACGTCACAGGGATCATGACGATTTGAACGGTCTTTGGTCTTGCAATATTTGGATCATCTCTCTCTCTCTCTCTCTCTCTTTTATATATGTTATGAGGATAGCATTCTAATAGCTATATCCATCATACATTAGTCTGAAATAAAACAATAGAACGTATCCAGGAATTGTGTATCCGACTCCGAACCAAAAGGTCATCCATCTTCTTCGTACTGACAAAACGGGTGGCTAATATACTAATTTTTGCATATTTTCAAAGCTGGATTTTTAGTTTCATAATTAACAAGTGACTTTGGTTTTCAAATATATATTTGTTAAAGGTCTTATCTTGTGTTTCTAGTCACACAGATCTAATTCAGGAAATTCAATGACCTCTTTTATGTTACTCCTTCTACAGACTGATTAGAAATGTCGCATTACGTCAAAAACGCTCATATTTGTCAAGCGAAATAGTTTTTATTAAATAGCACGCCTAACGTTTTGGGTAGAAATTAGCTTTGGAGAAGGCCTAGCTTATCATAGGCCCACGTTTGGAAGAGATTCACGTGGTATTAATGGGTATCAGTTAACAGAGAATTTAATAAGAAAAATACCTGGTCAGAGATAAAATGAGCGAGTAGTTTAGCTAGTGAACAGGGAAAACTAAGAATTTGGTACAGTTAAGTTAAGTTAAGAATTTGGTACGGTTAAGTTAAGTTCAACTAATGCGGTCCATTGCGCTAATTCTCGGATTCCTATTACCAGTACGATCGAGAGTCGAACCCCATACCTCAGTATAGGGAAACGGTGTTACCCACTTAGCTACAGGTGCGGGTATAACATAAAACCTTGAAAACTAAGGCCATCCGTTAATCAAAGAAACTAAAAATCCAGCTTTAAAAATACACAAAATCCGCTACCTCGTCCACCCGCTTTGTTGGTACTGAAGATAGATGATGTTTTGGTCCGGAATTGTATTATGCCATTATCTGCCTAACTAATTTTTAAGAAGTAAAGTGGAAGATGGAAGATAATGTAGAACTCCCCCCGCCTCTATTTTTAGGCCATTTTTTTTATACTACTTGCGGAAAAGCATACTTTTTGTTCTTTCATTATACATCGTCACATTAATTTTTGTGCTTATATCTTCATTTATTTCTATACTGTACCATATCAGTACACTATCCCTGATATATATATATATAAAATGTAAAGAACGACGCTTGTGTAGAAGAGCGTCCGCACAAGAAAAGGAGAAAGAACGAACAAATGAAAAATGAGGCACCTCCCAGGAATCGAACCCGGGATCATCCAATTGCCGGTCGGATATGCGTGTTGTTTGCAGTTTAAAAAAAAAATATAATATATATATTATATATATATATATATATATATACACTAGTGTACGCAAATTGTATGCTCGAATAAAAAAAAATAAAAAAAATAGGAGCCGGTGTAGTTTACGTCCCCCTGACGCAAAAGGGGACACAACTACACTAGGTCAAAGTTGGGGAACGTAAACTGCATTAGGATCTTTAGGAGACATTTTTTAAATGAATCAATCAAATAAAATGTTAAAACTAACGAAAATATTACGACTTAACCTAACCAATCGTCACTATATATATATATATATATATATATATATATATATATATATATATATATATATATAATTGACGATTGGTTAGGTTAAGTCGTAATATTTTCGCTTGTTGTAACGTTTTATTTTATTAGGTATACATGGACAAAGTTGGGGAACGCAAACTGCACTAGGATAATGTAGGGGAACGTAAACTACACTAGGCACCACAGTGGGACGTAAACTACACTTGCTCCAAAAATATATATACTGTATACGAGTATATATGTATATATAAATATATATATATAAATCTGAAATCTAAAATTTAAGATAAACCAGAGTTTATTTTTAAAACTAATTTTTCCCAAACTTAAGATTGAGCCGATGAGGTTGGACCATTAAGCCAACATCTGAGAAGCATCAGTATTGTCCGAATCGCAGTACGTGACAGTTTAGTGAAACGTGAAAAGATTAAAGAATCGTACTTACAAAATTGCAACACGTTCACTTCAGTAGGCTTTGTCGGAGAGGCAAAAATATTTTACTGTATCTCTTGCACCGGTTACCAGTAGGGTTCTAGACCCTTAAAAAAATAATTACATAACCCTGCCGTCGTGCATCGAGTCCAGTCCCCGACTAAAATATATACAGGGGGTTCATAAATTATCTTTATGAATTTAATTGAAATTTAATTGAAATTGTAAAGATAATTTATGGACACTGTACATTTCTCACTACGCATTCCCAAACTCGGGGGAGGGGGTGGGGGCCCGGTGGGATAGGCTGCGTCGTGGTCAGTGTTGTAGCACCGCTTCCCGTCGGTCACCGAACTTAAGCGACATTGGGTTTGGGTAGTAGTTGGATAGGGGATCGTCTTCTGCGTCGAGATGATGTACCAACCCGTGGTTCGGGTCCCATGTAAAGCTGTAGCTCTTCCTCCGTCATATGACCTTTGACGTACGAAGGACGTTAAAAAATCTTACACCATTATCTCACTCCAAACAAAATGTGGCTGTTCCGTTCCTTCTCTGCTTCGCACACGTACTCCGATACACAAACACACACACACACACACCACACACACAACACACATATATATATATATATATATATATATATATATATATATATATATATGATGAATAAAACCACGAAGGGAAAAGAAACACAAAGTGGTACTCAAGCGCTTTCGTCTAATGACATCCTCAGGAACACTCAAAATGGTCCCCTGACATAACTTTTACAGAATACACAGACCTAATGTGTATGTAATCCGTTGCCTACGTTGGGCTTCCATCATGAAAAAGGAAAAACTTTAGTATTTCCTATTTACGATTACTTTTTCGGACTTTCGTGCATTTAATTATTTGAGAAGGGTTCCTTGTTCTATGCACATTAAGTGTGTGTTTTCCATATGTGTATATATATATATATATATATATATAGGAAATTTAATATGGAAAAAGAAGCTTTCAGGAACAAAAGATAAGAAATAAGTCGTTTTTAGTTAAGAAATAGCGAAAACTAAGGATTTTTAAAATGTCAAAACCACCCTGTACAGTTCGGGCCTTGTTGGTACACTTAAATTTTAAGTAATTAATTGAAATAATATGATCAGTAACACAAGATAAGACCTTTAAGTAACATATATTTGAAAACTAAAACCAGTCGTTAGTTAGAAACTAAATATCAAACTTTCAAAATACACATAATTCATTATTTCTTCTACCCATTTCGTTGGTAGATAAAAATTTTCTATAAATGCAATGCCCAGGTAACAAGTGTGTGTGTGTGTGTGTGTGTGTGTGTGTGGTGTGTGTGTGTGGTGTGTACGTAAGCAACTGCGGGTGAAAGTCATTTCGTTGACTTGAAATTGTCTCGACCTTGAAGAACAACATTTCATCAAAAAAACGCTCCATCGACAATTTTTTTTTTTGTTGCCGGGGGAAGGGGGTGATGTCTAGCCTTTTCAACGGCACCTCCTGATGTCTTCACCCTCTGTGCTGTGCTTTAACCGTTTGATATCGTGTCTGCTGGAGTGTCTGCTGAGTGTGTCTGCTGTTGGATTATATTTGGGTAGTTGAAGTTAGGTTAGGTTAGATTTATAAAAAATATAGAATTAAAAAATGTCGGTACCTCCCCTGGATGAAAATACGATTAATTATTATTATATTATTATTATTATTATTATTATTTTGCTAGCATGTTGAAAAAACGAGAAATGAAAGACGTGTTTTCAATAAGACTTGGCAAAAACTAGAACCAAAAAGAAAACCATTTAATTTCGCTGAATGTAGTTCAAAGGTTAAATTCAAAGAAGGTCAATTTTCTACGCCATTTAATTAATGGAGAAAAAAAAAACCCGCGACATTCATTAACCAAAGTCCGTATCAACTCGGAACTTGGCACAAGTGATAAGGTTTCGTTAAGGGAAAATAACTAAATTTATTTTTTGTAGATCAAAGGTCAAGGTCAGGACGACATTTCAAACATATTTAGCTGGAGTGAGGGGGGGGGGTCTGTGCTCTAATGAGCATCACTCCTCTTTTTTTAGGTCAGTGTTTTTATTTTAAAACTATAATGACAAAACAATTTTTACAGTTTTTAAAAATAGAAAATACAGGGTGATTGCAAATGTTCTTCCCAATTTTAAACATTTATTATGAAAAACTAACAAAAGTACAGCGAAAAGCAAGATATACAAATAAGGAAGACCTCAAAAAGTTTCATTTACAAGGTATTGAAATTCAATATGAATTCCTTTTGTGGCTCCTTCTGTGGTTACAACATTCCTGAATGAGCAATTGCCTGATCGTTGGATCGGGCGTGGGGGACCCATTCCTTGACCGGCTCGTTCGCCCGATCTACCCCCCCCCCCCTTGACTTCTTCCTCTTGGGCTAAATCAAAAATGAAGTTTTTGTTCCATCAATGGCAATAACTTTGGAACATTTGAAGGAAAGGATACGTGAGGCTGTCAGAAAAGTTCAGTATAATATGCTACAAAATGTATGGAAGGAAACAGAATACCGCTTTGATGTCTGCAAAGCCACAAAAGGAGTTCATATTGAACTTCAACAGCTTGTAAATAAAACTTTTTGAGTCCTTCTTTATTTGTATATATTGCTTTTCGCTGTAGCTTTGTTAGTTTTTTCATAATAAATGTTTAAAATCAGGAAGATCATTTGTAATCACATGGTATACATATATATACACACTTTATATATAAACTGCTAAAATCAAAGTAACCTGAAATATAAATTATAGCTCTTCCCTGCAATGATACATCGTGTTATAAAATAATATATTAAACTCGAAATTGAAAAAGACGAGTTCCGTTCTATACATTTAAAATGTCAGTATTCATTATTTGCTTGTATTTCAGTTTTCTTTTTATTTTGTAAATTCTTTACGCGAACATCCGATACATAATCGAATACTTTTAGTTCACTGAAACACGATCCAGTCTTTGCAATCCTTTTCTGACCAACTGTTGTTCTCGTTTTGGATTTAAAATTCTATAAAACTAATATCCAATTTGAATGGAATGTACAAAATTTAATTTCAGAATGGAAAGAAATTTCGGATGATCTCACTGTTTACAATACGAATATAAAGGACAACAGAGTAGTAAGCTCAACATATAAATCCTCTAATTATTGGAATTTAAAAACTAAAATTAAAAAAAGGCAGAAACACATCGGGATGGAATCAAAATATAAAATGTAAAACGCATGTACCGGGAATGTTACAGACAAACAATATGTAAAACACTTCTGGGTACAATTTAATTATGTAAAATATAAAAAAAGAGCCTTTATCGACCCTTTCTGAACAAATTTAGACTGTAAAATGTAAATCTACTTAGGGGAAACAAAAATGTAAGACACACTGGGAACATACATAGTAAAACACATTTACCGGGAACATGGTATGTAAAACACGTTCAGTGAGAACGTAAAATGTAAAACACACTTACCGGTAACATAAATGTAAAGCACACTTACTGGGAACATGAAATATAAAGCATATTTGCCGGGAAAATGAAATGTAAAACACATTTACCGAGGACACAAAATGTAAAACACACTTACGGGGAACATAAAATGTAAAAATAGAGATCAAGTTGTAGATACACTACATTCTGATTTATACAAAGGCTGGGTGAAAATAGACCATATACAGTGCGATCGAAAAGTCTCTCCGCAGTGCTATGTTAAACGTATAGGAAATTGAAAAACTACAATGTTTTCATTCAACCATGATTTAGTGATTTTATTACATAACCTTTTGATTTTACAGCATGTGTTCAAAGTGTTTTTCACCATTTTGCAGGCACAGAGCAACTCGTCTACATTTGTTGTCAAACACTTTTGACAACAAGCACGTTGACTGCGGAGAGACTTTTCGAACGCACTGTAGATTTCCCTATATCGGATACATTTCTTGCACAGGTCAATTTAACGCAAGTCTTGTAAACTGGAAATGGTCTTTAGAAGCCTCAATTAGCATTGAGTAACTGAACGGAACACGTTCTATTCAGCTTCGGAAATAAATTTTCTAAAAAAAAAAAAAAAAAAATATAAATAAATAACAAAATAACAGGCCCCCCCCCCACTCCCGGCTGCTAATCAGTAACTTGTTTTTACATTTTATTTATTTATTTATTTTTGTTAAAATGAATGAAGTCTCAAAAAATAAAATAAAAGTATTCTTAATTAGTAAATGTGAGGGGTTTAAAAAAATTCGGTGCATTTATTTCCATAAATGAACATCTCATAAGAGCATACAAGTATGAATGGATAAATAATTCTGAGTGAAAATAAGCATTTTTTTCTCATTAAATATACAGGATGTGGCAAAATTCTGGTACCACAGACAGGACGTAATTTTGCCAATGTAATTTGCTTTTCTGTTTATAGGTAACTGTTAAAACGGTGCAAAAATTGTTTACAGTTCTATAGAGGGGGGGGCGACAAGCTAAATTTACCTTTGTGAAATGAGGAATCACCGCACGGAACATTTGATAGGTTGAAAGGTTCTGTCTGAAACATGTTGAAAAGTGTTTGAGTGTTCGTGGCGTTGAACTCGAACATTTATTATAAGTCCATGATATAAATGCTTTGGTGCCTAATTTTTGCCACACCCTGTGGCAAAAGTTAGGCACGTATATACAATCAAAAAATATATACAGGCAAGTATATACAATAAAAAAACTTTCGATTTAATTTAAACAAAAAAAAATTCAGATTTTAGACGAAGAAGGTACTGCGTTCAAAATTATGAGGAACAGTTTTGTAAAAACTGAACTAAATAAATGGTGTTACTTCAAAATAAATATAGTTTAGAATTGAACATAAACAAAAGCGGGCTGCGATCGACCTTGGCCTGCGATCGACCTTTGGGTTTTTTAATAGAATGGTAAGTTGTGTGCATGCTTAATCTTAATAGAAAAAAATCCTGGACTGGTTACAGATATCACGAACCAAAAAATGGAAAAAGGAATATAAAAACAGGAATAAAAAAGATCAACAACAAAACAACAAACGTTTCCTCTTTGAAAGTTAAAAAATTCTACTCACGCGACGCAGTTTCTTTGATAATCGAATTTCGTCTGAGAATTAAACATCTGCTTTAAATAATAATGCAAACGGTGTCTCATACCTTCATTTTATTATATTAGAAAATAATGAAGAGAAAAGAAGATAAGATAATTGGGGAGAAAACAAACTTTGCTTCTACAGTTAAACGCATAATAGCCGAAATTGGATATCAAAGAGGTTCTCCTACTGCGGACTTTTATCTTCGTTCAGAGTTGCAGGAGTGAATTCTCTTAAATGATCATTTTATTTACCTGTATATGAATTGCCGGGTTTAGTCACTTTTTTTATTTTGCTTTGGAAATTTTTTTTCTATAAATATTATATCTTCTAGATTTTCTCGAGGCGACGTACATTTCCTTAATATTTTAGTTAGTGTTTCAATTAAAGTATATATAATATATATATATATATATATATATATATATATATATATATATATATATATATATATATATATATATATATATAATATATATATATATATATATATATATATATATACAGTATATGTAGAGGTCAGACAAAGAAACTCCTTTTCCTCGCCGTTCGCAGACATCTTGGAATCATCAGGAATCGAAAAACACACGTGGTTTGTCAAGGAGAGAGAGAAATAAAAGGACGCTTGTGTTTTTCCCAAAAAGGCTCGCGAAAAGTTAGCGTCTTACGAGCCTATAAAAGTCAGAGTTCACTGAAACTCGCTCTCACTCCGCTCTTTACTTCTCCTCGTGAATCTCTTTTCACGTAGCGCCGCTTCGATCTCAGCCGGCCTCAGTCCTTCAAGTCACATTTCAACCATACAAGAAACGAAGCAACACTTGAGGCGACTCTACAATTCCATCCTTCAAGAAACATCACTGCTGTAGGCGTTTTCCGTTGGCCCCTTTTCAACAAGTCTCTACCAGCTTTCAACACTCATCCTCTCGCCGGCAAGGCCGGTCTGCCTACAGAAGCAGTCTTTCGAAACCCAGGCCCTCAGCACATCCTCCATCACGTAGGTCTTCAGTCTCCAAAGTCATCTACGGCGAAACACAATACGGTCAACCCTTCACCTAGGCCTACACCCTACAGTCTCCAAGGTCATCTACGGCGAAACGCAATATCGTCACACCTTCATGTAACCTTCTTCAATCTCCAGAGTTATCCAGAGTCGCGTTAAGCCTCTTGTCGGCCCTCACTCGGCCTACAGTGTTTTTGTTACGTCGTGCTTCCACAAGCTCTGCCTAAGCGCGTAGGCCCTAAAGTGTTTTCCATTACCGTTCAAACTAACTCTCTCGTTAAGACCGCAGTAGGCCTATTCAAGTGTTGTGCCAATAACGTAGTGTTGTATCACCCTGTTATTGTTTTCTTTCACATATAACATTGATTTTGCATCCGATTGTTTATGTGCTTCTTTAATGCATTTCATTTCTCCGACCTAATCCATTTACTGTGCTATACCCGTACTTTCATTATTTCAGTTATCTATAGGCTTCATTATTTATTCTGTGTTCACCTCTGCATATCTCATTAGCCTATCTGAATTAGTGTATTTACTTAACAATTAGACTGTATAACCATTCCTTATTGCTAAGAATCAGTCATCTTTAGCATAGTATAAATGCCGTTATATAATTGTTAATCACTATAAATACCTTTATTCAACTGTTAATCGCTGTGAACAAATAATTGATTTATTTTCCTAATTAAACACAAAACAACAAAGTAATTTCTTTCTCCTTATTAAACATTATTTGGTCTAAAAAGACCTGATGACCCCTAATTATTTATTTAAATTTTATTCAGTAATTACTGTATAGTAAGCCTATTTTCTTAGCCACATCAAATCGGTGATCCGTAGGCCACTATATATATATATATATATATGAAAATTATTTCACGAAAGTAACACGTGAAAAATAAATATTTATGATGAAAAGAACCACGAGTAGCATGGGCGCAAAATGGATGAGTGCAAGAATGTTGCAATGAGAAAATGATCAATGTTGCGAGATGTTGCAAAGGGGTTATGCAATGAAGGAGGAGGGGTATGCAATGAAGGGGAGGGGGTTATGCAATAAAGGGGAGGGGCTATGCAACATGAATGTTGCAAAAGAGGTAGGGTTGTGCAACAACTCAATGTTGCCAAGGGGGAGAGGGGAGGGAGCTTCGGAGGAGAAGGGAGGATGACCTTCCCCCAAAGGGGTAGCCTTAACCTAAGAGAGGAAGAGAAAGGAGACGGAGGAGGTCTTTGGGGAGAAAGTGGGATGTCCTCATGCCCCCAAAGGGAAACCTAACCTTAGGGTTGCCAACTCCATGAATTTTGAAAAAAGGACAAGAACATCAATTCCAATATACTGTCTACACTCTACAGGGTCAGGGAAAGAAGTAAAATTTTATTTATAATTTATTATAATTTATGCTGCATGCTTTTTTATTGCATATTTTCTTAAAGGAAATATTTTTATTGATATACATTGAGTCATGCATGGACAAAATTTATGGTAACTTAATATTTATTTATTTTTAAATTTATACTTTTCTTGATTTTTGCAGACTTCAGTAAAAGAGTATAATTTTTTATTTTTTCCGCAAAACCCAAACAATTATCCTTTAAATTGAAATAAACAAAAAGCTCACTTTTTACTAGTTCAATCGAACATCGGTTTCAATCATCACGCCATTTAGCGTTCACCACACTGAAAATTATTTTGCAATATGTAGATGTTCCAGAAATAGATAAAACAAAAGATACTACTTTGAAAATATTCACAAATTTGAAATCACTATGTTTCAATAGCAGGTGCAATTTGCTGCATGTGTTTGTACAATCCGTAAAAAGTTTAGAATCCTACAGTAGGCCCGCTACATGGAACGTTAACAATTAAGTGACGAAATGAACTTATAAAATGTTATTCGACTTAAGACTTTATAATTATTTCCTTTTAAACAAAAGTTTTGTTATAAAACTGTTGTTTGGAACAAGATTTTTATCAGAAAAGGACAAATGGCGTCCTTTCCGAACTCAATAAAGGACAAAGACAACAAATCTACAAAAAAGGACTGTCCTTTTCAAAAAAGGACGGTTGGCAACCCTACCTAACCTAAGCTTTAACCTAAGAAGGAAGGAGAGAATTCATTATTCCACCGGAGTCTGACGCATTATGAGCGTTCAGGGGCCAAGCATGTGTTATATAGAGGATCGTGAGTTGCCAGATATCACTTATTTATATATGGAGGGGGTTACCAGATACCACCATTTATTTTAATTGTTCAGGTATACCTTATTAGGGTGAGATGCTAGATACCACCATTTAATTTTATTTACATGAGTTGCCAAATAGTGTAGTAATGCTTAGTTAAGAATATTAATTTCTGTTTAATTAAATAAGATAACACTGGGCAACACGTATTTTATTGAATGATATCTGACATTTGATTCTAGGTAATTTGGGTGCGCTGAATACGAATTTCAACTCGGTTTGGCTCTATCAGGTCCTGATTCTTGTCGACAGCCTATGTGCCATTTTCCAGATTTTTCAAATTAGGACTAAAAAATTAAGTCATGTGTTAAATTTTTTTTTCAAGTTTCATGAATACAAGCAGTTCAAACTACAGTAAAATTACATTATAACGATAGAAATGACTTAAAATAAAAAAACAAACAGATATGAAGCTTTCACTGTGGCAAAAATTTTCTTTTGTAAGACTTTCTAGCGTATTTGCTTGTTGATGGCAGGTCTCTTTTCAAGCACCAGCAGTAATCAGCCATCATGTGGGAATCCCAGCGGCCTTGGTACCGTTCCTCCATAATTTTGATATCTTGGTGGAATCTCTCCCCTTGTTCGTCACTTACATCACCTAAATTACTTGGAAATTGGTCAAGATGGCTATTCAAAAAATGCATTTTTATGCTCATATTGCAACCTAACTCTTTGTAGTCCCTTAAAAGTTTTTTTACGATTTCTTCGTAGTTATCTGCCCTATAATTGCCTAAAAAGTTTTCTATCAAGTCCACGAATGAGAACCAGCCATTTTTTTCGCGTTCATTCATGACATTAGGAAAATTGCTGTCTTTAATCATTGTTCTTATTTGTGGACCGTCGAAAATTCCCGCCTTGATTTTTTCATAACTTAAACTTGGAAATTTTGAAGTTATGTATTTGAAACACTCGCCGTTCGTATCTAAAGCTTTTACATATTGTTTAATGAGGCCTAGTTTTATATGCAGAGGAGGAAATATGATTTTATCTCTGCTCACTAAAGGTGGATTAATTACGTTTTTTTCTCCGACAGTAAGTGATGTTCGTGCTGGCCAGATTTGTTTGAAATAATGTTCTTCCTTGGCTCTGCTGTCCCATAAGCAAAGGAAGCAGGGATATTTAGTATACCCTCCTTGTTGTCCTAGCAGAAAATTAACCATTTTTAAGTCAACACATATGATCCACTCGTGCTCCCTATATTTGATAAGATTTAAAACCTTTTCTATATGTTCATACTTTTCTTTTAATTTTGTTGAGTGCCCAATCGGTATCGAGCCGTATAGATTGCCATTATGCAACAACACACACTTAAGACTTCTTTTCGAACTGTCTAAAAACAAGCGCCTATCATTTGCATCGTAAGACTCAACCCCCATCTTCTTTAACAAACCAACTATGTCGCAGCAATATACTAAACTATCCTCTGTTCTAAAATATTTAACAAGTTCTTCTTCTCTTTTTCTGTAAAATGAAATGTATGTGTTTGAAGTAAGCAAGTTTTTCTCTTTAAGTCTTGAAGCTAAAATTTCCGCAGCCTTTTTTGGCAAATTTAGATCCCTTACAAGATCATTCAACTCGGCCTGGTTAAAATTTTGCGGATCGTTTTGACTTTCAAATACGCTGGGGTCAAAATCGGTGTCTGACTCCTCAAAGTGCATAACAATATTTTCAGGAACATCTTCAACTAATTCTTGAGTTGGCAGACCCTTAAATTTTGGAATGGGGATCTCATTTGAATGTAGCACAGGTCGTATCGCGGTGTCGAAATTTTGGTACTCGATATAATGTTTATTTTTCTTAGTGAAGCCCGAAGTCTTGACAAAGCAAAGGTAGCAATCGGCCTCGTGGTTAGTAGGCTCTCGCCACACCTGATATGGAAAAAAAATTGTAAAGCGTTAACAAAAGCGACGAGAGACTTGTTTTTATGAATTTTATCAAAAGTTATCACCCAAACATTTAACATTTCTATGTGTTTCAACCTTATGCAATATTTGAGATTCTTATAAACATTTTCTGTAAATTTTTGTTTATGTACCTAAGTTACAATTACATTTAGGTAAGTTACAGTATACTAGTGATTAAATTACGTAGTTTTATGAAATCATAAACTTACCATCGGAACTACAAAAGGTATTTTTGAATCCGAACCCTTCGTCCAATGTCGCAGTCTTTCAATGCATATAGTGCAGGCTTTATGTGGAACCCACGATTTATCTTGGTCCCCCAGTTTTATGCCAAAATAAGCTAAGTAAGCTCTTTTTACGAAGTCAGTTATATTTGCTCGTTGATGTGGAAGTGTAAAATTTCCACATATATAACAGAAGGAATCAGGGTTGTTTTTGCATTTGAACTTTCTAGTGCTTGATGACATATTGCTTGATTGTTCTGCCAATTTGTAAAGGTATTTAAAGCCCTTAATTCATATAAATTTAAGAAAATCTGAAATATAAACACAAAAATTAGTTTAAATAGGTACTTATTATGAAATAGGTACTTACAATCTATGAAATTAAACTAGAAACACGGATGAGTAGGTACAATATAAATTACGTCTAATTAAATCAACTATATTAAATCACGATGACAAAATTACTCACTAAATCATATGCCAATTCAAAATTATGTTAATGCCCAAACTTAATTAACTAACTCGACTGACTGACTGACTGACTGACTGATTGATTGAATTGACTGATTAACTCTGGAAACGAGTCGCTTTTATATATTTTAGTTGTCCCTCTAGAATACTCTACAGAGAACAGGAACGCTCGAGAAAATTTTAGAATTCTATGATATTTTTAGCTTAATTTACTAATATTAAAATGGGTTAAAAATGACAAAATTAAAAATATTTTTAGGGTGTTACATATAAAAATATATATAATACAACAATACCATAACAATAGGTACAAATACCTAGATAAAAACCTAGTTGCATAATGTGTAACTGCAAAAAGACAGCGAGTATTGAGAAAAAAACCTTTTTATGAATACGACGAAAGAGGAGGGGTGTTGAGCAAAATCAGGACCTGATAGAGCAAAACTGAGTAAAAATTCATGCTCAGCGCACCCAAATTACCTAGAAGTAACTGTCAAATCTAATTCAATAGACAAAAATTTGAAATTTGTTCCCCAGTGTAATGTTTAATGTAAATCATTTACTAATGATTATGAAATTACGAAAAAGTATGGTTCTTAGATTTAAATTGCTTAAAATGGGTAGAGTTGGTAGTCGTGGACAGAGGAACACAAGGAGCCGGCTACCCATAAGGGAGTCAGTCTTGAGGCAGGCGCGTTACGCGTAAGTTGACGAAATGTAACGTAAAGTTAATTAAGTGTGTGTCCCTCTCCGACCTAAATTATTATAATAGAAATTTCATACTCGCATACCCCTAACTTAACTAAACCATTTTCGGAATTAATAAAGTGTTAACAAGCGTTGAAAAAGAGTGTTAATGAACCCCCCTTCCCCCTTGCATTAGGCTAACGGTTTTCTGCTAGCTCGGCTACCTACCACGCGTTATAAAGTATTGTGGAAATGAGTAAATAGAAATGTAATAGAGAGCAGAAATTAGAGTAAATAATGAAGTATAATAAATAATAAACGTAGTCACTACATCTGGTGGCTAGCGGCGGTCTTCCTATTATATAATATTTTGAATGAGGCTTACCAACGTGCATAGTATTTTGATTAAAATTCTTCAAAACCGGTATAATAACCAATAGCGTTAATGAATATTTTATTTCGATTATTAAAATATCTAAATGCAAAGTTGATCTCGTTTGCAGGCAAATTTCGATTTTCATTCCTTAAAATTTCATTGTAAATATAAATTCAAGATGGCGCATCGCCTTCGCATCCTGATAGCGTCCCTGACAAACTTCGCGCCTAAAAATTTAATTTTTTTTTTCTTTCTTTTCGTGGGAGTTCGTTGGATTCTGAAATGTTCGTTTGTTCCATTTTGCATCGTCCAGTTCCGTTACTTTTCGCAGTCTAGTGACTCAAAAACTTATTTTAGTCGTTAGAGTCGGTAGAAAAACTTGTCCGACTAATATGCGAGTCATTATTACGTTAAATTTCGTTCATTTGGTTGGAGAGGATAGTTTTGAAAATTATCGTGCTGCCTGAAGACTCAATTTTTCTTTTTTTTTTGTCTCTTCCACTGTATGCCTGTTTCAGCTTACCTTTTTACTTTTTGTTTAAAATTTTGAATTAGTAAAGTGATAATAATAATAATAGATAAATTTGTACGTAAGTAATTGTTAGTTTAAATACAGTGATACACATTTTATATGGTCCTTTCAAAATGTTTTAGCGAAAATTTGTACCGATTCAAAAACATTTCATGAACATGAGAAATTTTCTGGGTTTCATTAGCAGATTTTTGATTATATTTCGATTGCCTGTATATAATAATAGGATTATTTTGTTTATATAGATTTACGGGCTTTTTGCTTCGCTCGCTTCGCGCTATATAGGTTAAGTTACAGTTAATTGACAGTCGAAAGGTAATCTTAAACATATTAAATTTGTCAGATTATAAGTCGCCGTATAGGATTGTGTAAATTTCAAAATAAGCAGAATTCGTTTAACTGAAATAGAGAAATGGTGTTGTGAAATTTTCTATAAGTTTTTTTTTGGATTTTTTATATACTCATTAATTATATACTCATTATTATATACTTATTATTACGTATTTATTAGTTATATATATAATTATATATTTATATACTCATAAACTTTGGTAGGTAAGCTGATTATCTATTTTTTTTCTCCTCTCTGTTCCTTTCGTTCATTTCACGACAATTCCGACATATTTGGTAAAATGGCTATTGTATTGTACTAAAGAGATTTCTTGTAGGCCTATCGTAAAATATTGTTCGGAGATTAACCGTTATACGGTATGTCTATTGAGTAGTAAATTTTAGTTATTTAACAAAATTTTAATTGGTTTAACATAAATAATCGTAGGATTTTTCTTTAATAAGCACAAATGTTATGCATAAAATTCTAAATTGTTCTTTCCGCGCATAACATTGAATTTATTAATTATAGGCTAAAAGTGCGCAGTAAATTTTATTTTTATTTTGGGCCATGTGAGTTACGGTACACATATTTTACTAAATCTGGATATTATAATTTTTTTTGAATTACAGAAATTTGTGTAGAAATTCTTTTCATATATTTTCTTTACGTTTTATAAATTCATTCAATAATCAATTTTATTTGTACAGGTAGGCCGATTTTTATTTTTCTTTCCAGTTCAATGACAATGGTAAAATTTTTAAATTTAGATTGTATTCTAAAAAGGATGTTTTAATTTGATATTTTAATTTGGGTATTAGAAATGAAAAATGTCCTTTTTTTTTAGTTCGAGCGTTTGCATGGAAAAATTACGAAATTTAGGATATAATGCAGTTTCATTCGGTTAGGGATATTTGTATAGAGGTTCGCTTACAAACAAAGCGACCGCTCTTAATTATGCAGTGTTGTTTTTGTTTACAGTAGTGCGTGTATTTTTTAGTGCATATGATCTATTCTTATTTAGTATAACTATGCAAATTTGTAGTTTCACTTGGAAATGATAAATTACTGAGATTTTTGTGATTTGCAAACCATACTGGGGTTTCTGTTGAAGGAGAGAGTTGTATCTCAGATGTAATTTGCTAATTGCGAGTTCAATTCGTATGAAATTTGACGTTTCAAGTTGGAATTACTGTATTAAAATATTTTTGGTAGTAATATTTAAATTTTTTTTACTTTTTAATAACTGTTTAGAAAATTATTATTGTTTAAACCTTCAGTCGGAGTTAACTAATGCATTTGAAACATTGACTCAAGTGTACACTCGGAAATGGAGCCTTCTAGATAGCCAGTAACGTTTTTGTGGCGTCTGTGTGCTCCTCCTCAAAGCAAGAGGGTTCATGATTGTCAGAGAATGGATGACATGAAGTTTCTGGGGTTCATTTTTGTCTTTTGTATTTAGAGGTATTGAGGTGATTTCTGACGATAGTTTGAACAATAATATTCTTAAATTATACTAACAGTTACTATGTATGGGCGCTTTTATATTTATACTGTACAATTTTGTTTCGTGCGTTTTATGACTTTTTTTATCTTCTCTGCTGTAACTGCCATAAGTGACCTTATTGGTAGCTAGATTTGATTAAATTTTTGCGAAATTTTGAGATGTGTAATTTTTTTTCTTTCCGTGAATTTGGCCAGAGCAAATGTGTAGTTAGTATTTCGAAGTGAACTGTCGAGAAAATTCGATAAATTAAAATGAAATGATAAGCAGTACAGAAACGTTTCGAATAAACTTTTTTTTTCAAAATTGCAAAGGCTCGGTTTGGGAGTCAACCAAGTTGAATCCGAGTTCCATCAAGTGAGTTTAGTCGACCGGATAGGTGATCGATCACCAATGAGAGAGAGAGAAGAGAAACCAAATGGCGCATGGACTTGGCGCAGGATGGTTTCGGAAGAGAAGAGAAGAGACAGAGAAGGAACCGAATGCGCATGGACTTGGCGCAGGACAGTTTCGGAAGAGAAGAGAAATTTACGTGTGCAGGGTCTTGGCACACGAAAGTTTCGATCGAAGATGGTCTACTGGTATTTTTCGGGCAGTAGCTGGTCACGCTGCTCGAATGCTTCGCTAAATATGTGTCGCAGCATGCGGTAGACAAGCCACGAGAGCTTGAACGGGTGCCTACGACTGTACTGTCCATACAGACATACAGTAGGTTCGTTGGGAAACGGCCTACGGCGGAGTCATCGTTTGATTGTTGCCAGTAGAAGAGTCTTTCAGCTGGACGTAGGAAGAGCAGCGTTCACCGACAAAAGTGGAGATGAGACAAGGCGAGTTTCTTCATCGACTTCTAGAATTGCAAATTCCGTCCAATTCCAGCGCGTGGTCCCGCTTTCAGATATCTCCCCCCCTGATCCTTTTAGAATTGGACGTCTCTTGT
>JAJOZX010006865.1:232500-254279 GCA_023014485.1 Bathynomus jamesi
CGTCCTATCCTTTAAAGACAACATTAATAAATAGGACTGAAAACCTTAAGGACCAAAGAGTGAAGAGCTTTCAGATAACAGCTCGAAAGAGGAAGAACTATCAAACCTCAAATAAGTAATTGGTTTTAATACATAACAAAAAGCAAGTTTAAAGTTAACTAAACATTATGTAAGCTTAAGTTTTAAACTGACTTAATATCAGTTTTGAAGAAAACTTACGCCTATGTTTAACTATGAACAGAGAAGTGCGTAAAACCTTGAAATCGTAGTATCAAAATTATTACGAGTTTTCTGTAAGTTTAACCCTTAAACTCTACCCGGGGTACTATTGTGCCACAGTACCGCCAGAATTCCTAGCGTAACTTTTATAATGGGATATCTTGCGCTTATTCTTTCTCCTAGAAATTAACAGGTGGTAAGATATTAATAAATTCATTCATTTGAATTATCTGTCCTAAGCTCTGCCCCCTGTATGATCGGTCACATGACTCCTGCTACTACCTGGGCATATCTCTACCCCTGCGTGCTCAGTTGAGCGCTGCAAGTCGTGGATCTCAGACGTGTATTTGAAGAAATCTCACGTAGACGAAAAATAGTGATGGCTACCTTTAATATTGCGTACTCGAGTTTTATGAAGTGATATTCGGTAAAGTGTGAAGATGTGGTGAACACTGAAAGACCCTATTCTACCATCCTTTGATGCTTTAAGGCTACATTGAACTGTGCGAAGGAATAAGAGGTACAAATACTCTACGGCTATTGTGGCGAGAGCATTGCAGGGTTTCGTGGTACAAGTGATGTATTGAACTATGTTGTAGGACTAAACTTTATAAAAGCTTACATATACCGTGAAGTAGAAGAAACAACACGTGCAGAAGAGAAGCAACGGATATGGTTAGTGAGTCTTGTTGATGAGTGGTGCGACAAGCGAAATTATGTCATGTTGCATCATACCGAGTACTCGTACCCTGCGACTGAGAATGTAAATCTTGTCATCATGGAGAATCTTAAGTATTTTTACCACTACATTAATATATATGACGAGGTTTGTAGTGAGATTGTGGCTAAAGGTCTGCGTGAGTATTTAATAAAATTTAGAAACGAGTATCGTTTCCTAGGCAAAAAGGAAAAATATGGGCACATGTTTCTCTCAAATAGTGTGCCGGAGTGTGAATAAAATGTGTTTAGTTCGTGAAAATGCACGAAAATGTCTGGTTGGTTGGTAGATAAATGAGCATTCTATTGTTTTCGCTGGAAACTCTGAGGCTGCACGATCAACTCATCGAGGTTTTCAAGTTCTTACACGGGTTCAATGATGGCGATTTTAGAAGCATGATTAGTTTAAATAATAACTCGCAACAATGGTATAATTTGTACAATGCATACCATCACTATGTTAATATAATTTATTTGTATAAATTTATTAATGACAAAATCATTTATATATAAGAACAGAAAATAATTTAGAAGGGTCACAGAAATATCGTATTGCGTACGATAGTTACATTTAGTTAAAAATTATTAGCATATCTTCAACCACAAATGTGTCTCTTATGCACAAAATGTACTCGTATAATTGCTGCACACACACACACACATATATATATATATATATATATATATATATATATATATATATATACACGTACATACATACATACATACGTACGTACATAAAAAAATAATTTGCACAACTAGTCCAAAAGGGTAATCCAAAAGTTAATTCACTAACCGTGGTTGGGTTACAAACTTCAATCCAGTTGTGTCGTAATCAAAGTAACCATTAGGTTTGGTTGTCATATAATTCATATTTGGTTGTTGTAACCGGATGTATACGACGTTGCGTCGTCACTGCATTCTGTCGATTGATTGATGTGGGCTGTTTAACTCCCTTCGCAATATCTAAGGTCATTTGACGAAGGGTATCTACAGTTTTACGTATCACCCGTACCACGGGTCACTACATCATCCGGGCGCAGAGAACGGCCTCCCATCACGAGATAGTCCAAGGAAAGATGAAAGAATGCGTTGTAGAAAAAAATTGTACGAAATTGAGAGATGATATATGCATACTTTAGGTTATTTTAAATGAGGCTAGAGTTTCATTGGTGCGTTTTATTTTTCACTAGCGGTGTACACGAGCTAAGTGTACGCATGGTGTGAATGAGCTCTGAAGTTGTTCTTTTTTCATTACGCTTTTGCATAAAGTTTCTTTCATAACAATTTTGGAAAGAGTGTCTGTATTAGTTGCCGGACACAAAGTGGAAAGTGTACATGAAAGATAGGGAGTTGCAAGGACAAGAAGTACCTCAATAAGTAATGCATCCCATACCGAGGATGTATCAGTGGTTACGGTTCCAGAGGAAAAAATTCCGACACCGCAAATAGTGTGCAAGGTTCGGCCTATCCATTTTCTTGAACTGAACCACAGAGGAACTGTTCTCCTCTTCTGAAGGTAGCCTGTTGCACGCGCCACAGAACTTATAGGTAAAGTAAATACCACAAACAGAGAAAGCGATCGAGTTATATTAGGAGGTGCAAACAAGGAGATTGTGCTCTCTCTGTACAATTCCCTGGTTCCCTGGAGTATGCTGTGTAGTTCTGGTCATTCGTAACACCGATATAACGGGCCCACGCTTTGGACGTCCTGACTGGTCGACCAACGGTGTCTTTATCTTCTCTCCGTAGATTTAATGCTGACATCGTGTATTGACACTTGCAAATCTCTATCACGACAATATTTTGCATTATTATTATTATTTGCGGTCATACTATTTGATCCTCAATTTTTCCCATTTTGGATAGGGAGATGGACAACTTGAGCGGCGGCAAGTCGCTATAGGAATATCTTCATCAGAGCCGCTCAGCTCAGTACCACAGGAAACAGAATTAGCGCCACTACTCTTCGTAATCCTGACATAGATCATTAACAGAGACAGCACAGTAACATCCGATGACACAAAGATCATTAGAAAATAAGAAATCTAGAAGATCTCTACAAGCAGAATGTTTTTGTGCATTATTATTTTTTGCGGTCATACTATTCACAGCTTTCCCAAGATTCCTGACTTGTGTATTCCTTTATTTATATAATTTAAAAATTTTGCTGTGACTACTTACGGCCGTTATAAACTCGGTAAATGAGTTCCAATATACTTCTGAAAATTAAAGCTGTGAATATTATATCCATATAGAATAAACAAAACTTTCTTTCTGTGTGTGTGTGTGTGTGCCATTTTTTTTCGATTCTCTCTTTGTCTCTGTATATATATATATATATATATATATATATATATATATATATATATTGTTGCATTCGGAATATGATAAGGAAACTTATTACTTAATCAAAGGCTAATTTAGTCTATTGGAAAACAATCACGTGATGCTTATGTACATATTTATGTTGTTTTAACTTCATTATGATAATAACAGTGATGCAAACAATAATATGAGTGTCGAGAAGTTTTCTTAAGCTGTATGGTCGAAATTAGGCCAAATGGACCTTTGCGGTCAGCCTTTGCGGTCAGCTCGAGGGTTCACCTGCTTCGAATTTATACATTTTTTTCAGAGATACTTTCAAAGGAAGGAATGAAAGTAAATAAACACTTTAGGTGAAGTTAGTTAAATTAATCATTGTTTTTCTTTTATATATACCCTGTGTATATATAAATATATATACACACACAGGGTGTTTCAGGAGGAAAGGTCAATACTTCGGGAGGTAATAGTATCGGTCATTGTGAGAAAAAAGTTCATATGAACATGTGTCTAATTCTGAATGGTTACGGAGATAGAGCTGTTTGAATCTGATGCGCGCGCAGCTCTTCCTCCCACTTCCTTCCCCTATAACCTTGAACCATGTAAGCTGTAATGTAAGCATGTAACATAAGCCAATCGACAGCTGACTGTTGTGAGTGACATTGTTTGGTGTTTGAAGTAATGTTAAGAATGCCACACACCTTCACACATGCTGAATGTGCAGATATGGTGTATGTCTACGGGTTTTGCGATGGAAGTGTAACAGCTACTGTTGCAGAATACCGTCGACGGTTTCCGAACCGCAGAATTCTGGATCGAAGAGTTTTTATCAGGGTTTTCAACACATTGCGTGAGATTGGTACACTTCCCAGCGCTCATGTTTCATCTGAACGTGAAGGTCAATAAGATGTGGATGAAGTGGAAAACATTCTTCAGTTGGTAGAGCGTAGTCCTACTACTAGCTCACGAAGAATTTCTACACGTCTCGGTGTACCACACACAAGAGTATGGCAAAATTACGTGAGGAAATCTTGCATCCATATCATATACAGCGTGTACAACACCTTCAACCAGGAGACGCTCCCATGCGACTGGAATTTTGTCATTGGGTAAATGCTAATCGCCGATTGCTTCGATTAATACTGTTCACCGATGAAGCTCCTTTCACCCGTGACGGTATCAACAACACTCGTAACTCTCATCGGTGTCAGACGAAAATCCAAATGCCACTGTGGAAACAAATTTTCAACATCGCTTCTCTGCCAATGTGTGGTGCGGTATCATCGATGATCAGCTGATTGGCCCTGTTACTTTAGAGAATCGTCTTACAAGACAAAGTTACCTAGAATTTCTGCAAAATGAATTGCCAGGACTATTGGAGGATGTTCCTTTGGCTACACGCGCTGGTATGTACTTTCAGCATGACGGAGCTCCTCCACATTCTACACGTCTGGTGATGCAATACCTAAATCAAACTTTCCCTGGTCGATGGATCGGCCGCGGTGGTCCCATTCAATGGCCACCAAGGTCTCCAGACCTCTCTCCGTCAGATTATTTTTGTTGGGGTGGATGAAAAGTCAAGTTTACAAAAGAAAGGTGGATACATGAGACGAATTGCTCGCGCGCATTTTGGATGCTGCTGCCCGCATGAAGGAACGTCAAGATCAACTCAGACGAACAACACGCGATCTTCGCACACGAGTTGCAAAGTGCATTGAGGTTGACGGTAGGATTTTCGAAAACGTATTGTAAACTGTAGCAAATTTGTCATTTCTGTATCTGTTACCATTCAAAATGGCAATGTTTAAACATTAAATGTTAGAAACAGTAATTGGTTTCTCTTTCTTGATTACCATTAACAATGCTTTTGTATTTGTAGATTCAAACAGCTCTATCTCCGTAACCATTCAGAATTAGACACATGTTCATATGAACTTTTTTCTCACAATGATCAATACTATCACCTCCCGAAATATTGACCTTTCCTCCTGAAACACCCTGTATATATATATATATATATATATATATAAGGTGTGTATTGTTATTCTTTCTGCTGCAATTCGTTTTGTCATTCACTTCGGACAATATATAAAGGATTGTCAAAAGTAAATAAACAGTATATATTCTAAGGTGTTAGAATAAGTGAAAGCGAATTATAGGTAAATTGAATATTATTCTTAGAGAATATGTTATTGGAACGATTTCTTTTGCTAAGCCAATTGTCTAGTGTATTTCTGTTATTATTAATATTAAGTTGAACGACGTTTAAATAATTAGTTCTTTTGCTGAATAACTTTAAAGAGAAAGTCGATCTTGCCTTTAATAAATAAATAAATAAGTGTTGGTATCTACCAACTCAATCTAATAAGGTATACCTGAACAATTAAAAACACTATTTGGCAAGTCATGTAAATAAAATTAAATGGTGGTATCTAGCAACTCACCCTAATAAGGTATAACTAGGCTGACCATATTTCCTTGAGACAAAAACGGGACATTGGGATGGCAAAAAAGGGACGGGGTTATGTAATATTCTGTATTCATGAAAAAGTAAGTACATAAACCGGGACAAAATTGACATTTTTATTAAAACGACGGGACGGCCAGGAAATATAAAACAAACGGTACTGTCCCGTTCAAAACGGTACGTATGGTCAGCCTAGGTATAACTGAACAATTAAAATAAATGGTGGTATCTGGTAATCCCCTCCATATATAAATTAGTGATACCTGGCAACTCACGATCCTCTATATAACACCTGCTTAGCACCTGGGTGCTCATAATGCGTCGGACTCCGGTGGAATAAAGAACTCTCTCCTTCCTCCTTAGGTTAAGGCTTTGGTTAGGTTTCCCTTTGCGGGTGAGGACATCCCACCTTCTCCCCAAAGACCTCCTCCGTCTCCTTTCTCTTCCCCTCTTAGGTTAAGGCTACCCCTTTGGGGGGAGGTCATCCTCCCTTCTCCCCTCGAAGTTCCCTCCCCTCTCCCCCTTGGCAGCATTGAGTTGTTGCATACCCCTACTCCTTTGCAACATTGATGTTGCATAACCTTCCCCATTCATTGCATAGCCAATTCATTGCATAACCCCCACCCCTTGTTGTATAACCCATTTGCAACATCTTGCAACATTGATCATTATCTGATTGCAACATTCTTGCACTCGTCCATTTTGCGCCCATACTACTCCACGAAGGAAAGGAAATACAGAATGGTGCTCAAGCGCTTTCGTCTAATGACATCCTCAATGTTCCTGAGGTTCTTTTCATTATATATATATATATATATATATATATATATATATATATACGTATACACACACACAGGCAAATCAACAGACAGACAGACAAACAAACATACACACAGACACACAAATATAGACAGACAGACACACACACACACACAGACAGACCGACAGACACACAAACAGACAGATATAGACAGACAAACAGATAGACACAGACAGACGGAGCACCAATGATATACCAATAAGTTGATTCAACGGTGATAATGATGATGGCAGGTTGACATTCAGGGAAAGAAGATTAATCAATGTCGAGTAAACACCAATTTTGCGCAAATAACATTAATGAAACGAAAATCAAATAAAGTACGAACCAACAACAAAATATTGAAATTACTTCCTGTAACAGCAAAACAGCAATATATATATATATATATATATATATATAATTCAGTTCACAAGATAGAAAATTCTATGAAACAAAAACCTGAGACTTAATTAGAATGAAATTAATTTTGAAATTGAGGTTAATATTTCTGATATTTCTAACTCTAAAAAAATTCATCATACAAACCCTCGATTTCTCGAATGATTTAAACATAGAAGCGAGCTCAATGGGAACTCTATATTACCTTTATAAATTTATATAAATTTCAACAGTAAATAGAATTTCCATTTTCATACTTTGAGTTACCAATTAGTATTTAATTTATTTATTTCTTAGATGCGTTCATATATGATACTTTCAATTTATAATCACCATTGGTGTAGTGGTTAGCATCGCTGACTACGAATCCATCGGCCCCGGTTTCGATTCCTGGTTACGGTAGGCGGCGCGCGGCTAACCCAGCTGTTCATCCTTCCGTACAATAAAAATTGGTTGGTAGATAAATGGGTACCTTGGGTAGCCTACTGGTTAAATCGCTGAGCTACTGATCGGGAGGTCGTGAGATCGAGTTCAGACAAGGACTTTGTAGCTTCTGACCACCCCTAGTTGGCCGTGGTTCGGATTCCATGTTAAGCTGTAGGTTTAAGGTGGAACAACAAGATTGACCGTCAGAATGAAAAATTCGGGCGGAAGCAAAACCAAGGTTAACCTGTCTCCTAATTTTTGCTCTTTTTTTCCACCACTATTTGTGAGCTATACGTAATTCTAAAGTCTGTTCGAAATAGCTAAATTGAGAGAAAGAACGAAACGTTGAGTAGTAATAAGAGCACTTACCGGCAAATATGAAAACGATGAAGGCTGTTAAAAACAAATATAGAGTCTGCAGTCTGTAAATATTCATTTCTGAAAATAGACAAAACGAAGATGAGAACGGGTTAATTAAAAAGTTCATTGTTATGAAAGACTCTAACCATTCTCTTTCTTATAAAAGAGCTCAATAATTGGTTTAAGAATGGTTTGAAACAAAAAAAATGGAAGTTCACCGTTTTCGTTCCATTAATAAAAGAATAGAATTCATTTGGGTCTAATTTAAAAGATGGTGGTGGTGGGGGGGGGGGGGAGTAACTCCTTCATTTTAACCTTTTCTCTTTTTTACAAAAGAAAGTAGTAAAAATGTAAAAGGTTTAAAAGAAAAAAAAGTAAGTTACATTGAATAATGATGTAGATTTTGCTTATATCTGTTTTGTTTACTTATATGAATGAGCTAGTTATAAACCTACGCCCTCATTCTTCAAATGTTCATACATTTTTAATTTTCAATTTGCGCAGTTCGTATCTCTTTCCTTTCCAGGACGATTTTACGTAAGATAAACTCATTATTTTTATGAATCCTCCATTAATTATCATAGTATAGTAATGGAGATACAATATTCGCAAAACATACTTCATTTGTTTTTTTTTCTCAAATGAACCTAATTGATTAACTAAAAGGATATTTGCTGTATTCCAAAGACATATTCATTAATATTAAAGTAAATAGATTCAAACAATGATTTAATAATCACTGAATAGGGTCAGGAACTGGCACAGCGCTCAGGCCAAACGAATACGGCCCCATTGCGCTAACTCCCGGCTTATTATTAAATAGCATCAAAGGGAATTGAACCCCCTGACATCAGTGTCTTAACTTCGCAGATTTACCACCATATATAGAGAACTAAGGGATCAAGTAAAGATAAGCACCCCCAACCTTTTTTAGTTAGCTTTATAAGGCTAACTAACGAAGATATCACGACCTAACCTAACCAATCGTTAGGTCAACTCTATGCCCTTGACGATTGGTTAGGTTAGGTCGTGATATTTTCGTTAGTTAGCCTTATAAAGCTAATTAAAAAAGGTTGGGGGTGCTTATCTTTACTTGATCCGAACTAAGTAAGTATTCTCAAATGTATTCATCTTCATACTCTCATTTCAAGGTCAAACTCTTGAAATAAAAGAAAGTTATGTGACCAGTTGCTGGACTTACGAAATTTTAGAAATTTAATTTAACTTCAACGTATGGCACAAAATAACCTAACCTAACCTAACTTCACCTGACTTGATTTAACCCGGATGCCATAACTTATTTATCCTCTCTGCTTTATATTCTTGAGATTATTTTGACTAGGTCAACACTCTAGGGTAACCTGCAGTAGTGGTACAACACAGGATGTTAATCTGAAGGACCTAAATGGGTTCGCGCTTGGCTCGGACTTTAGATTTCAGCAATTAAGGGGCTTCTTCTGGGTTTGCTTTGGTGGGATATTGATTCGGATTCCACGAAAAGCTGCAGGTGTTTTTCGTCATATAACTTTCATAGATGTTAACAAGGCGAAACACGACCCAAGTTAAATAACAACATTTGGAGCGAACTCTACGAGAATCTTTTATCTGGTCTGGTTGATTTAATTTACTGCATTGATTTACAGCATATATATATATATATATATACCCGCACAAGAGGAGAGGAGAAAACGAGCAATGAAAAATGAGGCACCTCCCGGAAATCGAACCCGGGATCATCCGATTGCCGGCCAGATATGCTAAACATTACATCAAGGACCTCCACGAATAAATCGGGCAATCGGATGATCCGGGGTTCGATTCCCGAGAGGTGCCTCATTTTTCATTGCTCGTTTTCTCCCCTCCTTTGTGCGGACACTCTTCTAACAAGCGTCGTTCTTTACATTATATATACACACACTGTGTGTCGTTTGCAGTTAAAATGTATATATATACAGCATGAGAAGGTGCCCCCCTCAAAGGGCATTTGATTCCACTCGTAGGTACGTGGGAGAATTACAAGGTTTGATTCGTGAAGGCTCTTGGTGTAATGGTTAGCATATCTAACCGGCAATCGGATGATCCTGGGTTCGATTCCCGGGAGGTGCCTCATTTTTCATTGCTCGTTTTCTCCTCTCCCCTTGTGCGGACACTCTTCTAACAAGCGTCATTCTTTACAATATATATATATACACGGTGAACCAAAAGTAGGTGGACAGTAGGTTGAATACGGTTTGTGTTATATTATATTATAACTATGGTGTTCATTATAACTATGGTGTTTGTGTTATATTATATTAAATATTATAACTAAATTTATTAAATTTTATTTTGTATTATAGTATACAAAAAAATTAAATATGTATTCTCAAAATAAACGTTATCATTTACTGTCCACCTACATTTGGTTCACCCTATATATAATTGCTTCAGTAAACTAGAAATTTAGTTTAGCTTTCACCATACAGAAACACACACACACACACACACACACACACACACAAATATATATATATATATATATATAATATATATATATATATATATATATATATATCAAGCGATTTCTCGCTGTGAAATCGTATGTAATTAGCTAACTTCTGTAGCTGAATGCATTGCAATTCAGTATAAAATTTTCCTGTAAATGAAGGGCAGTTTCGTGATAACTTTGTAACAATGCTTCAACTTAACTTTGGCCATTCATTAAAAATGCGCTAATTGCGTGTTCCGAAGAGGTGATATGCAGCCCCAATCCTAATTGATAAGCTCCTTAACTGAATAGCTTCTGGCCTCGCCTTTAATTTCACACTAATTATGTAATTAGGGACATGTGTGTTTCTTATAATATATATATATATTATATATATTATATATATATATATATATATATATATATACCGGGTGTTTCAAAGTCCCTCACTAATTTGATTTCAATTTTCTTTGCAGCTAATCGACCAACGACGTTCATCTTGTGGTATACTCTTACTCAGTAGTTGAGAATTTTTATGAGTCTACATTTGAAGTTTTGCTCCGTTTTCTTCTGCTACCATGCTGACTCTAGAGCAGAGGTGTAAAATCGCTGCATGGCAGGAGGTTTTTCAATCTGTGGTCGAAGTGCAGCGACGATTCCGGGCAGTCTACGGACAGCATTATGCACCGGATAGGAACACCATCGTCGCCACCCACCGGAAGTTTATGGAGACCGGATCCGTAAAGGACAAACCACGATCAGGAAGACCTCGAAATGGGCGGAGTGAGGACAATGTCGAAACTGTCCGTGAGGCGTTTACTCAGAGTCAAGGAAAGTCCATTCGGCGAGCTGCTGCGGAACTGAACATCAGCGCGACATCTATCCAACGGATTTTGCGGCGTAGTCTCAAGCTGTATCCGTACAAGATCCAGGTGGTTCAGAAGCTGGAACCTCAAGACTACGATTGCCGGGTGGAGATGTGTGAGACACTGCTGCATCACTACGAAAGAGACCCATCGATCCTGGAGCACATGTGGTTCAGCGACGAAGCTCTCTTCCACCTTTCTGGTCGCGTCAATCGGCACAACCACAACACCCGCATCTGGGGAACTCACAATCCTGCGGAGATCCGTGAACATGAAAGGGACACGCCGAAATTGGTCGTCTGGTGTGCCATCTCCTCAGCTGGGCTGATTGGTCCGTTCTTCTTCCGGGATCAAGATGGAAATTCCGTGAACGTCAACGGAGACAATTACCTTCGTATGCTTCAGGAGTTCTGCATTCCCCAACTGTCAGCTGTAGCTGACATGCAAGAAGTCATTTTCCAGCAAGACGGTGCCCCTGCTCATTACTCGCGTGAGGTTCGCTCATTTCTGAATAAGCAGTTCCAGGATCGGTGGATTGGTCGCCGTGGGGTCCCATCGAATGGGCTGCTCGCTCGCCTGATCTTACCCCATGCGACTTCTTTTTGTGGGGCTACATTAAGAGCAAAGTGTACGCCACCAAGCCGCGAGTCCTCCCCACACTAGAAGAACGGATCAGGAATGCGTGTGCTTCTGTTACTCCCGAAATGTTGTCCAATGTCGGCCAAGAATGCGTAAAACGGTGGCTCGCTTGTTTCGAAAAAGACGGTGCCCACGTTGAGGTGTACCAGTGACTTTCCAGTAGACTTATGAAGCCAAGTTTGATGCCACCAAAATTCTCATGAATCGTAGATTCAGCAACCAAATTGTCATTTGGTTCCTCTTGTAATTGCTATTTTAATAAAATTTTAAAAATAATGAGGGACTTTTGAAACACCCTGTATATATATATATAACAGAAAGTGCACGAAGGATATTATAATAAAGTTATTGTATTTAGATAGTAAATTAAATTCGAACTAAAGTTACACCAAGTCTTGTAAACTTTGCCAAAAATTCTGGATGAATCTGTTGTAAGCGTGAAAGTTCAACGACTGTCATAACGCTTAAAACTGTATTCAAAGTACACGTATTAACGAGGAAGTATGAAATTTGAAGTTTGAAGACACTGAGTGTCTTGAACCAAAGCCTTTATATGAATGGTTGTTTTGAACAAAGAATTTTTTACCAATAAAATTAATTTATTTACGCTTATTTCATTAAAATCACAAGATAATTGAATTATACTAATACAAGTTTGGAGTAAAAAAAATGAATTTATTTTTAATATTTTTTATCTTTTAATATTTTAAATGCAAATATACATTTTTTGATTCTAAAAGAATATTTTTAAAACAAAGTTGCACATTATTTTAATAGGAAAAAAGTTTATTTAAGTAATAGTTTTCGAACAGAATTAATTGTGAGTAGTATGACCGCAAAATGGACGAGTGCAGGAATGTTGCAAATGTTACGTAATGTTGCAAGAGTGCCACCCCCACCCCCTTTGTTGCCAACCCAGAATGGGGTTGCAAGGGGTAAACAACTTGGAGTTATCCCCCAAGCTGAACCCCCAAAGGGGAGTGCCAACCCTTTGTTGCCACCCCAAAATGGGGTTGCAAGGGGTATTCAACGTGGAGCTGTCCCCCAAGCTGAACCCCCCAAAGGGGCATACCTAACCTAAGGGGGCTTCTTTGGGGGAGAAGGTGGGACGGCCTCACCCACGAGAGGGGCAGAAGAGGGGGAGCATCTTTGGGGGAGGTGGGACGGCCCCACCCCCCAAAGGGGCAAACTCTATGGCAAACTCTTTTTTTCCGTACGAAATGTTCTCTGGTAAGAACTTTTCAAAGATGAATTATTGTGTGTGTGTGTGTGTGTGTGTGTTGTGTGTGTGTGTGTGTGTGTACGATTTGTTCGGCGATTTATTTATTTCTTTTTCTTTTTCCGTACGAATTGTTCATTTGCTTATTTATTTTTCTTTTTTCGATGCAAAATGCTCTCTGGCAAGAACTTTTCAAAGATGAATTGTTTTGTGTGTGTGTGTGTGTGTGTGTGTGTGTGTGTGTGGTGTGTTTGTGTACGATTTGTTCGGCGATTTATTTCTTTTTCTTTTTCCGTACGAATTGTTCATTTTCTTATGTATTTTTTCTTTTTTCTGTAGTTGTTCATTTGTTTATTTATTTTTTCTTTTTTCCTTACGAAATGCTCTCTGGCAAGAACTTTTCAAAGATGAATTGTTTGGTGTGTGTGTGTGTGTGTGTGTATGTGTGCGAAATGTTCATTTATTTATTTATTTCTTTTTTCTTTTTTCCGTACGAAATGTTCTCTGGGAAGAACTTTTCAAAGATGAATTGTTGGGTTTGTTTGTGTGTGTACAAATTGTTAATTTATTTATATTTTTCTTTTTTCCGTACGAATTGTGTGTGTGTGTGTGTGTGTGTGTGTGTGTACGATTTCTTCGGTGATTTATTTCTTTTTTTTTCTTTTTCCGTACGAATTGTTCATTTGTTTATTTTTTATTTTTTCCGTACGAAATGCTCTCTGGCAAGAGCTTTTCAAAGATGAATTGCTGTGTGTGTGTGGTGTGTGTGTGTGTTTGTAAGAAATGTTCATTTAATTTCTTTTTTCTTTTTCCCTACGAAATGTTTTCTGGTAAGAACTTTTCAAAGATGAATTGTTGTGTGTGTGTGTGTGTGTACGAATTGTTCATTTATTTATATATTTTATTTTTTCCGTACTTATTGTGTGTGCTTGCGTGTGTGTGTGTGTGTGTGTGCGCGATTTGTTCGGTGATTTATTTATTTCTTTTTCTTTTTCCGTACGAATTGTTCATTTGTTTATTTATTTTTTATTTTTTCCGTGTGTGTGTGTGTTGTGTGTGTGTGTGTGTGTGTGCGATTTCTTCATTTGTTTATTTATTTTTATTTTTTCCGTACGAATTGTGTGTGTGTGTGTGTGTACCATTTGTTCGGTGATTTATTTATTTATTTTTATTTTTCCGTGCGAATTGTTGATTTGCTTATTTATTTTTCTTTTTTTCGTACGAAATGCTCTCTGGCAAGAGCTTTTCAAAGATGAATTGTTGGGTGTGTGTGTTTGTGTGTGCGAAATGTTTATTTATTTATTTATTTATTTCTTTTTTCCGTACGAAATGTCCTCTGGTAAGAACTTTTCAAAGATGAATTGTTGAGTGTGTGTGTGTGTGTGTGTGTGTTGTGTGTGTGTGTGTGTGTGTACGAATTGTTAATTTATTTATATTTTTTCTTTTTTCCGTACGAATTGTGTGTGTGTGTGTGTGTGTGTACGAATTGTTAATTTATTTATATTTTTTCTTTTTCCGTACGAATTGTGTGTGTGTGGGTGTGTGTGTGTGTGTGCGATTTATTCGGTGATTTATTTATTTCTTTTTTCTTTTTGTACGAATTGTTCATTTGTTTATTTTTTCTTTTTTCCGTACGAAATGCTCTCTGGCAAGAGCTTTTCAAAGATGAATTGTTGTGTGTGTGGTGTGTGTGTGTGTGTGTGTGTGTGTGTGCGGTGATTTGTTCGGTGATTTATTTATTTATTTTTTCTTTTTCGTACGAATTATTCATTTGTTTATTTATTTTTTATTTTTTCCGTACGAAATGCTCACTGGCAAGAACTTTTCAAAGATGAATTGTTGTGTGTGGGGTGTGTGTGTGTGTGTGTATGTGTGTGCGAAATGTTCATTTATTTATTTATTTATCTTTTCTTTTTTCTGTACGAAATGTTCTCTGGTTAGAATTTTTCAAAAATGAATTGTTGGGTGTTTGTGTGTGCGTGTGTGTATGTGTGTACGAATTGTTCATTTATTTTTTCCGTGCGAATTGTGTGTGTGTGTGTGTGTGTGGGTGTGTACACGATTTGTTCGGTGATTTATTTCTTTTTCTTTTTTCGTACGACTTGTTCATTTGTTTATTTTTTATTTTTTCCGTACGAAATGCTCTCTGGGAAGAACTTTCCAAAGATGAATTGTTGTGTGTGTGTGTGTGTGTGTACGATTTGTTCGGTGATTTAATTATTTTTTCTTTTTCCGTACGAATTGTTCATTTGTTTTTGTTTTTTTCCGCACGAAATGTTAATCTATTTAATTTTTCTTTTTCCTTTTTCCGTACGAATTGTTTATTTATTTCTTTTTCGTTTTTCTTTTTCCGTATGAGTTGTGTGTGTGTGTGTGTGTGTGTGTGTACGAATTTTTCATTTATTTACTTAATTTTTCCGCACGAAATTTTCATTTATTTAATTTTTCTTTTTTCTTTTTCCGTACGAATTGTTCATTTATTTCTTTTTCTTCCTTTTTCCGTATGAGTTGTGTGTGCGTGTGTGTGGTAATAAGGGCGTACAGTCGGTGAATGTATGCACGCTTTTAACTCGTTCTCTATACATGCCATTTATGCCTTCTAAGAAGCCTTCTAATCCAACTGGCGGAATAATATATGCAAATAAATAGCACAAACCGGCAACTCAGCCTTCTAAGCCAACTGTTTGATGGCGCCCGCTGGCTCTGGCTGATTAATATATGCTTTAATTAGATGATTATTGCTATCTGGCAACTCAGCCTTCTAAGCCAACTGGCTGATTAATATATGCAAATAAACAGCGCAATCTGGCAACTCAGCCTTCTAAGCCAACTGGTTGATGGCGCCCGCTGGCTCTGGCTGATTAATATATGCTTTAATTAAATGATTATTGCTATCTGGCAACTCAGCCTTCTAAACCAACTGGCTGATGGCGCCGGCTGGCTCTGGCTGATGAAGCCAACTGGCTGATTAATATATGATTTAATTAAATAAATAAACGCAAACTGGCAACTCAGCCTTCTAAACGAACTGGCTGATTAATATATGCTTTAATTAAATAAATAAACGCAAACTGGCAGCTCAGCCTTCTAAGCCAACTGGCTGATAGCGCCCGCTGGCTCTGGCTGATTAATATATGCAAATAAACAGCGAAATCCTCAGCATTCTAAGCCAATTGGCTGATTAAGCCACGTGGCTGATTAATATATGCAAATAAACAGCGCAATCCTCGGCCTTTTAAGCCAACTGGCTGATGGCGCCCGCTGGCTCTGGCTGATTAAGCCACCTGGTTGATTAGGGGCCTATAAGAGAGCTGCGGCTTAGCTGAAGACTTCATATGGGCTTGGCGGTCGCCAAGCAAAGACCCTTCCTCTGGGTCCTCTCCACCTTCCTCTCTCTCTCTCTCTTTCTGCCCCTTTTGGTGGGTGAGGCCGTCCCACCTTCTCCCCCAAAGAGGCCCCCCCTTAGGTTAGGTATGCCCCTTTGGGGGGTTCAGCTTGGGGGATAGCTCTAATTTGCATACCCCTTGCAACCCTATTTTGGGGTTGGCAACAAAGGGTTGGCACTCCCATTTGGGGGATAACTCCAAGTTACATACCCCTTGCAACCCCATTCTGGGGTTGGTAACAAAGGGGGTGGGGGTTTGGCACTCTTGCAACATTCCTGCACTCGTCCATTTTGCGGTCATGCTACTATTGTGTTCCAATTTTTCACACCTGAAACTTTATTTTTATATTAAAATTCCTTTATTTAATCCTAACCTCACCACTACCCTGTATTTAATTATGCGCATTATATATACAGAAATAAACAACTAAGTTATTTTAACCTTATCAGATTCAAACCGCTCTCCCAGAGACTTTTCAAGTACTCTTGTTGTTACGCCACGCGGCGTGACGAATGTGATTGACAAATTGGTTATTACTAGTTTTGTTCTGCATTACAATTTTATTAAATAACATTTTTAAGCGAAAAGGTTACCAGGTTTGAATTTAAAAGTTTTGTATTTAAAATAAAAGAAAGTGCACTCCACTGAAGGTAAACAACTGATATTGATCTCTATTGATGAATTTTTTGTTGGGTCATTTTGTGAGTGTACTCGTTTAATTAAAACCTTAACATTTTGTAGAAGTCGTTCACAGAGGGTTAAATGAGTTCTTACGTTATAAAAAGACTACTAATTTTGTTTAATTAGAAAAAGTATGGGATCACCTGAAGATCAGGGCCCCCATCCTTCGTTAGTTAGCCTTATAAGGCTAACTAACGAAAATATCACAACTTAACCTAATCAATCGTCAAGGGCATACGATTAACCTAACGATTGGTTAGGTTAAGTCGTGATATTTTCGTTAGTTAGCCTTATAAGGCTAGCTGAAGAAGACTGGGGGCCCCCTGATCTTTAGGTGATCTAAAATATGTCTACACTAAAATACTGAGGCAAATTCAACAAACAATGCATAGTCAATGAAAATGAAATTATGTAGAAGGGTTTGTTGAATAGTGTGACTACATCACATTTTCTAGTATTAATATTTAGACATTAAAATACTTTTCATATTAAGTTTGAGTAGACCTAATTTCATAGGGTGCATGGGTGGAGGAACTCTTAACCTTTCTTAGGCATAAATTATTTTATTCACTGGTGTTTTTGAAATAGACAGTCATTCGCTGAAACTTCCTCTATATATTTTGTTCAAAATTTGACATTTCTACATAGTCCAGCATACACTAATAAGTTAATCTTCAGGTGTCAAGTTATATATATATATATGTGTGTGTGTGTGTGTGTGTGTGTGTGTGTGTGTGTGTGTGCATATGTATATGTGTATATGTATATCTATCTATACGTGTACATGCGTACACAGTCTGGGTAAAAATGGTCATTAATCGTAATTATGGTTTTCAATAAATATTAACGACGGAAATGGCCATCCTTTTCAGTCTTTATTTAACTCTAATGGGGTCCAGAACCTAAACGAGACTTGTTTTTGTTGGAATTAAATTTCCCGATAAATTTAGACGTTCTTTCGCCAAATTTATTTCGAAAATGGAAACGGAAAAACAGAAATAGAAAAACAAGAAACAAAACTAGAAAATAATGAAATTCAACATATAAGCGAAATAATAATAATAATAATAATAATAATAATAATGATGATGATAATAATAATGATAATAATAAAATAATGATAATAATAATGATGATAATAATAAAAATTATGATAATAATAATAATAATAATAATAATGATAATGATAATAATAATAATAATAATAATGATAATAATAATAATAATAATAATGATGCTAATAATAATAATAATAATAATAATAATAATAATGATACTAATAATAATAATAATAAATTATGAAACAATGATGAAAATTTAAAAAAAAATCATAGTTAGGATTAATAAATTTAGAATACAAACAAGTATATTAAAAAAAGAAAAACAACCAAAAAAATCAAAGAAACACTAAAATGAAATAATGATAAAAAAACGAATCAATTTGTGTTCCCGGTAAAATACAACAAAAGGACAAACTAAAAATACTTCATTCCCCTTTTCACCTCACACAAAAAACTGAAAAACGAGACCAAATTCATGAAATAAAGTAAGCTTATTTCCAATTAATCAATCAATCAATCAATATATATATATATATATATATATATAAATAAACCAGACAAAGAGAGAGAAATTGGCTTTGGCTGTGAATTTGTTTGTTATTTGTATTCAGGTAGTGGAACAGCCAGACAGCCAAGCTTTGAAGCAGTTTAAAGTCTGTGTTTTTTAATCGTGTCACGATACGGTTACTCTGAATGGAACGGAATTGAATTAGTTTTTGACAAACACAAAAGCATGGAAAAAAATCTTCCTGTAAATTCTGTTATTCGATTTAGTTAGATAAATTGCTTTATAAATAACGTTAAAATGCAATTGCAGCAGAAACTGTAATAGAAATAGTGGGGTTGCAAGGGGTAAACAACTTGGAGTTATCCCCCAAGCTGAACCCCCAAAGGGGAGTGCCAACCCTTTGTTGCCACCCCAAAATGGGGTTGCAAGGGGTATTGAACGTGGAGCTGTCCCCCAAGCTGAACCCCCCAAAGGGGCATACCTAACCTAAGGGGGCTTCTTTGGGGGAGAAGTTGGGACGGCCTCACCCCCGAGAGGGGCAGAAGAGGGGGAGCATCTTTGGGGGAGGTGGGACGGCCCCACCCCCCAAAGGGGCAAACTCTATGGGGGAGAAGGTGGGACGGCCCCGCCCCCCCCCAAAGGGGCAAACTCTTTGGGGGAGAAGGTGGGAGGCCCCCCCCAAAAGGGGCAACCTCTTTGGGGGAGAAGGTGGGACGGCCTCACCCCCCAAAGGGGCAGAAAGAGAGAGAGAGTGAGAGAGAGAGAGGAGAGAGGAAGAGGAGAGGACCCAGAGGAAGGGTCTTTGCTTGACGAGAGCCAAGCTCGTATGAGTCCTTCAACCACAGCGCCGCTCTCTTATAGGCCCCTAATCAGCCAATTGGCTTAGAAGACTGAGTTGCCAGATAGCAATAGTCACTTAATTAAAGCATATATTAATCAGCCAGAGCCAGTTGGCTTAATCAGCGAGATGGCTTAGAAGGCTGAGGATTGCGCTGTTTATTTGCATATATTCCTCCGCCAGTTGGATTAGAAGGCTTCTTAGAAGGCATAAATGGCATGTATATAGAACGAGTTAAAAGCGTGCATACACTCACCGACTGTACGCCCCTATTACCACACACACACACACACACACACACACACACATACACGCACACAAAACTCATACGGAAAAAGAAAGAAAGAAAAATAAATAAATGAACAATTCGTACGGAAAAAGAAAAAAGAAAAATTAAATAAATGAACATTTCGTGCGGGAAAAATAAATAAACAAATAAATGAACAATTCGTACACACACACACAAAAAAAACAATTCATTGAAAAGTTCTTGCCAGAGAGCATTTCGTACGGAAAAAAGAAAAAATAATAAACAAATGAACAATTCGTACGGAAAAAAGAAAAAATAAATAAATAAATTACCGAACAAATCGTACACACACACACACACACACACACACACACACAATTCGTACGGAAAATAAATAAATGAACAATTCGTACACACACACACAACAATTCATCGTTGAAAAGTTCTTGCCAGAGAACATTTCGTACGGAAAAAAAATAAACAAGTGAACAAGTATGGAAAAAGAAAAAAATAAATAAAATAAATCACCGAGCAAATTGTACACACACACACACACACAATTCGTACTGAAAAAGAAAAAGAAATAAATAAATCACCGAACAAATCGTACACACACACACACACACACACACAATTAATTCGTACGGAAAAAAGAAAAATATAAATAGATGAACAAATCGTACACACACACACACACCAATAATTCATCTTTGAAAAGTTCTTACCAGAGAACATTGCGTACGGAAAAAAGAAAAAAGAAATAAATAAATAAATGGACATTTTACACACACACACACACACACACACACACAATTCGTACGGAAAAAATAAAAAATAAATAAATCACCGAACAAATCACCCCCACACACACACACACCAATTCATCTTTGAAAAGTTCTTACCAGAGAACATTTCGTACGGTAAAAAGAAAAAAAGAAATAAATGAACATTTCGCGCACACACACACACACACACACACATACACACACAACAATTCATCTTTGAAAAGTTCTTGCCAGAGAGCATTTCGTAAGGAAAAAATAAAAAATAATAAACAAATGAACAATTCGTACGGAAAATGAAAAAATAAATAAATCGCCGAAGAAATTGTACACACACAAACACACACACACACACACACACACACACACACACAACTCGTACGGAAAAAAGAAAAATAAATAAATCACCGAACAAATCGTACACACACCACACACACACACACACACACACACACACAACAATTCATCTTTGAAAAGTTCTTGCCAGAGAGCATTTCGTACGGTAAAAAGAAAAATAAATAAGCAAATGAACAATTCGTACGGAAAAAGAAAAAAGAAATAAATCGCTGAACAAATCGTACACAGACACACAAACACAATTCGTACGGAAAAAATAAAATAAATAAAAAATAAATGAACAATTCGTACGGAAAAAAGAAAAATAAATAAATAAAATGAACATTTCGTACACACACACACACACACACACACACACACACACGACAATTCATCTTTGAAAAGTTCTTACCGCAGAACATTTCGTACGGAAAAAGAAAAATAAATAAATAAATAATTGAACATTTCACACACACACACACACACACACACACAAAAGCATCACCAGCAATCGTATAGACTTTTAGGAGCGCCAACAGGAGATGGTGAAATGAGGGCTACGACTTTTAAAAGGAACTCTCCTATGAAGAGATGGGGTTGCGACATTTTAGGAGCTCACCCCATTAACACCGCGTATCCGCCGATATGAGGGCTACAACCAAGCGTCCAAACGATTGAAACCAACCATCAACCAACTCCTGGTAGATCGTCGCTAAATACGACCAATAGACAGACCTATTAAACGATTATTGCAGCATACGATCATGTTGTTTATCTCCCTTCCTCAGTTGCCGTATGAGTTGCGAGTTTGCACTTATTTATTTAACATATATTACGCCTTAGAAATCCGCTTTAAAAACCAAACAAATGATATAATTGTGTACAAACAAAAAGGAATTGAATAAAACACATAACCCTTTATTTAGACAATTTATTTAATTTCACAAAATATATTGAAAATAAATATTAGTCCTATATACGCTACCTAACCACACAAAACATCACACGGGGTTGTCCTGAAAAAATAAACA
>JAJOZX010006866.1:0-245000 GCA_023014485.1 Bathynomus jamesi
GAAATATTTTCTCCTACAACAGAGCTCAGTGTGAAGTTGAATCGTCTTCAGCAGCTGAGCATCCGAAACAATATGTTGTTATCTCTATTGCGACGGCAACGCGTGATGTTGCAAAATCAGACGCGGCAACTAGAACCAACGCGAGTACAGATGGAGAAAACAAGCCTTGTACATCGTAAGTTGATACACATACATCCATCAATGGTAGTACACTCTCTAATTCGACGTCCATTATTTAGTACATAATTGTCTTATTTCGTGTACAGTATTTTTACAATAAGGACCTTTTAACGGAAAGTTGAAGATTAATTCGTTTATTCAGACCGTGAAAAACATTATTATTATTCCATATGAGTTAAGAATATTGTTCTTTTCCTTCTCACACCCATAGGAAACGGAAGCTAGATGCTAACGGATATGATAGCATGGACGAATTTCAGATTCCACCAAAAAACGAGTAAGCCGCCTCAGAAGGAGGAAAAAAATCTATCATACAGGTTTGATAGACGATGAATGTGAATGGTGAAAATTACCACACAGATTGATTTCTGTCCACGGTAATATTTGATGAAAATTATATTGATGAAATTAATTAATTCTACATGCATTATCTACTCATTAAAAATTAAATTATTATGATATTATTTACCCTTCATTGTATATTTTAATTACACTTCAAAATAAAATGGAAAAATCACGCAAATTAACAGTGTATCTCATTAAATGTGTATATATATGAACGTTTTGCCTGTCTCTTGTGGGCAGTGTAAAGCTTTCGCTGTTAACTATATTGTTTAGACACAGAGTAATGACAAAAGTAGATGAGCGTAATTTACTTACTAATTATTATTATAACCTAAATTTGTAAAAAGTTTAAAAAATTACTAATTGGAATTCAGAAAATTAATATGGGTCATTGAAGTGGAAACATTAAGATTGAAAATCTTCTGTACAAGTTATAAGTTTCGATTGAATGCTTGCTTGCATGCCCTCGTGCTTCTGTATTGAATATTTTAGGAGCTTTGCTTTGTATTTGTAACTGGATCATTTTATCTCTGCTCTTTATTGAAGTTATAATTCCTACAAAACATGGGTTCGACAACGTAGATATAGATTTTCCATCGTTCAGTAACAGAGCAAGTACCCGCCCAACCTGGGAGCCGTCAATGCTGGAGCGAATCATAGCCTCATCGTCAGAGTCAGACACTGTACGGTTAAGATAACGGGAAGGCTTACAGGATATTACCCTTAATTCGACGGAATTATAAATCATTTTCTTTTTCGGACAAGTAGTAAACCTGCATTGTGAATTATTAGCTACTGTATACTAGCGTGTAGCGTCATGAACGATCTGGAGGCACATTTCAGGTTTTGTACAATTAACCTTGCTGATTTCAGAAAAGAAAAAAAAAATTATCTGCAACAAGCAGAACACCTCCTTTTTCGCATGTAAAAAATACAAAATTCTTGTTAATTACAGTTGGCAACACTGACTGACATGGTACTTCTGGCAGCTTTCTAATTATTCTCAGTGAGTCATCCCCTGGAATTTCTTAGTTTTACGCTAGCTCGCTTGAGAGAAACAAGTGTTTTTTTCTGTGGATGGGGTGTTCAAAAACCCCAAGGTACTAACGAAAGGTGCGTTTTGTGATATATACATTATACACATTTCTTTGTTTTGTTGTGTTTTACATTGTTTATAAGTTTGTTATATGTCTTAGGGTATATATATACCTATGGATATTTATATACATAATACATATGTATGTGCAGTATATTTTTACATATATATATTGGTAAACTTATTGTTTACCAATAAACCAAGCCTTATATATATATATACACTCATAATCATATATATTTTTTATTTATACGTTTGTGTTTTTGTTTCAGTGTTCCTGTGTGATACTTGTTGAGTTTTGCTGGTACAATGAGCACGCAAAGAACACGGGGATCTGCCAGCCACATTGTCTTTGGTTCTCCACTATCAGAGTTTCCTCTGTCTGAACTTCCAACCCCTATACAAGTTGCAAGGCATTTCCTCTTCTTGAAGGAGAACAAGTACACCAACAACAGGGAGATTTTTCCGGAGGTATGCCAAATACTCATTGACCTTTGGAATCGTGCTAACATTCCATCACAGCCAATCAAGAATGTGAAGACCAAGCTGCTCCGATTGATGGAAAAAGGCTCACAAGCATCGAAGCAAGGCAAGCAGGCCACAAAAACCAAGAAGTTTGAGGAAAGCCTGAATCAATTGTTTGTCATAGCTGTCTGCCAATGCAATGATCTGTCTGCATGCCACTGTGAAAAAGAAATGAAAGTTCCACGACGAGAGCATGCCTTTCTGATCGACCAGAGAACACGCGGATCATGCAGATCAGTCGGGTGGATACGAATGTGACTCAGATGAAGGAGAGAAGGAAGTCAAGAGAGGATCGGATGCAAGAAAGACAAGAAGAGAATAGAAGAAAAACGGAACGGCAAGAGGTAGCATCCTCTGCAGATGTGATCGAATCAGCTCAAGCAGAAGCAGACTCCAGTGGTGAAAGTGTTGGTGATGAGTGGATGGATGATAGTGCCAGGAGGACAGGAACATCACACCGATTCCCACTGTTGCTTTGGAAGCTGACCGGTATGGTGTATCGAACAGGGCTGCTGCAGCTATCAGCACTGCAACATTGGTTGACTATGACATCATTAGTTCTGATGATCAGATAAACGTAATTGACTACCACAAAGTATGGAGAGCACGGCAGAAGTTACGGAGGGATCTGAAGGAAGCAGTAACTTACCACGATGTGGAAGTCACTGCTTTATTTTTTGATGGGCGGAAAGACATGACACTTGTCAAAGAGAAAAAGGGGAACAAATGGTACAGCACAAAGAAAGTTGAGGACCACTATGTGCTGGTCGGAGAGCCTGGAACCTTCTATCTAAGCCATCTGACACTGGAACGAGGAACTGGCACTGTCATTGCAGATGGACTTCAAAATGCGATTGAAGAAATGGGTATTGCAGACAAGATAATTGCAGTGGGAGCCGACAGCACAGCCACAAACACAGGGCACAGAAGTGGAGCAATACACCTGCTAGAGTGCCGCCTGGGTCGCCCTTTGCACTGGTTCATCTGTAGTCTACATTTAAATGAACTCCCACTGCGCCACTTGTGCAAGGAACTCATCGGCCCAACAGAATCTGCAACTCAATGGAAAGGACCAATTGCAAAGCTTTGACCACATGTGAAAGTTTGCCACTTTCCTCTAGAGGAATTCAATGTATTGCTGATGGCCACACTCTCCCGGATGTTGACCTTACTGAATTGAGTCGTGACCAAGCTTACCTCTACAGAATGATGAAAGCGATAAGGACTGGTGTCATTAATGAAGATCTTCTACGAGAGAAGCCTGGAACAATCTCCCATGCAAGATGGGTTACAACTGCCAGCAGAATTTGTCGGCTATATGTAGCGATGGCGCAGCCAAGTGATGAACTGTATTCACTCACACAGTTTGTCGTGTGCCATATGGACCCATGTGGTTTAGTATCAAGTGTCATCCAAGGTGCACAGATGGCTCAAAACATTTCCTGGAGCAAATCAAGCTGCTACGATTACTGCCACCAACTAGCAAGACTGTCACATGGCCTGTGATTCAAAGAAATGCATATTGGGCTCACCCTGAAAATGTTCTACTGGCAATGCTTGCAGATGCAGATCAAGCAAACCGGAAATTGGCCATCGATGTAATCAAGACCATTCGAGAGCTCCCAAACCTGCTCAACAGCAAGTCAGAGAATTTCGGCCACCAAAGATCAAACAAAGTGCTCAGAATTTGAAAGATTTACTTCCACCAGTGGAGGAGTGCACAATGGAACCACCACTCACGAAGCAGTTCTCTGTCGAACAACTCGATAAGATCACTGAAGAGCCCCTTGTTGTCCGGATGCCATGTCACTCCCAAGGTGTAGAACGCTGTGTTAGGATGGTAACTGAAGCGTCTGGGGCAGTGTATGGAAAGGATTCAAGAGATGGTTACATTAGAGCAGTACTTAAATCCCGTGACTTTATGCCGTCATTCAAAACTAAACAAGATTTTAATGTATCATTTACTAAATAAAACTATCTAGTCTACCTGCCTACCTACGTACAGTGTATATGTTTATTCCAAAAATAAATTTTTCTATTTTTCCTGAAAAGCAGTACATTGTAAGGGGTCAAATGATAGCTCAAACCCTAGGAAAGCAAGTGTCCAAAAGTTATGGGTAACTAGCAATTTTCACGATTTCCACATGCGAAAAAGGAGGTGTTGCACTTGTCACAAAAACATTTCGTTTTCATTTTTGAATTTAGGGAGGTCAATTGTACAAAACCTGAAATGTGCCTCTTGATCCGTTACACTTTGCCCAATGACGCTACAGGCTACTGTATACTTCAAAGCGTGCGAGTTATGCATCGAAAAAAAGAGTTCCGTAAAAGAACTTGTGTTGGTGTGAGAGATTTATTGTTATAAAGATAACATGGGATCCATTCCGAGTTTTTTGAGAGCGATTTCTTCAACGGTTACAACAATAAAAAGTAGAAAAATTGGCTGGTAGATAAATGGGCACCTTGGTTGGTCGGTAAGAATAAACCCTCGATTGAAAGGGAATGTTTAATAATGATGTTGTGGCTAACGACGATATCTTTGTGCGTGCTTTTGAATGAAATCGTTTAAAGATAACTTGCCAACCGCATGTAAAGTGTGCACAAAAATAGTACTGCACGATATGGAGGCCATTTACATAGAGTATAGGTATCCCTATAACTTGAGCGGTGTAATAATGTTAATCCGTGTTTACTGCGTAGTGCAAAGCATTAATGATGTGACTGTAGACTCGAATTACGTGTGAGTTTAGTGTTTAGCGCAGTAGAAGAAACTGAATGTATTTTGATGTATATTTATTTTAATTTAATTATTATTGAATATAATTGTGTGTATATATATATTTTAAGTTCGGGAAGAACCGATTCGCCTCTGTTTAAACGGGCATATCTCGGCGGAAAAACAAAGAAAAAGTAAGAGGAAAGAGAGAGGAAAAAGAAAGGGTGGAGGGGACAGCAGTCGAAGTGGAAAAAGACCAAGGATGACAAGGACTGCAGGGTCGAGCCCCATCATCCTTGGGTGCTAAGGCCGAGAGGGCGCACGTGAAACCTCCAGGAACAAGCACGTACAAACGAGCACAAAAAGCACGAGCTTAGAACCCCCTGCAGGGATATTATATATATATATATAGTATATACATATATATATATATATACATTTAAACTGCAAACACGCAGTATAATTAACGTAAAGAACGACGCTTGTATAGGAGAATATACCGCGCAAGATGAGAGCGAGAGAACGAAACAAATGAAATATATATATATATATATATATATATGTATATATATATTTCTTCTGTATTGATGGTTATACTTTTTTATTTTGATCATATGTATTCTATCGTATGTATAGGAGTGTATATTTATTTTCTATATATTTCATGAAATTGATTCCAATAATTCGTCTAAATAAACAGAATGATGTAATGGTTTTTATTTATTTCGGTTTAAATGTATTTCTTTTATTGTTAATAATGGGTTTCGTTTAAATAATTAGTTCTCTTCTGAACAACTTTAAGGAGAAATTCGCTCTTGCTTTTAATAAATAAGTAATTAAATTAAATGGTGGTATCTGCCAACTCTCCTCATATAAATAAAAACATTATTTGGCAATTCATGCAAATAAAATTAATATAAATGGTGGTATCTGCCAACTCTCCTCATATAAATAAAAACATTATTTGGCAACTCATGTAAATAAAAATTAAAATAAATGGTGGTATCTGCCAACTCTCCTCATATAAATAAAAACATTATTTGGCAACTCATGTAAATAACATTAAAATAAATGGTGGTATCTAGCAACTCACCCTAATAAGGTATACCTGAACAATTAAAAAACACTATTTGGCAACTCACGACCCTCTATATAACCGCTGCGGATCTCCTGGACGCTCATAATGCGTCTGGCTGGAGCCAGGCGAACATCCCTCTCCTTCTCAGGTTAAGGCTTAGGTTAGGTTTCCCTTTGGGGGGTGAGGACATCCCACCTTCTCCTTCTCCTCCTTTCTCTTCCTCTCTTAGATTAAGGTTACCCCTTTCGGGGGAGGTCATCCTCCCTTCTCCCTCCGAAGAGAGAGGGGGGAGAAGGGAGCAATGATTTGTTGCATAACCCCCTTCCCCTTCATTGCATAACCACTCCCCCTTCACTGCATAAAACTTTGCAACATTGATCCACATTTGCAGTTGCATTGCAATATTCTTGCACTCGTCCATTTTGCGCCAATACTACTATTTTGTCCTTGATGATTGGTTAGGTTGTCATGATATTTTCATTTAAACTAACTAAAATATCACAATTTAACCTAACCTAACCTAAATAACCTACCTACCTAAATAACTTGCAGATCAATGAAAGAAAGCCACCCCCGACCCATTTGGTGGTGGTTTTCTTTCACTGATCCAAGAAGCTTTTAAATTTTACAGGTAATTAATTAACCACATAATAACAAGTTTTACATGATATGATTTAGTGCATACTTTGTTGCAATGGATCCACTAGACCGGCAAGTTGAGCGGCATGTCTTTGTAGGGGTGGCACGCTTTCATACATATATCTTCTGAAGAACATGTACTAAAATTGATGCCATGTTTTAATGTCGCTATATATATATATATATATATATATATATATAATGTTATAATGTTTCAGACCAACAAAGACCCTAGGATCCACTCATGGCTGGTCACCTAACTGTGTTCCTAATCGTGTATTGTGTATGTCCTCCGTGGTGGCGGAGGGGACCTACAATTTTACGTGGGTTCCGAACCACAAGAACATAAGAAATTTATGTAAAAACTGCCGGTAAATTGGCAACGACCAATTTTTACGAAACTAAATAATTATCAATTTAAAACTAATTAATTATCGATTTAAAACTAAAGATAGAATCTCTGGATCCAGAGGATCAAGTCATAATAGACTACTATCCACAAATGTTACACTCTATATCTATTTATAACGGACATGCAAATATATCAGATCCAAAGAATCCAGTCAATTTCATTACGGTATCCATCAAGTCACGGTCATATCGATTGCGGACCAAGTCAGAATTCACAACTATACATTACAATATATACACTTACGAGGAAAAGTGTAGGTGTGGCTGTAAAGACTGTACAGTAATGTAGAAATGTGTGTGCACCCATTATGGGTCTCCCATTTAAAGGTGTTTGTGGGGCAAGTGAAGATCATGAGTTTTTCAATACCTCACAGTACTATGGGGGGCACCGCTCGGCAGAGGAATCTCTTTAAATGGGGTGTGTAAGGACAGAGAGTATCCCCTAACCCAAGACGCTGCCTCCCTATATCCCACAACACTTGTGTTGAGCTGTGGATCTATCCCCACAAAGCCTTAATTTTACTACCTTAAACTATACCCTTTCTATCAACATGCGCGTCTAATCGATTTTTAAACATGTTTATAGACGTGCTACTAATTACTTCTACCGGCAAACTATTCCAGCTATTTACTATTCTATGCGTAAAAAAGTTTTTCGCAACTGCTGTCTCGAACCTTCTACTTGTCAACTTACACCCGTTATTTCTAGTCCTATTATATTGAGATATTTCGAAAAAGCTATCTCTATCTACGTTATCAAACCCATTCATAATTTTAAAAACCTGGATTAGATCACCCCTTAAACTCCTAGTCTCGAGAGTAGTCAATTTTAACTCCTTAAGCCTATCCTCGTACGACTTTGACCTAAGAGACGGAACCATCTTAGTTGCTCGTCTTTGAACTCTTTCGATTTTGTCTATATCTTTGCGCATATGCGGATTCCAAAATTGGACCGCGTACTCCAAATGGGGTCTAACTAATGATTTATAAAGAGGAACTATAATATCGCGCGATTTGTACTCAAAATTTCGAGCTATAAAACCTAACACTTTGTTCGCCTTATTGACCGCTGCTGTACTTTGTTTCCCTACTTTTAAATCACCAGTGACTATAACTCCTAAATCTTTTTCCTGCTCTACGCTTGTTAAATCTTTCCCTGACATACTATACGCAAAATTACCGTTACGCGAACCTATATGCAAAATTTTGCACTTATCCACGTTAAATCTCATTTGCCGTGTGACAGACCAATCAACGATTTTATTCAGATCTTCCTGAATTTTACCTCTATCTTCGTCATTAATCGCCCTACCACCCAGCTTCGTGTCATCCGCAAACTTTGAAACTGTACTGACTAGGCCGACATCTAAATCGTTAATATATATAAGAAAAAGCAAGGGGCCCAATACAGAACCCTGAGGAACGCCACTCGCTACATTAGCCCAACACGACTCCGCTCCATCAACGACCACCCTCTGTTTCCTGCCTCGCAACCACTCTTCTAGCCAATTTATTACTTCACCCCTGATTCCATGAGCCTTAGTTTTTTCAATGAGTCTTTTGTGCGGCACGGTGTCAAACGCTTTTTGAAAATCTAAATACACTACATCAACCGCCCGATGTCTATCATAAAAGTCAACCACGCTTTGGAAAAATTCTAAAAGATTAGTTAAGCAAGATTTGTTTCGCCTAAAACCGTGTTGAGTATTTCTAACCAGATTATGCACTTCTAAGTGTTCGACTATACGATCCCTAATTATTGATTCCAGTAGCTTACCTACAACAGACGTTAAACTGATTGGCCTATAATTTCCCGCCGCACCTTTATCGCCTTTCTTAAAGATAGGTGTTACGTTTGCTAACTTGAAATTATCTGGTACGCACCCCTCAGAAATAGACGCATTAAAAATCTTTGTTAGCGGCACAACAATGCTATCTTTTAATTCTTTTAGTTGTATGGGATATATGGAATCCGGACCCGGTGATTTACGCGTTTTCATTTTATCAATATAGCGCATTACTTCCCCTTCACTAACGACAATATTATCCAAAATATTACCATTATCAAAAGGTATTATGTCTATGACTGTAGGGATATTCGTTACATCTTCTATAGTAAAAACTGACGTAAAAAATTCGTTTAGCAAGGTAGCCATTTCCTTGTTTTCAGAGACTAGATCTCCATTTACATTTTTCAATGGACCCAAGTCACTTTTTACTGGATTTCTATTATTGACGTATTGAAAGAATCGCTTGGGGTTTTCTTTACCGTCACGAGCTATGGAGATTTCAAATTCGCGCTTGGACTTTTTTATTACACTTTTCGCTTCACGCCTCAGAGATATGTAGTTGTTTCGTAACAACAAATTGTCTTTATCGCACTTATGTTGCCTATAAGCCCTATCTCTACTCTTTATAATGTCTCGTACTCTAGAAGTAAACCACAAGGGCTTGTTGTTTACTTTCGCACGCTTAATTTTGTACGGTACACATTCCTCATTTATAGTCCTAAATACCGTTACGAACGATTCCCACATTAGTTTTGCGTTGGGTTCCCCATTACGTTTTCCCAATTGACGTGTGAAAATTTATTTCGAAATTTACTAAAGTCTGCGTGCTGGAAGTTAGGAATTTTAGTCGAGTTAGTTGGTTTCGAGTGACTTACTGAGAGGACAAACTCTACCATATTGTGATCGCTATTGCTCAACGGTTCTATTACTTGAAGATCAGTAATTAGCCTATCATCCGTAGTTATTACTAAATCTAAAATACTGTCCAACCTCGTAGGTTCCCCAACCTTTTGAATAAGAAAGCTATCCTCGAGAAAATTAACTAAACGATTACCTTCCGTGTCTCCCTGCATTGTATCGTAATTCACGTTGGCGCAATTAAAGTCACCCATAACTAAAGCCTGCTCACTACCGATTATTCTCTTTAGTTCACGATATAACGCTTCGTCCGTATCAGCTGTTTGATTAGGGGGCCTATATATAACCGCAACAAGAAGTTTGAAATCGTTCAATTTAAGTTCTGCTATAGTCGAATCTATCGGTTCTGGAATTGAGTGCTTTACTTCTATAACGTTCGCAATATTATCTTTGATATACAACATAACACCGCCTCCTCGCCTACCTATTCTGTTTTTAACAAAAAGTCTATAACCTTTAATTTGATACTCCCCTACAAAGTCACGTGTTTCAGTGCTAAGCCACGATTCATTTATCGCAATTAAATCATAGTCTTTACAAGCAATTAAAGAAAAAAATTCGTTTATTTTATTTCGTAGGCTACGAGCATTTAAGGATAGAACCTTCAAATTGTTTGTAATATGATGTAATATGATGAATTTCACAATTAGACACGTGAAATGAATGAATGATGCAAATCCACAAGGAAAGCGAAAAATGATTCCAAGGCCTTTTATGTATTCAGAAGTACACCTCGTCAGGGAATGAAGGATGGAGGCAAGATGACCAAAAATATATACAACGGGACAGAAAAACAAAAAGATTAACACAAGATTAACAAGAGTTGATTAGAGGCAAAAGGTATTTTAACAGGATATTGTCAATTTTATACATTCCCGCACTGTTATTGAAATTATTTTAAAAATGGATAAATGTACATTCTAGAATATTCCTTTCGATTATATCTGTGTTTTTAACGAGAGCTTTAGAATTATCCCACTTAATACCATGATTACATCTATACATATGGTTAAACAATGCATTAGAATTATTTGCTGTTCTACACGCATATTTATGCTGTTTTACCCTAATATCTAAGGTTTTACCCGTTTGGCCTATATATACTAATTCACATTGTGTACATCCGATCGAATACACACAACCAACTAGATTATCCGGACTATTCTTTATTAAGCGTGATTTAACAGTATTATTATACTTAAAGACTACATTGATACCAATTGCTTTTAGTAAAGTCAGAAGATATTGAAAATTTACATGGTAACGTAGGCTAAGGATATTTTTATGCTCAAATTTCTTTACACTTACACACTTATAATACCTATTCTTGGCTATCCTAATGCAGTTATCTTAAAATGAAATAGGGTAACATAATTTAGTACCAATATTCATGATATTGCATAACTTGGAATCTAAAAATTCAGGACTGACAACTCTCGATGCTCTAAGAAAGATGATAGAGAAAATAGAAAATTTAATCGCGGGATGATGGTCGGAATAAAAATTCACATAAGTTATTATTAGTAGGCTTACGATAAACTTCAAATTTGAACTAATTAAAGCATCTCCGAATTTTTAGATCCAGAAAAGATAAGCTTCCGTCATTTTCTTTTTCAATCGTGAACTTAATAGATGAGACTAAACTGTTGAGCCTACCAAGAAATAAGTCAACATCCAAATTATTAGGCCAAAGGCATAAAATATCATCTATATACCTATACCAAACAAAGTTAAAATTAACAATAGTAGGCAAAATTCTGCTTTCAAAAAATTCCATATATCTACAGATCTACAGAAGCTAAGGCTAACAAAGACCCTAAGATCCACTCTAAGGTTAGCCCGAGAGAAAGGAAAGAGTAGGGGGTTAAGAGAAGAGAAGAAAAGAGAATAAGGGGTTAAGTAAGGAGCAACACCTATCACTCGTGGGTTAACATTCATTCAGAAAAGAAAAAAAGACTCACCATCATCATCCGCCGGCCACTGCCGACAAGTCAGAAAAATAGTCGGAGAAAATAGGAGAGGGGTGAAAGATGAAAAGAAGTAAAATAAGAACGCTTACAAACCATGCAAACACAGTCTTAACTCACTGTCATACCATGCAAACTACAAACATGCAAGGAAAGAGTTACATGCAAAGTAAGGAGATAAGAAAAAAAAAGTAGGTAAAGTTTAACAAAAAGTGGGTTAGTTTACGCTACGAGCTACATCTACGTTCGTGTTAGTTAATTTTTTTTTTTTTTTTTTTTTTTTATTGCTGGCATCACACGCTGGCATGTCACAAGCTGGATTCTTCGTCAACAGACTCATCCTCGAGCACCACACCACCACCAGAGCTCCTGTTGTTAACTTTCTTTTTTAATTTTAAACAACGTTAATATTTTTAAAATGTCTGTCAAGACGGTTCTTAAACATATTAACGCTGGTAGAATGAACGACTGACGCGGGAAGATTATTCCATTTATCAATTACTTTAAACGTAAAGAAGTTTTTAGCGATATTAGTAATGAAGCGTCTGCCACGCAACTTAAATCCGTTATTGCGAGTATTACTATTATCGAAAGTGAACAATTTGTCAAAATTTACGTTATCGATGTTATTAACGATTTTGAAAACTTCAATAAGCTCCTATTTGAAGTCTTCAGGAATAATCCCCGTTTCGAGTGACTGATTAAAAATCTTCGTTAAGGGGCCTACGATAACGTCTTTCAAATCTTTCAAATGTCCGGGATAAAAAGCGTCAGGGCCTGGAGCCTTGCTAACTTTTAGCCTATCGATATAATGCGCAATCTCAGCCTCGTAAACAGTTATTTCATCTAAAATAGTCTCGCTACTAAATGGAACGATATCGTCAACGTCGGGACATTATTTACGTCTTTTACGGTAAAAACTGTCGCAAAAAAGTTATTAAAAATACCCGCCATCGCCTGAGGGTCAGAAGCCAAAGCGCCATTAACATTCACTAGAGGGCCTATGTTATCTTTTACCGGCTTACGATTATTTACGTATTCAAAAACTTTTTGGGATTATGTTTACTATCCGCAGCTATAAGTATCTCTAAATTACGCTTGGCATTCCTAACTGATCTTTTAACCTGACGCCTAAGCTCGATATATCTATTAAAGTTAGCTGCCGTGCCACTGCGCTAATTAAGTCTATACGCTCTATTACGCTCGTTTATGAACTCGCCTATTTCCCTATTCCACCACTTCGGCCTACCACGATTTCTAGCGCGCTTGGGCCTACGAGGAATAAACTCCCTTTCAATATTCCTTAAACTTTCTTTAAACGCCACTCAACGCAAATTTGTGTCATTACCCATAAATAAGTTATCCCAGTCCACTACTCTCATCCTATCCGCAAAACTATCAAAATTAGCCCTACGAAAATCAGGGACTTCTATTACATTACTATCCTGAGTGTTTTCTATCAATAACTTAAACCTAAGAATTTGATGATCGCTACATCCTAAACTCTCGCCTACTTCTAAACCTTCGACTATATTCTCGCCGTTCGTCATCACCAAATCTAAAATATTGTCACCGCGCGTTGGTTCGGTAACTATCTGTCGTAAAAAGTTATCGTCCATAAACTCAACCAATCTCAAACCCTCCTCATTACCAGTAAAATTCTCGTAATTAACATTAGGGCAGTTAAAGTCTCCAACAATTATACTATTCCGATTGTCAATAAAATTACCAAGAAGTGAGTAAAATCTAGTATCTGTATAGAGGGGTTGAACGGGAGGTCTATAAACAACAACAAAATTGAAACTAATACTACGCGCCCTAACTTCAACACATATCGCATTAATTGCTGCCGGAAAATCTAACTTAACCTCGATAGCCCTAAGGGAATTACGAATGTACAGCAAAACGCCGCCTCCAAATCTATGTAACCTATCATTAATAAAGAGTTTAAAACCGGTATATCAAGTTCCCCCAAGTCCCGAGTCACGGTATTTAACCAAGTTTCAGTGATAGCAACTATATCGTAGTTGCCGGAATAAATTACTGCCTTAAATTCATTTAATTTATTTCTAATAATACGCGCGTTGCAATAAAAGACGTTTAAGTTATTTTTTACCACGGGCCCGCGTTTTAAACTATATATCACGTCGGGCCCGCGTTTCCCGGACCCACAACGTTTAAAGAAGGCTTCGACCTATACAGCTTTCGCACGTTTTCGTCTATTAACCTACCTAGCCTAGCATTACCTATTTCATTAAAATGCACCCCCATCTTTTATAAAAAGGCTAGGATCACTGAATTCGGACCACAGCTTTACGAAGGGTACATTTTCCTCAGCACAAATCTCTTCTAATTTGTTTTTCAAAAATATTGTTTTTGACGTAATTCTAAGACCCAACCCGTGCCTAGGGGTAATACCTAGAACTAAAGACCTATCTGACCTCGCCTTCAGGGACCTAATTAACCCCCTATATCTCTCCAAAAGGTCAGGCACTCTCGTATCGGGCCTATACGAGTCGTTGCCTCCTACCATCGTCACCAACATTGAGTGACGGGAAGCAACGTCAACCCTATCCACTTCGTCTGTAACTCTGTCAACCCTGGCCCTGGGAGACAGACTCTCCTCCTCTTGGTTGGATTCCGTTTAACGAACTCTTTGTCCATGTGGCGCACTAAAGAGTCCCCAATTAAAATAGTTTCCCCCTCATTCACGTCCCTTTCCAAATGGGCGAAAGGGTTCGAAACCTCGATAGGGGGGGATTCCTATCACTTAACGTACGCGGCCTAGCTCCACCCTTAACCTCTCTAAATCCCTCGCTATCTACTACTCTCGGACTAACCTTAACCCCTTCCTCAACTCTATCTAACCTTCCCGACAAGCTACCTAAACTAGAAACTAAGTTACGCACCTCACCCTTCAAATTACTAACGTCTTCAACGTTAGTATTGGTTCGGCTTCCGTCAACCGTAGCCCTAACCCTGCCCTCATCAAGCGTTGCAAGTCTATCCGCTACCTCACGTACACTGCGTTTTATACCAACTAATTCCTCCATGAACTCGCAAAAAAACAAACTGATCTATCGGTAATCGCCATTGGACCGCCGTTATAATCCTTAAATTCCGAATACCACCGGTTAACCCTACACCTAACACACGACGCTTTCTGCGACGGCATCGCGCAGTTAAAAATTAGTTTAAACCGTCACAGGTATAAATTAAATTAAGCCGGCACGCTATGAAAACTTCTAAATCGCTAAAAACCACTAATATTCAATTACTTAACTATAACAACGTAAATTTAAACGCAAGTATATAAAGTTCAAAAGTAAAATTCTCAGCAATATATAAAAGTAGATGCAAAATCAGAGAGCTCAGGAAATGCGTCCGTTCAGTACAGAGTCTGGCTGACGAATCACTTTAACATATTGCTTCCCAAAGCATTCGGGAAGCAATGTGTTAAATGATCCCTCCTGGGAAGCAATATGTTAAAGTGATTAACACTGGGAACCAATATGTTAAAAAGAGAAAGGTTGGTTGGTTAGAAAGAGGTTGGTAATCTAGAAGATAACCTACCGACTGTAAACAAAGCTATAAATGCCCTAACCGGGCATTCTTTTTATATTTAATGTAGGTTAGCTGAATGCCCGGTTAGGTCAACTGAATGCCCGGTTAGGTCAACTGTACGCCCTTGATGATTGGCTAGGTTAAGACGTGATATTTTCGTTAGTTTTAATGAAAATATCACAACTTAACCTAACCAATCGTCAAGGGCGTACAGTTGACCTAACCGGGCATTCAGTTAACCTACATTAAATATATAAAGAAAATCAAAGGATGCAAAAAGGAGCTACTCAACTCGTACTCGTGGCAAATGATGTGGCGTCACCGATTCTTCCAAATCCATATTTTACTTTGTGTGACCATATAGCACAACAACTCTAATAAATTTACTTTCAATCTAATATTTTAACATATTATGATTTACTTTTTATGCCTTTACTTTATTAAAGCGAACATTTTTTATCGTACTCCTTATCCTAAATATTGGGAAGCAATATGTTACTGTGATTAACAGTGGGAAGCAATATTTCAAAATGATACACACTGGGAAGCAATATGTTAAAGAGAGGTTCCTGGGAAGCAATATGTTAAAGTGATCCAGTGATTTCCCATCGCCAATCCAAACGACATATAAAACTTGTTTTCAAACTGAAATTTACAATCTTTAACGCAAAGCTTAATTAACTCAATAAGAGTGTTGTGACTGTTGTGTTGAACAGGGAAAGAATATTCAGAGATCTTATCTTTTAAAAAATCAAGTAGGTTTATCAACAGGGACTTTTGTGAATAACGAGCATACATCACAACTTGACCCTTATTTCAAACTGGTCATTAGGAAACTTCAGTTTGTCAATAAGATCCATGCTATTTACAATATGTGACTTGGAAATAGAGCCAACTAACGCCGTTAATAAACTAACTAACCATTTAGATAGCTTATAGGTTACGGAGCCTACTGAGCTAACAATACGCCTCATGGGATTATTAACTTTATGTGTTCTTACTAAACCGTACAAATATGGTAGTGATGGATTAATACTAAGAAACTGCTTAGAAAGCCCATTATAGTTATTTTTTAATATTTCTCTTAATTTTCTGTTAAACATTTTATTAACATCCTCCAGTGGGTCTCTGTTTAGAGGTTTGTACGTATCACGGTCACTCGATAACGTATTCGTCTTTTCAATGTTACTGTTTTTGTCCATGATGACGATCAAATTAGATTTGTCCGCTTTAGTAATATGTAATGAATCGTTACTTTTAAGTGTTTTTAGGGCTTTTTCAAACCTCAAAGGATAGTTCGATTCATACCTTATACAGGGTGTTCGGAAAGTCACTGTGCACTTATATAATTAATGTTAATTAATGAAGAACTGACAAAGGTATTTCAAAATGAAATAAGACGGGTCCAGGCCTGTATTGCTGTTAAAGGACATCACTTTCAACACCTTTTATAAGTTCTGATGGTCCCATCCATAACCTCTATCATTGTATATATAAATATATTGTATGCTATTAAATAAATATAAGTGCACAGTGACTTTCCGAACACCCTGTATTTTAAAAGCACTATACAGTATATTGTACTTGCCTGGAGAGTGGAGAAGTACACTTTTGGACGATATTTATAACAACTTACGGAAAAGATGCATAACTCAGAACAGAAAATTAAACAATAGACTGGACGATTTATTCGTAATAGTTACTGGACCAAGAAAAGTGATTTTAGAAATATTGTTAACTTGTCGTCCCATGAGCTAGACTTCAATACGAGATGGGCGTTAGGTTATGGCTTGGGATTCTCTGTCCCCAAAAAGCCCAGCAGTTTACTGATTGCTAAGTCTTTTATTAATTTTGAAAAACATAGTAATATATCCGAAAGTGAGGTGACTTTAGCCAAAGGTTGTGTGTATAATGATTTTAATACAAGGTATGAATGGAACTATCCTTTGAAGTTTGAAAAACCCTAAAAACACTTAAAAGTAACGATTCATTACATATTACTAAAGTGGACAAATCTAATTTGATCGTCATCATGGACAAAAACAGTAACATTGAAAAGATGAATAGATTGAATACGTTATTGAATGACCGTGATACGTACAAACCTCTAAAGTCCAGGGGTTCCCAAACTTTTACCACCAAGGACCCCTAAATATTAATTCCGTATGGACATAAACCCCCAACAAAAAAAATTATGAATTCAGTTACAAACAAGTTAATGTTACTATTTTTCCAAAAGTTAGAGACCCCCTGGAAGCTTCCTACAGACCCCTGGGGGTCTGTACAGACCACTTTGGGAATCCCTGCATGTCTAAACCATGGGTCGGGGAACTTTTTTGGGTATTACCCAAAAATATATTTGAGTAAAATGAAATTACCCCCAGACTTCAAAGTAAACAAAAACAAGCCAATTGCTCTTAAAATTGTTGCATATGGTATACAAAAAATTCAAATTAAAAAAATGTTTATTGGATCCATTATTATAGAGAAATAAAAAAAAGCCACACACGCATAAGAATAGCACACAAACAAAATTAGTAAAAAGGATTGAAGAAGTGAAGAATTTCATTCAAAACATCTCCACTTCAGGTTTTGGAAAAATGATGCCGTTTCATTTTTGATACAACAACATCAAAATCAGGACGTAAATTCGTAATATTCTAAAATTTAGAATAACGCCACATTTATGTAACAAAATAAAATAAAAATATACAAAAAAAATATCAGCACAAAGTGTCAAGCACTAAAAGCACCTCTTCGTTTCATGATACCATACACACGACTGAGGCTCTGAGGAAAGTGTCTCTCATACCGCACGCATTACCCCAAAATTTTTAAATTTACCCCATTTGGGGTAATTTACCCCTGTTCCCCGACCACTGCGTCTAAACAGAGACCCACTGGAGGATGCTAATAAAATGTTTAACAGAAAATTAAGAGAAATATTAAAAAATAACTATAATGGGCTTTCTAAGCAGTTTCTTAGTATTAATCCATCACTACCATATTTGTACGGTTTAGTAAAAACACATAAAGTTAATAATCTCATGAGGCGTATTGTTAGCTCAGTAGGCTCCGTAACCTATAAACTATCTAAATGGTTAGTTAGTTTATTAACGGCGTTAGTTGGCTCTATGTCCAAGTCACATATTGTAAATAGCATGGATCTTATTGACAAACTGAAGTTTTCTAATGACCCTAATTTCAAACTGGTAAGTTTTGATGTATGCTCGTTATTCAAAAAAGTCCCTGTTGATGACCTACTTGATTTTTTAAAAGATAAGATCTCTGAATATTCTTTCCCTGTTCAACACAACACTCTTATTGAGTTAATTAAGCTTTGCGTTAAAGATTGTAAATTTCAGTTTGAAAAAAAGTTTTATGCTATGTCATTGGGATTAGCGATGGGAAATCACTTGTATATGGAATTTTTTGAAAGCAGAATTTTGCTACTATTGTTAATTTTAATTTGGTACAGGTATATGGATGATATTTTATGCCTTTGGCCTAATAATTTGGATGTTGACTTATTTCTTGGTAGGCTCAACAGTTTAGTCCCATCTGTTAAGTTCACGATTGAAAAAGAAAATGACGGAAGCTTATATTTTCTGGATCTAAAAATTCGGAGATGCTTTAATTAGTTCAAATTTGAAGTTTATCGTAAGCCTACTAATAATAACTCTTATGTGAATTTTTATTCCGACCATCATCCCGCGATTAAATCTTCTATTTTCTCTGCTATGTTTCTTAGAGCATTGAGAGTTGTCAGTCCTGAATTTTTAGATGCCAAGTTATGCAATATCATGAATATTGGTACTAAATTAGGATCTTTTGTGTTTGGGGGCTAGCAGCTAATTTTTATGAAAATCGGTATACTAATGTAGTTTTGGTCACTGATTTCAAAAAATAACTTTCTTTTTTTGGAGAACTGAAAAAAAACATGTTAGAACACTTTAAATAATTAATGTGTTTTTAACGAAAATATCATGACTTAACCTAACCAATCGTCAAGGGCATACAGTTGACCTAACCGGGCATTCAATTGACTTAACCTGACATTCGACCTAACCTGGCATTCAATTGATCTAACAGGGCATTCAATTGATCTAACCGGGCATTCAATTGACCTAACCGGGCATTAATGCTTGATTTTTCTGCTACTTTTACAGATCTGCCGGGATCCTTCAAAAAACGTATTCTTCGTAAAGTTGCACTTTTTACCGTTTGACCGACGCTTTTGGCAACGAAAGAACTGGGTATTTTTTATCAAAGGAACACACTTTCCCACTCTTAGAGCACTTTTTCATAAACAGTAGCAGTTTGTGACTCTGGCTAAACTTAACACAATCCTCTGTAACAAGTTTAAGCTAGTTAAAACACATATTAATTATTTAAAGTGCTCTAACATGTTTGTTTTTCAGTTCTCCAAAAAAAGAAAGTTATTTTTGAAATCAGTGACCAAAACTACATTAGTATACCGATTTTCATTAAAATTCGCTGCTAGCTCCCGAATGGAAAGACCCCTAAATTATGTTACCCTATTTGAGTCCAGTGGCGGCTCGTGACTTTCAGTTATGGGGGTGCTGCCTCAGAAATTGCGAACAATTGTGCTCTCTCATATATATATATATGAGAGAGAGAGAAAGTCGAATAGATAAATAGATAACTACTCACTACTCAGTCATAAAAATAAGTAAAATAGTATCATAAAATCAATTATAGGGTACTTACGCTTAACGGGTAATTTCGAATTTGCCAAAATTTTATTTATAAACAAATTCCATTCTTCTGTTTTTATTCTGAGCGAAAAAATATTCTAAGAAATGAAAGCTATATATTGTAAATAATCCAATTATTATATAATTAACTTCAATCTCACGACAAAAAATAAATGATAACGAATCATTGATAAATGCAATTCGGAAATTAAATTTCGAATTAGCAAACGATACAGCAACACAACTACCACGTCAAACAAACAAATCGGCACTGCTCTGTCCACAGTGCTTTGGAAGTTTGGATCCTCTTAAACCCGCGATTCTGACTCGCTCTTCGTACGTCCGCCACCGAGGTTTCAAGCGTTTCGAACAAAATCTGGAACTGTTAAGTACGCAGTTCCACGGGAAGGCTGAAGCTACTTTCGTGATTCATTCGTTCGGCATTGAAATAGTTTAAGGAACAAAGGATATAATCAGATTTAAAAACTCAAAGTTCATTGAAAAAAAACAATTAGAGAGGCTATTTTAAATATTTAAATATAATGATCATAAGATCATGGGGGTGCTGCAGTCATGGCCGTAACTACCTATGAGGTCACCGAGGTCCGGACCTCGGTAATTATTTCCTAAAAAAAAAAAAAGAGACTGAACCGTTCTCCGTGTATGAAACGCATATTACCGCTTTTCTTTTGAAAAGAGGGAGCGTCGAGCGTTTTGTGTTTTGTGTTTAGTGTATAGCTTGGGTTGTGTTTGTAGATGTCATTTTGGTCTGAATTTTGCTCGTCCCGCCGCGCTCGAAAAAAGTCTGGACCTCACTAATTTCTAAACCCTAGTTACGGCCCTGGCTGCAGTTCCACAGTGCCTACCTGCGAACCGCTCCTGCCTATTTCATTTTTTGATACTGCCTTAGAAAAGCCAAGAATAGGTATTATAAAAGTGTAACTGTAAAGGAATTTAAGCGTAAAAATATCCTTAGTCTACTTTACCATGCAAATTTTCAATATCTTCCGACTTTACTAAAAGCAATTGGTATCAATGTAGTCTTTAAGTATAATAATACTATTAAATCATGCTTAATAAGGAATAGCCCGGATAATCTGGTTGGGTGTGTGTATTCGATCGGATGTACACACTGTGACTTAGTATATATAGGCCAAACGGGTAAAACGTTAGATATTAGGGTAAAACAGCATAAATATGCGTGTAGAACAGCAAATAATTCTAATGCATTGTTTAACCATATGTATAGATGTAATCATGGTATTAAGTGGGATAATTCTAAAGCTCTCGTTAAAAACACAGATATAATCGAAAGGAATATTCTAGAATGTGCATTTATCCATTTTAAAAATAATTTGAATAACAGTGCGGGAATGTATAAAATTGACAATATCCTGTTAAATTACCTTTTGCCTCTAATCAACTCTTGTTAATCTTGTGTTAATCCTTTTGTTTTTCTGTCCCGTTGTATATATTTTTGGTCATCTTGCCTCCATCCTTCATTCCCTGACGAGGTGTACTTCTGAATACACGAAAGGCCTTGGAATAATTTCCCTTTTCCCTTGTGAGTTTGCATCATATATGTATATATATATATGCAGTAAAATCACAGAATAACACGTGATCTTATTAATAAACAAACAACCACAGGGAAAAAGGAAAAAGAAACACGAAATCCGAGCGCTTTCGTGATATATTCACATCTTCAAGGACAAGAAAGAAATATTTCTTTCTTTCTTGTCCTTGAAGATATGAATATATCACGAAAGCGCTCGGATTTCGTGTTTCTTTTTCCTTTTTCCTTGTGGTTGTTTGCTTATATATATACAGTATATATATATATATATATATATTGATGAATGGCTGGTTCAGTCATTCACACTCTTACTTAAATCTGTATCTACATGTATTATGTATATTAGTGTATATATATGGTCAGGGCCGTTTCTAGCCATTAGAGGGCCCTAAGCAGTATACCCATTTGAGGCCCCACCCCTCCATCCACCGACTCACGCCTTACTACATCACCTCAGCACACACATACAAAAAATGGCTGTGTTAATAAAAGACAATTATGAAACAATTTTAATGAAACATTTATGTCCAAAACAACAAATATGTACTTTCAGAAGACAAACAGAAAAAATAATGTTTCATTTTCCAAGATGCACAGTCACATCTAGTTAACCACAACTAATCTGCTAAATAATAATAATCATGATAATAATGATAATCTATACTATAATAAGAGAGCTGTCCGTCTGTCTGTCCGTCCGTCTGTCCGTCACACTTTCAGAAATTGTCAGAAAAAAATTCAGAAATTGTAAAAAAAAATCAGAAATTGTATTACGGGCGGCAATGTGAAGCTCAAGATTTTCATGACTGTGTTCTTTTCTGTAGTTTAGCAATGGGGAAAGGGTGGGGGTGGGGGTAATGGGGGATGGGTGGGGTAATGGGGGAGGGGGTTAGCCCCCAAGTTGTATGAATGGGGGTGAGGAGGTTTTGGGAGATACCAGATTCAGAAATGTTGACACAATGTGAAGCTCAAAATTTTCACGGCTGGGTTCTTTTTTTTAGTTTAGCCTGTCTAATCGTCAGCGAAGCGGCGGGAACTGTACTAGTAATAATAATAATAATGTTTTACAATACTAGAAAAATTAACCATTTAGGAAAGTATAAGCATATAGTAAGAATAAAGTTAAATAATATAGAAATAAGATCTCACAATAGTTATTTACACATAACGACCAAAACGTTTCGTTTGTCTCCGTTTTATCACATTTGTCTCATACAAAAACTTTAATTAATACGACAATAATAAAAATAATAGTAATACCTAATAATAATAATAATAATAACCAGCTATATTCCTATTCTTGTCCACTGAGCTATGACCTGGGAGCCTGTCTAGGGGCCCCCTAGTAGCAGCGGGGCCCTAAGTGGCCGCTTAGTCTGCTTATGCCAGGAAACGGCCCTGTATATGGTAATAATGTGAGTATGTGTGTATAATATGTGTTTCTGTGCATGCATTACTACTGTAAAATGTTTGAAATGAATAACATATGCCATATGATTCGTCTGCTCTCTTATTCAATTGGAAACATTTTCTTATCTATACGTTACGTGTGATTGAGGAATATCTAGATGTGATAGGAAACAATTATTATTACAATTGCTACCATATTTAATTATTTAAATTACCGTTCATATTCGATTTCACACAGTAAGCCCTACATTTTCTGCCAAGTGCCGTTTTCTGTATTTGTGTTCTTCTAGGAAGATCTAAAATTATGTTATGTGGAGGAACAAATGGATGGGGCACTGTCCTCTGCGGCCGGAGTCTGTAAATTTACTGTATATGTTTCTTTGCCTAACTATTAAGTTGTTCCAAGGTTTCTTTATAGTATTTCAGAGTGTAAGGCTGTAGGTTTGTATCTAATGTATTAATAACTATGGATACTAGTGAGGTTAGAAGCAGAACCGTTATGTTTAACTGAGTTTAGCTATAATTTACTAAATTTTACTTAATCTATTTATTGTAGGCGTAGTTTATCCATTTATATTATAACCTTTAACCAGTTTCCTTGTATATCATAACTAACGTATTCATTATTTCTACTAAAATGTATGAATCGAAATAAATAAATATTTTAAGCATTCTTTATAAAAGTTCTTAGACAGTTTATATTCGAAAAAAGACACCGATAAATTAGAAGCCAAAATGATGTATCGACTGTGTATAATGAGGCGCAAACACAATGGACTTATTCGTTCCCCAAAAACGCGCCGTTAATCTTAATGGCCACATCAACCGTGTTACAAGCATGCTTTATAAGCACGCCAGTCTGCTGTTGTAGGTGTGTCAGCCAGTAAATAACCTTATACCCATAACTGCGCGGAACGTTTCGGGGAATACCAGCCAAGGTGTCTTTAGACATGAAGTAAAGTTATTCTTGAATACGGCAAAACACAATGATGCGATCGTAGTTGCAGCTTGTAGCGGATCACAGTTGAAACGGGCTATGTACAGTTGCACTCATGATTCGTAGGACCCTCTTGAGAACAGAGACAGCGACACCTGCCATATATTTGTTGTGTGTACTACAAACGGTTGTAACATTTCGTGAATGAATCCGTGGTTTAGCGCTGATTGGTTGACTCATTGCCCAATGTCTTTAGAACATAATTATTTCTATTAATCACTGGTTTACATATTACTTAGGAAACATAAATGAATAATTAAATATAAATTCAAGAAGGGGATATACGAGTATATTAACGATAAAGTGAATAAAAAATGGTCTTGTAAAAACTGAAAAAAAAAAAAACCTTCGGACGTGATGATAGTGTTCATGGTATTGGTAAGTCAGTCATCTTGAACTGAAGTTTCACTGTATAAAAACAGAGCCGTTGGTAGCCATTAATGCGCCCAGAGCAAGTTCCAAATTGATTTATTTATTTATTTATTTATTTACATTTAATATTGAACATAGATTCAGATATCATTTTATTATAACAAAGACAGAGCAAAAACTGATATATATATATATATATATATATATGGCGGTTTATGAATGAAGAAAATAATGTTTTGATACATATTAAATTTTAATAACATTATAACATTACCAGATTGATGGGCATCTGTAGGTTTTATACGTCGCTGCTTAGAATGTCTCCCAATTGGGAGTAATAAAGAACTGAGAGAAATATTATTTAGAAACGAAGAATGTTTTGTATTGAGGCAGCATCATAAATGCATATAATTGTTTTGTATTAATAAGTTCCATGTTACAACTTAGTGTTGAACCACTGCAGCTTTGACTCTTGGCGGTCAATCACGTCAAAGAAGAGAATTAGGACAGAAAATAAAATTATTACAGTGATTCATATCAATAAACATAGAGCCATTTAAACGATGATATTTGACAATTTTCAAAGGTGTTACACATTCATAATTACCATTGTATTTGAGAGATATTTTATACATGAACACAATAAATTTAATATCTTGTCTAGCCACCGTTGTTGTTTATGACTTCCTGCAGTCGATGCGGTACAGAAGCATATTTAATGCGCAGCCATGCTATCTAAAAAAAGGCCATTCACTTATTACTCCCTGGAAAGCAGTGACTCACCTGAACTGAAAGCAGAATTGCTGAAAATGCGGCAAGATCTTATTCAGAAGTTTGAGTTTGCAGAGAAAAAAATGTGGAGACATTTTGGGCAAAAGTGGATGGGGAGTATCCTTTGCTTGCTGGAGAGGCAAAGAAAGTGCTGGTGCCTTTTGCAACAAGTTATCGTTGTGAAGCAGGCTTTTCAGCAATAATGGTCATAAAGAACAAACTGCGAAATCGGCTCCACATTGAAGGCGATTTACACTCCACCTTGAGCGAAACTGAACCCAGAATTCAGGCGTTAGTTCAGCAGAAACAGTTGCATCCCTCGCACTAGACTAGTAGTTGGTGGTGACGCGTTTTGCTTGCTTCCTATGTAATGTTGTTGTAGCCATTTTTTGACCAATATCCTGTGTTTATCTTATGAAAATGAAAATGAAAAGGTTTATTGGCAGACTATAGTCCATATGACAAATATTATTAATACAATGACAGTTCACATACTAAGGATAAACACACACACACACACTTGATTAGAAATAATATGTCGAAGTTAAGTGGAGCTACAGACAGACGTTTTTGTACCAAGAAGTCCATAGTTTAGAGGATAAACGGCAGGACTGATGGATAGCTTGGATAATCGGGTTGGTTGATTTTTTAATTTATTGCATTAGACTGTATTGAGCACGTCTTGTTACCTCCGGGAAGCTCGGGACATTGCGGGTAGCAAACATTTGCGAAGCTGAGCATCTCGGGGGTAATTTATGTAAGAGTCTAAAAGACCTGTTGTACGGCAAATTTAGGGTTCTGCCACAACCTTCTTTATAATTCACCCAGAGTTGCTGTCCGTATATATTACTGCATAAAGTACGAAAGAGTGTCTTTAGCTTCACTTGTACAGAACCGTAAGTTCCTTATAGTCATATTCGCTTTAGCACAAAGGCTTCGAGATTGTTTTCTTATATCCGAGTCATTACTCAGGGAGCTGGTAATAGTTTGACCCAAATACTTAAACTCTTGTACTTCCTCAATTACTTCACCTTTCATTTTAAACCTAACTAATGTCAGCTGGCTGATTATAGCTTTTAGGATGAAATTGCATAACCTTAGTTTTTATAACATTTAAAAGAATATCATGTTTCTGCGAATACACTTCGCAGACTTTTAGTAGCCAATCCAGACCTTTAACAGAGGGACTTATTAACACCATATAATCGGCATAAACTAAGTTATTTATCCCTGTGTTATCTATACAACATCCCACTGTTGCCTCATTAAGTGAAGCAGGCCTGGATTACCCAATAGGCAGACTAAACACGTGCTTAGGGCACCAGCAAGGCAGGGGCACCAAAAAAAATGAGAAATTTTTTTGAAAGAATTTGATATTTGATATTTCAAAGAAAGCATAGAAGTAGTCACCATGGGAAAAATCAAAACAAGAAAATGATGGCAGTGCACCAGAAACAGCATTGAATCCTAGAGACAAATTTCGCGTATCAACTTACTACGCTTTAATTGATACACTTAATTGATACACTTAATTGATACACTTAATTGACACACTTAATTGATACACTTAAAGTTGACTCATACCCTGTTGACTTGAACATGAATCTCTCTGGAGAACTACGGCAGTTCCACTGTTATATGCGCTCAAAGTTTAATGAAACAGGAAAAACGAAATTCAGTCACATTGATCTTCATGACACCCTAGTGAAAGACAGGATACAATTTGTATTTCCAAATGTAGATATCGCACTACGTATTTTTCTAACATTGATGATTACTAACTGCTCCGCAGAACGCTCTTTTTCTCAGCTGAAAAGAATAAAAAACACTCAGAGAACAACAATGTGTCAGGACAGACTTGATTCACTTTCCCTACTGCGTATAGAAGCGGACATGCTTCGTCGTCGAGTCAGCTTCGATGAAATTATCCAAGATTTTGCAATCAGAAAATCTAGAAAGAAGCTATTTTAATTTCAGCATACATGGAAGTTTTGTTTCATTTCGAAAGATAAAAATTTATTTTACGGTTTAGTATTGTTTTTATTCTGAATTACGTATATATGGGGGCACCATAATCTTTTCAGTGCTTAAGGCCTCTAAAGGTCTTAATCCGGCCCTGAGTAGTGAAACAATTAATCCGTCAATATACACATTAAACAGCATAGAGGAGAGCAAAGAGCCTTGTCTCACCCCGCAAGAGGAGCCAAAACATTCGGGCAGTATATTGCCTCACCTAACGGTAAAAGATTGGTGAGAATACCAAAATTTCAATAAATTTAATATGGACATGGGAGCCTTCCTGTCTTCCTTCTACTTTTTTAAATAAAATATTGTGGTTCATTCTATCATATGACTTACTTATATCTAGGGAACAGCTATAAATAGTTGAATTACTGTCAACGTATTTATAAATTGTTTCTTTAAGTACATAGATACACAGGTTGGACCTTTGAAGAATGAAAAAAAAATGCATCGTCAACCGATGATCTAAAAGAATTATCTGAAATACTAAGCGCTCAGTATGAATTGGCTTTTAGTATCCCAGAACTGATAAACTGATAGAAATGCGTTCTTTGAAGAAGAATTTACAACAGATGATATCACACGAGCTATAGGGAAACTAAGAGCACGCAGAACCGCACACCTGGACTAATGGAACGCTACACTGATTAAAAACTGCAAAAATGAAATCGCTAATCCCCTATATTGGATATGGAGACAATCACTAGACACAGGAGAAATACCGAGCGAGCACCCTGAAGAGAGCATAATTCCAGTTTATAAAGGAGGGAATCGATCTAAGGCAAAAAACTATAGGCCAACGTCGCCGACATCTCATCACACCAAAATATTTAAAATAACATTTAGAAAAAATCTAAGACATTTTGGAGACTCGGAAAAAATTAAATGATAATCAACATGGATTTCGGTCAGGAAGATCGTGCCTACCATAACTAATGGAACAGTATAACATCATTGATACACTCGAAAACAATGAAAACTATGATGTGATATTCACAGATGTTGCCAGAGCGTTGGAAAGTGTAACCATACAATCATAGCAAATGAACTGAAATATATGGGAATAGCAGGAAAAGTAGGAAAATAGATATACAATTTCCTTAGTGAGCGGTAGCAAGGTGTTACAGTTCAAGAAATATTTTCATCAGGATCAGATGTCCTTAGCTCAGTACCACAAGGAACAGGATTACTTCCATTACTATTTTTAATCATTCTAACTGATATGGATGATGAAGTTACACAGTAACATCCTTTGCTGATAACAGAAAAATTAGTAGAGAAATAAGAAACTCAGATGACAGAATCCATAATCGGTCAGAAGGTACCAATATAAATTTTAACATTTGAGAAATTTCAGTTATTAAGATACAGAAGAAGGGAGGAACTAAAATTAATGGACAAGAAATTCAGAGAAAGTGAACAGTAAACGATTTAGAAGTTGTGATGACTGACGACGCGAAATTTGAAACACAAAAGAAGAAAGCAAAATGAATAACAACAGATACTGAGAATCTTTAAAAGAAGGAACAGGAATATAATTATTCCTTTGTTGAAAACACTGAACATACCCAAGTTGGAGTATTGCTCAGTCTTAACGTCACCATATGAAAAAGAAGACATTAGTCAACTGGAAGGAATTCAGAGAAGCTTCACAGCCAAGATCAGATGCAAGGAACTAAATTATTGGGAAAGGTTACTGATTTAAAAATCTATTCGTTGGAAAGAAGAGAGGTACACCATTATTTACACATGGAAAATAACAGAAACTGTTCAGCCAGCTGCCCAAAGAACTATGGAACACGACTGGTGTGGGTGGTAGAAATCTTCAAAAGAAGACTAGACGCGGAGCTCAGAACAATACCAGATGAACCGGGAGTACTTGGCTATGTGAAGTGAAGAGCACAAGAAACCAACTCTCTACTTCATCAGTCCAACTCGAGAGAAAGGACAACAAGCCTGATCTCCGTGAATTGAGGAATCATTACACGGAACATTTGAAAGGTACTGTAATATAGGGTTTTTCTGGTAAGGTTAACTTGATAAGGAAGTCAATGTAGCTTGGTCTCAAAGCGACTTCCTTATCAAGAGTTCTTCTTGAGCAAATTTTTCGCTCACCAATCTTTATATAATATTGTTTATAAATAGCACACAAATGGGTAACCGATTTCTAGTTTTGCAGGGTTTGCAACAGTGCAACCGATCAAACGAAGACAATTAGATGTGATCGTTGTCAATTCCCCTTTGATTTTAACGGCCTGAAATGGAAACATCACTCTTATAGCAAGTGCCAAATAACTATGATAAATGGAATAAAATATTTTTCTGAAAGATGTACAACGGAACTAAATTCGTTTACGGTTTATAAAACGGAAAGAGATACTGAAGATGCAGCGAAAGAAGAGAATATAATGAAGTGCAGAAAGAAACGGGAAAGGAGACGAAGAAAATTAAAGCAAATACAAACTTGTCACAGTTAGAATAGCGACGCACAAAGAAGGCGAAAGTATTATTGTAACAAAATCACTAAAAGAAACACACGTAGATCAGCTGGAGAATAACCAGAGTGAACAAATAGCGAAAAACAAGTGGGAAGTCATGACAATAGACTGAGGGTTATCTCCGAAAAGGAAATGAAACAAACAATAAAAACAAAGGCCCCGAGTGATAATGTGGAAAGAACTATATGCATAGACTATGCCAAGAGGTTTTGCAAATATAAGGAAGGACAGTGTACATACAGTATATATGAGCACCCTGCCATGCCCAATTTCTTTTATAATAACGGTCACTGTAAATTTGGCGACAGCTGGAAATTTTATCATCCCACACTCTAACAAACTTACTTTATCATAATTTCACAATTATTAGTAAATAATTTATATTAAACCTTATAATCTTAAACAAAAATTAATATTCTTAACTCGGCATTACTACAAAGTTGTTCAGCAAGAGAACTAATTATTTAAACGAAACCCATTATTCACAATAAAAGAAATACATTTAAACCGAAATACATTTAAACCGAAATAAATAAAATCCATTACATCATTCTGTTTATTTACACGAATTATTGTAATCAATTTCATGAAATATATAGAAAATAAATATACACTCCTATACATACGATGGAGTATATATGATAAAAAAAAAATAAAAAAAGTATAACCATCAATACACGAGAAATATATATATATATATTATATATATATATATATATATACACACACACCATTATATTAAATAATAATTAAATTGAAAACAAATATACATCAAAATACATTCACTTTGCTCAGCTGCGCAAAACACTAAACTCACACGTAATTTGAGTCTACAGACAGTGTACTGTATACTTCAAGCAGCATGCGAGTTATGCACTACGCAGTAAACACGGGTTAACATTATTACACCGCTCAAGTTATAGGGATATACTCTATGTAAATGGCCTTCATATCGTTCAATACTATTTTTGTGCACATTTTACATTCGGTTGGCAAGTTATCTTTAAACGATTTCATTCAGAAGTACGCACAAAGATATCGTCGTTAGCCACAACATCATTATTAAACATTCCTTTTCAATCGATGGTTTATTCTTACCGAACAACCAAGGTGCCCATTTATCTACCAGCCAATTTTTCTACTTTTTATTGTTGTAACCGTTGAAGAAATCGCTCTCTAAAAACTCGGAATGGATCCTATGTTATCTTTATAACAATAAATCTCTCACACCAACACAAGTTCTTTTACGGAACTCTTTTTTTCGATGCATAACTCGCATGCTGCTTGAAGTATACAGTAGCTAATAATTCACAATGCAGGTTTACCACTTACCCGAACAAGAAAATGATTTATAATTTCGTCGAATTAAGGGTAATATTCTGTAAGCCTTCCCGTTATCTTAACCGTACAGTGTCTGACTCTGACGATGAGGCTATGATTCGCTCCAGCATTGACGGCTCCCAGGTTGGGCGGGTACTCGCTCTGTTACTGAACGATGGAAAATCTATCTCTATCTACGTTGTCGAACCCATGTTTTGCAGGAATTATAACTTCAATAAAGAGCAGAGATAAAATGATCCATTTACAAATACAAAGCAAAGCTCCTAAAATACTCAATACAGAAGCACGAGGGTATGCAAGCAAGCATTCAATCGAAACTTATAACTTGTACAGAAGATTTTCAATCTTAATGTTTCTACTTCAATGACCTCTATTAAGTTTTCTCAATTCCAATTAGTAATTTTTTAAACTTTTTACAAATTTAGGTTATAATAATAATTAGTAAGTAAATTACGCTCATCTACTTTTGTCATTACTCTGTGTCTAAACAGTATAGTTAACAGCGAAAGCTTTACACTGCCCACAAGAGAGACGCAAAACGTTCTCCATATTTTGTTCGGCAAAAGAACTAAGTATTTAAACGAATACCAACATTGATAATAAAAGAAATACACAGGATTCTTTATATTGTACACTGGTCCATTAACTCACTATACATTTTAAATAAGTTTAAGAATTTATTTAGACGAAAAACGAGTCCCACAAGAAATACACTAGACTCTTTAAATAATACATTAATATTAAAATGAAAACTTTACAGTAATCCCGACTTCTATGGCATAAGCAAAAACTTTTAATATATTCTTAACCAGTAGGTCATCCAGGGTACCCATTTATCTAGCAACCAATTGTGCGGTAGGATGAACGTTTACCGCGTTCTAGCTACCTTCGCAGGGTCTCAAACCCGGAACTGTTGGATTCATAGTCGGCGATGCTAACCACCGATCCATGGTACATCATCATCAGAATAGCAAGCGCGCAACAGGGTACAGGGTTTTGGGGGATCCTCAGGAAGGACGGTGAAGGGAAATTTTCAAATTGATCCGTGGCTGTCTCAGCAATTACAATCATACTTATTGATTGCTCACCCAACAAAAAAATTGTACGAAATTGAAAAGACATTATATATATATATATATATATATATATATATATATACTGTATATATATAATATATATATATATATATATATATATATATATATATATATATATATATATATATGCGGTTGCCACAATTTGTAACCGTGCGTGTGTTATTCCATTACATCGTCTCTATTGTTATTATTATTATGGAGGAAAGAGAGTATTAATTAATTTCTTTAATTCTCTTTTTATTCTAAGATACGAAAATTCTTGTTTTCAAATAAAATTAATTCTCGATAAACTACGAAGTGAGGACGCCCCCTCCCCACACCCACACTGTCAGGAATGAGGAACTCTCTCACGCCTGCTAAATCTAGGTCATTCGTTCACGTTTTTAGGCCAAGCGTCTTTGTTGATAAAAAATAAAAAATAATAACACTTCTTTTCGTTGTAAACGACATCACATAATTTCACGCAGAATAAATACAAAAATATGGACTCAAATTCACCTTAATATATATATATATATATATATATATATATATATATATATATATATATATATATATAACTGCAAACACGCAGTATAATTAACGTAAAGAACGACGCTTGTATAGGAGATATTCCGCGCAAGATGAGAAAGAGAGAACGAAACAAATGAATAAACACGAATAAACACGAATAAACACGGGGCTTGAGAACCTGATTCCTAATTCAGCACATTGTTACAAGCACATTTTAAAAACGTAGGACATTGTAGGTTTCTTATAATTCTCGTAATCGTGTGGAAAATGCACATCGCACCAAATGTGTCATTCCACATAGACCTATAGTTTAACATTATCCATGTTCCATCAGCACCCAGCATCTTAAACACTAGAATCCCTTAAATTAAAGATTTGTTTCCCTCACAGATAAATTATTTATTTATTTATTTTTTATTTTTTTTCAGGTATCAGATCATGAGGTTTATACATTATATATATATATATATATATATATATATATATATATATATATATGAAAAGGACCAACACAACAGCAAACATTTCCGTTTATTTTTTATACTTCAGACGTTTCGACAAATCGTTTGTCGTCATCAGTGAATTATAAGTCTTAAAACATTAAAACAAAAATAAGAATAATGAAAATTACATCAATACAAAATTAAAATCATTAAAATTACATCACTACAAAAAATTAAAATCATTAAAATTAAATTAAATTAAAATTACCTCAACTGGTAAATACACAATGTTTACGTCAACCTCCATACTTGGCAGAAACTGAAAGAAAACTGTATGGTCAGTAAATTAGAAGGTATGATATGTCTATGAAAATCGGTTGGTTAGTTAAAAAAGCTGTAATTTGTAAGATGAACTATTATTGTTAATGGAAGGTTTGTTTCTATAGATGTACAAAGATTCTAAAATTCGGAGTTCTATAAGGTTATTGGATCTAGTTAGAATTTCGAACTGAGTTTTGTGAAGGGGATGGTTGTTTTCATTACTATGGTTTCTAATTGCGGATTGTGGTGGGCTACTGAGGGGACGGTTGGTACGGACTGATAAGCCCAAATGTTGAGAAAGGCGTACCTCCAGTTGGAGTTGAGTACTGCCAATATACGCAGCCTTACAGCTGTCGCACGTGTATTTATAAACAACATTAGGGCATAGAGTTTTGGGGAATTTGTCTTTGAACTTTAAAAAATTTGATAATTTAAGTGGGTTGACGAGGGCGAATCTAAAATTTATTTGGGGATAACTAGACTAGTTATCCCCAAATAAATTTTAGATTCGCCCTCATCAACCCACTTAAATTATCTGTAAGGTTATTGGATCTAGTTAGAATTTCGAACTGAGACTAGACCACAATCCGCAATTAGAAACCATAGTAATGAAAACAACCATCCCCTTCACAAAACTCAGTTCGAAATTCTAACTAGATCCATTAACCTTACAGAACTCCGAATTTTAGAATCTTTGTACATCTATAGAAACAAACCTTCAATTAGCAATAACAGTTCATCTTACAAATTACAGCTTTTTTAACTAACCAACCGATTTTCATAGACATATCAGACCTTCTAATTTACTCACCATACAGTTTTTTCTCAGTTTCTGCCAAGTATGGAGGTTGACGTAAACATTGTGTATTTACCAGTTGAGGTAATTTTAATTTAATTTAATTTTAATGATTTTAATTTTTTGTAGTTATGTAATTTTAATGATTTTAATTTTGTATTGATGTAATTTTCATTATTCTCATTTTTGTTTTAAGGTTTTAAGACTTATAATTCACTGATGATGACAAAAGATTTGTCGAAACGTCTGAAGTGTAAAAAATAAACGGAAATGTTTGCTGTTGTGTTGGTCCTTCTTTTCATCTGTAGGCTCCGTTTCCCTAAGGAGAAGTCAATAGTTTTGATATATATATATATATATATATAATATATATATTATATATATATATACACAGTCAAGTGCAAGAAATACTCAAGCTGAACCAGGATGGGAGACATGAATTGCACTCAGAATAAAAATAAAAGTTAGTTTTAGTTTTTAAGATTTCGGTAGATCGGAAAAGGAAAATTTGAAAAAAGAAACTCAACTAAACTCGACCCAAGATACACCAATTATTTAATTAGTAATACAAGAAATACACTCCACAAAGAAAAAACGAAAATCACGTGATTATCATTAAAATTTATATTCAGTGAAACCTACATCTTTGTAAGAACGTACCAACACGGTACGAGAGATGTCACACACACACACACACACACACACACATTTTGTACATCGTCTATTTCGAAATGTCACCTTACCCTATTATTCTCACATTTAAACGCATTTTCCGTGTTGCGGTTACTCCAAAACCCGGAACGAAAGATGTAACACACCGCTTTGCATTTCTCATATCTTTGTATGAACCTTACGGTAAATAAGTGTTAGAGAAAAAGAAATATTTTTAATTTCAGTTCTTAAGTAAACGTTACTTAATATCATACAGTACATTCATTTTCTCTTCCGTTCAGATAATTTTCCAAGCCACATCCGTTATTTTAAGCGAACCAGGGAAGCTCATTTATTCCTCTCGAATAGATTTTCACATTCCTCGAGTATATTTCAATGTAAGCACCCATATGCGACAGTTTTTCTTTAGAAAGGAAACAATAAAAATAATCTCTCTCTCTCTCTCTACCTATATATATATATATATACCTTATGAACCTTATGTTGTTTCGTGTGTTGGTCTCTCTTCACACGGAGGTCAAGCTGGTGGCCCCGCCTCTAGGTCTGGCCTGGTGGCGGAGCGAGTTACTTTCTTGCGCTCTCCACCGTACATAGCCAGGCACGCCCGGCTCATCTGGTACTGTCCTGAGCCAGGCATCCAGTCTTTTCTTGAAGACTTCAACTTTGACCCCCGTTACGTTTCTGAGGTCCTTAGGAAGCTGGTTGAAAAGTCTTGGCCCCCTGACAACCAAGCTATTTTCCTTCAGGGTTGAGGAGGTCCCTTGTCGTGCTTTTAATTTGGGAACACTACACATTCTGCCTTTCCTATTTTCCAGTGTTGTTTGAATGGTAATTGGGTTTAGTTTTAGGTTTGGTACCAGTTTTTCGATCATTTTCCATATGTAGATTATGATGTACCTCTCTCTTCTTCTTTCCAGTGAGTACAGATTTAGTTTACGTAGTCTTTCCCAGTAGTTGAGTTCTTTGCAGCCATCAATCTTGGCTGTGAAATACCTTTGCGTTTCTTCTAGTTTATTAGTTTCTTCCTTTTTATATGGGGACGTCAAAACTGAGCAGTATTCAAGTTTTGGTATAATCAGTGTTTTTAGCAGGGGAATCATTACTGTCCTGTCCCTTCTCTTGAACGTTCTTAGAACCTGCCCGGCGACTCTTTTTGCTTTATTTATCACTATCTGATTTTGTGTTTCGAATTTCGCATCATCTGTCATTATTATCCCGAGATCAATCGCTTTCATGCCTCTGAATTTCCTGTCTATCTGGAGCATAATATGCAGTCTGTTTAAGTTCTTCTTTTCTACCATATCTCAAGAGTTGAAATTTCTCGGCGTTGAATGACATGTTGTTGTCTTCTGACCATTTGTATATTTTGTTCGTGTCCCTCTGCAAGGCCTCCACGTCATGTACATCGCTGATTTTTCTGCTGATCTTTGTATCGTCTGCAAAGGATGTTACTATACTATTGCTGTTTACTCCGCTGTCTATGTCTGTTAGCATGATAATGAACAGGAGTGGGGCCAGTACTGTCCCTTGTGGTACTGAGCTGCGTACTTCCGATTCTGATGATGATATACCTTGAATTTTGACGACCTGCAGACGATCACTAAGGAAGTTGTAGATCCATTTTCCCACTTTGCCTTTTATTCCCATGTCTTTAATTTTATGTGCTATTATACCATGGTCACATTTATTGAAAGCTTTAGCAAAATCTGTGTATATAACATCGTAGTTGTCATTGCCTTCCAATGCATCTAGGATATTGTTGTAGTGCTCTATTAGTTGTGATAGGCATGATCTACCTGATCGGAATCCATGCTGATTTTCGTTGAATCTTTCCCGTGTCTCCAGGAAATCATAAATTTTCTCTCTAACTATTCTTTCAAATACTTTGGTGAGGTGGGACGTCAATGACACTGGTCTATAGTTCTTTGCTTGAGATCTGTCCCCTCCTTTATATATAGGGACAATGTTTGCTCTTTTCAAGATGCTCGGTATTTCCCCAGTGTCTAGGGATCTTCTCCATATCCAGTATAAAGGTGTAGCTATTTCATTTTTACAGTTTTTAATCAATAATGCGTTCCAATTGTCCGGACCTGCAGCTGAATGTAGTTTCATTTGTTCTATAGCTCTCGCTACATCTTATGGTGTAAACTCAAAGTTTGTTATATACTCTCCTTGCAATTCCTCTTCAAAGAATGCATTTATGTCAGGTATCGCTTTGTCACTTTTTGGGTACTGAAAACTGATTCATATTGAGCTCTCAATGTATCAGATATTTCTTTTGGATCGTCGGTTAGTTCATTATTTCCCGTCCTTAAGGGCCCAATAGCGGCGCGCGTTTTTGTTTTCCTTTTTGCATAGCTATAGAAGTATTTTGGATTTTCCTTTATTGCTTCTACCGCCTTTTCCTCTTCCCTCTCTGTATGGTCCTTAATCAGGGCTTGTATTTCCCTATCGATACCCTCCAGTTTTTCTTTTATTATTTTCCTGCCATTATCTCCGCAGTTTCCTAACTTCGCCTCCACTCTCTTTCTTTTGCGGAATAGTCTTCTCTTTTGCCTTTCTAGCCAGCTCCTCTTTCCTTTTGGCTGTGATTTCGGAGGATATTTTTCTAAAATTCTCAGCGTTTTTTCCTCCAAAGTTGTTAGCATTTCTTCCGTTGTTTTATTCTCGAAAATTGTTCTCCATTCTATTTCGGCCATGTGTGATCTGATTGCTTCCCAATTTATAGTCTTCGAGTTTAAGTTAAAGGCCCCGAATTTACTTCTTTCCACAATATGTGTATTGTCTTCTAATGCTGCCATCATATTTGTTGATATCTCGATTAAGTTGTGGTCTGAGATAATGGTTGGGGTTATTTTTATATCAGCAATCAAGTTCGTGTTATTCGTGAATACCAGATCCAGGCAGTTATTTTTTCTGGTATTTTCTGTTATCTCCTGTGTCAGCATAAACTCGTTTGTGAGAGCCATCAACATTTTTGCTTGTTCCTGATCTTCTCTTGTGCCCCCCTTGTCCTGGTGAATATATATATTCCTATTCACCTTTTTGTATTTTATAAATGGGAAGTTAAAGTCTCCGCAGATCATTGTATTGGGGGATGGAGGATTTATGGCCTTTATTAGCTTTCTAATGTCATCAATGGCCTCCGAGAATTTTTCGGTTGGGGTGCTTGGAGGTCTATAGATGACTATTACTATCAAGTTTAGTTTTTCTATTTTCACTGCTAGGAGTTCCACATAGCTGTTTGATTTACTTATTATCGTCTCTGTCATATGACCTTCCTGTACATATATAGCACAGCCACCTTTCCGTCTCGTCGTTCTATCCGCTCTTAGTAAGTTGAAGCCCTCTATATTTATCTCTTTCTTATCAATACAATGTTCGCAGTTTTCACAATTTCCTTGCAATCTTTAAGATGAGTTTCTGTGAGGCATGCGATGTCCGCCCTTGTTTCGTCCATAAATCCTTTCAGGTACGAAACCTTATTGAGTGATTGGTTTGGTCTTATTCCTTGAATATTAGGCAGGACAATTTTTATGTTCTCTGTTTTTCGTTGCCCCTTGTGCATTTCAAGTTCGTTTTCCTTCGATATCGCTTGATTCGTTGCTCTATGATCCTCCCGAAGAGATCCGTTTCCTCCTACTTGTATTGGTAGCTTCTTGCCCGGTAGCGATTTGGCTCGGGGGTTTCCAGCTGTGTCAACTGCATGTGGATGACATTTAGCATTCGTAAGGTGTCTGAGATGTTGAAAAAATTTTCTTGTTCGCTTATTGTGTTCCTATTGTTGTTCCTATTGTTATTTTTATTCCTATTGTCATTTAAACTTTTTCCTTTGTTCGTTGAGTCCGTCGGGAGATGTTGATAGTAGCATTTATTCCCGAATTTGCAGGTTCCGTATTTTGCGTAAGTTCTGCAAATGTCCGGGTGGTAGAATTTACATCCGTCTCCAAATTTACAACGACCATTATTATAGAAGAAATTGCATATTGGGGGATGTTCATATATACATTGTCCTCTTTTAAATCTGCAATTATCTTTTATATAATACCTGCATATAATTCCTTCCCCATATTTACTCTTGGCTTTTGTTTTTTGCTCCTTATTGGGGGACAGTTTTACTTCGTTTACTTGACTGCCCTCTTGTCTTGTCCTATTTGTGCTATTTGTGCTAGTTGTGTTTGTGTCCTTCGTTGCCCTTATGCTGTGTGTTGTCTTTACACTCTTTGTCGCCTGTGTGTTTTCGGCCTCATTTTGTGACGGTATTTGAATTCTTTCTATTTCGCCTTTCTCCGTTTCTTCCGTTTTCCACTGTTCTTTGTTTCCACTTTCCTCTTTCATTCTCTTCTCGTAGTCTCTTTCTGCTTTAAATACCGTAAAAGAGTTTAATTCGGTCAAGCAGTTCTCGCAGAAAATTTTATTCCATTAAACTGCTTTGCGTTCGTTATAAGGGAGATTTTTTCATCTCCCCATTCTAGGCATTTAAAATCAAAAAGTAGCTGACAAAAATCGCACCTGATCGCCTCTGTCTCAGCTGTTGCAGTTTTACAGATTCCACAGAGTTGCATGTATGCATTAATTTCCATGTTGGTGAAGTGACTCAAAAAGGGGGTATTATGGGAGGTATTGGGTGGGGGATGACTCAAGCTGTGTGAGGGAAAGAATTTTCCGTTACTCCAGGGTAGGGGATGTGGCACGCTGTATACTTCTCACTGATTGGTCCTCTCGACCGTGGCTGCGGGGGATAATAGGGGGATATTTGCGGGCACTTCAAAAAACAAAACTTTCCTCACAAAGAGACTCGGAAAAATAACAAAAGCAAATGCTGTATATATTAATTCACTTTGATTTTATTCACTTTTTTGGTATACGCCGCGATTTTTACTTTTTTTAAAAGAAATACCGCTATGCACTATCAATTATCTCACAATATCGGCACCGTTTAAAACTGATTAACTGGAGGATTTTTACTGTAATATCGGTTTTATTCGGACTTCGATCGAAACACGTGTAACCGCCACAACAGCAAAACACACACACCTGTATATATATATATATATATATATATATATATATATACAGGGTGTCCCAGGAGGAAATGTCAAGAATGCACCATTTCACTCTTTGGGTATTTCTAAGTAGAAAGTATTATATCGATATGGGTCTGATTCCAACCGTTACCGAGATACAGGCCTCTACATTTGGGTAATTAAAACATAATAAAAAGGCGATCTTAGATACTATTTAATGACATTTGTGGTTTACAAAAAGTACAAACATACAATACACTATTGCACTTATTGCAGAATGGTTTCAAAGTGACCCCCTCCTTCTTCAATGCACGCGGCGAGCCTCCGATCCATCGAGTCTTGCCAAGGAAAACGCGGAAGTTCATTTCTGAGGTTTATGAACGCATCCTGTATACGTGCAACCAACTGCTCCACGTTTGCAGAGTACACAACACACCCTGTAAAGAAACGTGACTCAGTGAGCAGGTGTTAAGACGTACCTAAATAAATAATGTAAATAAATAATGTGAGGATCTGCACAGTTGCCAATGTATCATTAAATGTCATTGAATATTATCTAAGATCGGCTTTTTATTATGTTTTAGTTACCCAAATGTAGAGGCCTGTATCTCGGTAACGGTTGGGAATCAGGCATATGTCGATATAATACTTTCTACTTAGAAATACCCAAAGAGTCAAATGGTGCATTCTTGACATTTCCTCCTAGGACACCCTGTATATAATTAAAAAGGTCTATTTTAGTTAAACTTAGACCTACATTCTACATCATTTTGCATAGAATTTTTTTTCAGTTTCTTTTATATTAATTATAATGAATACCAAATAACTTAAACCATCATTGCCTTAACGGCACTCCTAACCTAGCTTAATTCGTTGACAGAATACAGAGCTATGTTGCAACATCGCTACACAGAGAAAACATCTTTCGACTCCTAGTTATTGTTTTCAATATTGTAATTAATTATCTTCTGTATAAACATTCACGCACGTGAAATAATTAAGAGGCTAAATTTTTAATTAAAGATAAAATTTTGATACTTAAAACTATTGACTCGTGGGTATAACTTTTCATTCTTACATTCTTAACAGGCGTTTGTGTTTTCATCAAAATGATGGACTTAATCATTTAGTCTGCTGTATTCGTAGACATAAAAACCTATTTTACTTGCATATGATTTAAATTGTACACAGCGAGGATATGAGACGGAGGCAATGTGAACCACCGTTTCCCTATAAACCAGAGCGAAGACACTGAGGTCGAGGGTTCGACTCCCGATTACGCAGGTTAATAATACAGGAGTTTGTGTATATATATATATATATACTTTTATATTTTTTTATTTATATATACACATTTAATGAGATACACTGTTGATCTGCGTGATTTTTTCCATTTTATTTTGAAGTGTAATTAAAATATACAACGAAGGGTAAATAATATCATAATAATTTAATTTTTAATGAGTAGATAATGCATGTAGAATTAATTAATTTCATCAATATAATTTTCATCAAATATTATCGTGGACAAGCTAGAGTTAGCATCCCCGTAGCCTGAATCTTCGCGTCTCAGCATTGTTATGCGTGGACCATCAGAATTCGGGGGTTCGTCCCCAGCAGGAGGACAAATATGGTGTACCATCAGATCTTGAGATGGCGGTCTACATCTCGCGGATAGCCACTCGAGTACTGAGGCTGATGATGGTGATAGTATGGGCGATGCTTGTAAACGGTTTACGTCACATGATCCCCACGAACAAGCTGCAGATATTAACGATGGCTCTTCTCCGCTCGTATCTGAAAATTCCAGACTAAAGGTTTGAAAAATAGAAATGTTAAAGCGGATTAAATACACGACGCATGTTCTTAATATACGTAATTTATTTTCCATGAAATTACCACATCTTTTGATTATGAGTTGTATGTATTTTATATAGAAATTAATGAAAGACCTATTGATTTTCATAAAAATATCATTGTAATTATAGTTTTAAAGACAGAAATTTTATACCGTGGTATCTTTCTGGGTGGCGTGTCATCTGTGGAGAATGACTCTTCTCTACTCCGTCGCATTGGAGGATTTACTCTAGAACAGTGGTGCACAAACTTTTTTGATGTGAGGGCCAAACCAACCATCTGTTTTATATGTAGGGGCCAGATATATAGATATTCTATTTTTTATAAATATGCATTTTTATAACCAGGGGCAATGTTCCCTCTAATTTTTTTTAGTCCGTGTGCGCAAGAAATCTTCGTTGTGCATACATTTAGATTCATGATGAAAAATTGTGCAAACTTTTCTGAGCGCTATTATCTTCAAAATTAAATATATATAAATATTAAATACTTAATAAATATTATTTCCATAAGGTAATAGCTTGATCATTACGGTACTATTAAATGGATATTAAAAAACTGTTTACAATATTATATATTCTTAAAAAAGAAAACATTTTATCCATTCTAAAAATATGAATAAAATAAAAAGTAGTAAAATAAAATTCAACAAAATAAATAAAATAAAAATAACTAATTGAAAATGACTATTTTAGTTATCATTTCTCAATTTTTTTTTAGCATTTAGCAATTTAAAATAGACTCTCAAGATTAATACATAATTTTATCCATTCACAAAATAGGAATTATGAGATAATTACTATTCGTTTTTATGCAAAAATAAGAAAGAGAAGGTTTATATTCAATGCGTTAATGTATAAAAGAAAAAATGCAAATACATAGAGTAAAAAAAATCCGTATTGCGTAATTGCGCGGACATCAGCGAAGTCGGGCGGAAGGGGTTAATATTTAAAAGAACGACTATAGAGTATGTTGATGCAAATGGTCAGACCTTGTGTGACGGTATACTTTTTAAATTACTTCATTTACTGTCGTGACTCATGATACGCTTGAGCCTGTGCGCATTTTATTTTGCTGTGTGCGCGGGTTTCACAACGCGTGTGCGCACGCACACGCGCACAACTTAGAGGGAACACTGACCAGGGGTAATATTTCAGATTTTTCTTTGGGTAGCTACCCTTTTCATGTGAAAAATGTGAATTGAAAAGACCCGTGGGGGCCACATTTGGCCCGCGGGCCAGGGTTTGTGCATCACTGCTCTAGAAGGTGTTGAAGTACTTGGATGTGGCCCCTCAAATGCACAAATTGAATTGCTGAAATACAAAGTAATAATAATATGAAATTTTGTTGCTAATAATTCAGTTTTACGTTAGCATAAATAAGTATCATCGCATTCTATTAATTATTGTTCTCAGAATGAAATAATAAGCATGCAACTAATATATACTCTGCTTTAATACGGTTAGCTTAAAACAGATAACACTGTACTATACTTCACATAAAACCTCTCCAAAACGCATAGCTAATTAAAATGTATGCATAAATTCACCGATATGTCTGATACAAAGAGGCTGACAATATACGAAAAGAAACAGTTTTGTCTAGTATATTGTTCTTCATGAAATTAGACAAATTTATGAAACGCCAAGTGATACATGATTATTTAATAATCAATGACAAGTAATTAAAGTATGACATATATTCAATACATATAATAATAAAATAAACATATCTTTACGATAAAACGTTTTTAATTGATTGTACTTTCAAACTCCTTATAAAGGACGTAGAATTATTAACGAACCTTGAACGTTTTTTGCTCATCTTTAAGCGTTGACTCCATCTCGTAGGCACTATGACAACGTCATTTCCGCTCTCTTCACCACTCAAATTGGCGAAATAGCACGTATCCTCGTCAGTACTGAAATAACAGTAAGTAAAAAGAAGAGTGTAATAACTGTACTTATGTCGATTATACATAAATGTGCCGTATGTCATTTGTTCCTTTAAAATGTTAGCTACGTGAAATGCACCATCTCCATCCTCTACATCGTGAATTTAAATTAGACAAGTACGCAGGGATTAATATTTTTTTAAAAAGTAAATTTAAAAATTCTAAAATGATTTATCATTATTACACAATCGAAAACATGCGTTAGAATGAACATTCAATACAAAATGTATGCAATAATATAACAAATACATTACTCATCTACAATTTCATGGATAAAGATATAAGTTCACCAAAAAAAACCAACCTACCTTTCTTTATAACTATTGCTGTGAAAAGCGGCCATGTTGTATCAACAATCTTTTGGTTCTGTGACAAACATTGATCTGACGTAAGTATGGTTCCAGTCGCTATGCATATATGCGCTTTGTACCCCGAGGAAATTCTGATAATAAATTGCCCATATGTCGTGGAGTATACCCACTCCCTCGCAGGAAAGATCTCCGATAGGCCTATATATAATATATATATATATATATATATATATATATATATATTATATATAATATATATATACACACACACACACACACACACATATATATATATATATATATATATATATATATATATATATATACAGCTTTACAAATGCCTGAAGGTAAGTTTTGGAGTATATATACACCCACGTAACTATGCTTTATGTTCTGTTTACTTTGAATTCACTGATTGACTAAGTCACTTCATCAGAAGCTGGTAAGCTAAAGAAAACATATTTCAAAGACTGATTAGTTTTATATTCACAACTAGATTTATCTATCAGCAAACAGTTAAAGTAAAGATGTGTATTCGTATTCTCTGTTTTAAAATATAAATTAATAACCACACAGTAAATATACTAATATACTGATATATATATATATATATATATATATATATATATATATATATATATATATATATATATATATATATATATATAATGATGAGCTTAATTCACATTCTTTCTCGATAAAGTAAACGATATCTTTAATTCGTTACCGGTGAATAAATTAATTTATACGAAATAATTTAATGCTATAATTTCTTTCCACGTCATTTTCAGAACCATGGAGAAGCAAACACCTGAAGATCGTTTGATAATAACCGATTCACAGATAGAAAGCATAAGAATGCTGGTTGCAGATGTCGACGAGGACGTCGAGATACTGATACGTTAATGATTGTTTATAATCTTAGAAACCATACGCTTCCATATTATACACTCGTATTTTAAAAGTGCACTCATTAGAACGTCATGCCCTTTTATGAATGAATATGTTAATTAGATAAAACCTTTCACAATAACGTGATATTCTTTGTTTTTTACCAGGAGTTATATTATAAAACCCGACAACGACGAAAGCCTTACGGTAGCCGAAACTGTGGATGCAGATAAGCGGAAGAATGTTCCGTTATACGGGCCATCTAATAAGTTAGCAGACAACGACGACAAACACCTTGTGGAGTTTATAGCGGAAGATCTAGCAAATCCTGATGAGACAGAAAAAGTTGAATATGCTAAACAGCCCCTACGTGGTACCATATTTGACAGCTCCTCAGAAGCACCCCGCACCAGCGAATATTTGGGAAAATCATCATCCTCATTTCAGCGACGGAATGTATCACCCGACGAGCAAGCAGAAGAAGACAACGCATATTTTATTGAATATACGCCAGAAGAAATGAAACTTATACTAGCTATGGTACTGAAGGCGGAGGCTATGCCACCTCCATACGGGTGTGGTACTGATCAACCACATGTAAATATAAATATCGAAGTTATTAATCTAACCTCAGACGGCGGTGAGCAGAATCTGTGAGTAGCTTTTTATAGTTTCGGTAAATTAGCAATAAACTGCTTCACAAAGTATAAGTCAAAATAAAAAATATTGTGATAAGATTTGTGTGGTGTGCGTAATTTAGAATTGGTTGAGATACTCCGAAATGATAAATATTGTATGATTTAAATAAAACTTCTTTGCATACATTTTACATACAGGGTATGTGATTTAACAAAATAGTATATTAGGTTGTGAATGCGTTACAAATTTTGGGGATGTAAAATAACTGCGTAGGAATGCAATATTGAAAATAAATGACGGAAAAAAGAAGTACCCAAATTTGGCTAGCTTTTCTAATCACTATTTATGTGCTCTACCAACTCGTATTTTCTGGGTGAATTGAGATTCGAGTTTTATTTTTTATTTTGCGTTTTTCCATATATATATATATATATATATATATATAATATATATATATATATATATAATATATATGCTTTACCATGTTATAGAAAAGAAATATTTTTTCTTCTACAACAGAGCTCAGTGTGAAGTTGAATCGTCTTCAGCAGCTGAGCATCCGAAACAATATGTTGTTATCTCTATTGCGACGGCAACGCGTGATGTTGCAAAATCAGACGCGGCAACTAGAACCAACGCGAGTACAGATGGAGAAAACAAGCCTTGTACATCGTAAGTTGATACACATACATCCATCAATGGTAGTACACTCTCTAATTCGACGTCCATTATTTAGTACATAATTGTCTTATTTCGTGTACAGTATTTTTACAATAAGGACCTTTTAACGGAAAAGTTGAAGATTAATTCGTTTATTCAGACCGTGAAAAACATTATTATTATTCCATATGAGTTAAGAATATTGTTCTTTTCCTTCTCACACCCATAGGAAACGGAAGCTAGATGCTAATGGATATGATAGCATGGACGAATTTCAGATTCCACCAAAAAACGAGTAAGCCGCCTCAGAAGGAGGAAAAAAATCTATCATACAGGTTTGATAGACGATGAATGTGAATGGTGAAAATTACCACACAGATTGATTTCTGTCCACGGTAATATTTGATGAAAATTATATTGATGAAATTAATTAATTCTACATGCATTATCTACTCATTAAAAATTAAATTATTATGATATTATTTACCCTTCATTGTATATTTTAATTACACTTCAAAATAAAATGGAAAAATCACGCAAATTAACAGTGTATCTCATTAAATGTGTATATATGAACGTTTTGCCTGTCTCTTGTGGGCAGTGTAAAGCTTTCGCTGTTAACTATATTGTTTAGACACAGAGTAATGACAAAAGTAGATGAGCGTAATTTACTTACTAATTATTATTATAACCTAAATTTGTAAAAAGTTTAAAAAATTACTAATTGGAATTGAGAAAATTAATATGGGTCATTGAAGTGGAAACATTAAGATTGAAAATCTTCTGTACAAGTTATAAGTTTCGATTGAATGCTTGCTTGCATGCCCTCGTGCTTCTGTATTGAATATTTTAGGAGCTTTGCTTTGTATTTGTAACTGGATCATTTTATCTCTGCTCTTTATTGAAGTTATAATTCCTACAAAACATGGGTTCGACAACGTAGATATAGATTTTCCATCGTTCAGTAACAGAGCAAGTACCCGCCCAACCTGGGAGCCGTCAATGCTGGAGCGAATCATAGCCTCATCGTCAGAGTCAGACACTGTACGGTTAAGATAACGGGAAGGCTTACAGGATATTACCCTTAATTCGATGGAATTATAAATCATTTTCTTGTTCGGACAAGTAGTAAACCTGCATTGTGAATTATTAGCTACTGTATACTAGCGTGTAGCGTCATGAGCGATCTGGAGGCACATTTCAGGTTTTGTACAATTAACCTTGCTGATTTCAGAAAAGAAATAAAAAATTATCTGCAACAAGCAGAACACCTCCTTTTTCGCATGTAAAAAATACAAAATTCTTGTTAATTACAGTTGGCAACACTGACTGACATGGTACTTCTGGCAGCTTTCTAATTATTCTCAGTGAGTCATCCCCTGGAATTTCTTAGTTTTACGCTAGCTCGCTTGAGAGAAACAAGTGTTTTTTTCTGTGGATGGGGTGTTCAAAAACTCCAAGGTACTAACGAAAGGTGCGTTTTGTGATATATACATTATACACATTTCTTTGTTTTGTTGTGTTTTACATTGTTTATAAGTTTGTTATATGTCTTAGGGTATATATATACCTATGGATATTTATATACATAATACATATGTATGTGCAGTATATTTTTACATATATATATTGGTAAACTTATTGTTTACCAATAAACCAAGCCTTATATATATATATACACTCATAATCATATATATTTTTTATTTATACGTTTGTGTTTTTGTTTCAGTGTTCCTGTGTGATACTTGTTGAGTTTTGCTGGTACAATGAGCACGCAAAGAACACGGGGATCTGCCAGCCACATTGTCTTTGGTTCTCCACTATCAGAGTTTCCTCTGTCTGAACTTCCAACCCCTATACAAGTTGCAAGGCATTTCCTCTTCTTGAAGGAGAACAAGTACACCAACAACAGGGAGATTTTTCCGGAGGTATGCCAAATACTCATTGACCTTTGGAATCGTGCTAACATTCCATCACAGCCAATCAAGAATGTGAAGACCAAGCTGCTCCGATTGATGGAAAAAGGCTCACAAGCATCGAAGAAAGGCAAGCAGGCCACAAAAACCAAAAAGTTTGAGGAAAGCCTGAATCAATTGTTTGACATAGCTGTCTGCCAATGCGATGATCTGTCTGCATGCCACTGTGAAAAAGAAATGAAAGTTCCACGACGAGAGCATGCCTTTCTGATCGACCAGAGAACCACGCGGATCATGCAGATCAGTCGGGTGGATATGAATGTGACTCAGATGAAGGAGAGAAGGAAGTCAAGAGAGGATCGGATGCAAGAAAGACAAGAAGAGAATAGAAGAAAAACGGAACGGCAAGAGGTAGCATCCTCTGCAGATGTGATCGAATCAGCTGAAGCAGAAGCAGACTCCAGTGGTGAAAGTGTTGGTGATGAGTGGATGGATGATAGTGCCCAGGAGGACAGGAACATCACACCGATTCCCACTGTTGCTTTGGAAGCTGACCGGTATGGTGTATCGAACAGGGCTGCTGCAGCTATCAGCACTGCAACATTGGTTGACTATGGCATCATTAGTTCTGATGATCAGATAAACGTAATTGACTACCACAAAGTATGGAGAGCACGGCAGAAGGTACGGAGGGATCTGAAGGAAGCAGTAACTTACCACGATGTGGAAGTCACTGCTTTATTTTTTGATGGGCGGAAAGACATGACACTTGTCAAAGAGAAAAAGGGGAACAAATGGTACAGCACAAAGAAAGTTGAGGACCACTATGTGCTGGTCGGAGAGCCTGGAACCTTCTATCTAAGCCATCTGACACTGGAACGAGGAACTGGCACTGTCATTGCAGATGGACTTCAAAATGCGATTGAAGAAATGGGTATTGCAGACAAGATAATTGCAGTGGGAGCCGACAGCACAGCCACAAACACAGGGCACAGAAGTGGAGCAATACACCTGCTAGAGTGCCGCCTGGGTCGCCCTTTGCACTGGTTCATCTGTAGTCTGCATTTAAATGAACTCCCACTGCGCCACTTGTGCAAGGAACTCATCGGCCCAACAGAATCTGCAACTCAATGGAAAGGACCAATTGGCAAAGCTTTGGCCACATGTGAAAGTTTGCCACTTTCCTCTAGAGGAATTCAATGTATTGCTGATGGCCACACTCTCCCGGATGTTGACCTTACTGAATTGAGTCGTGACCAAGCTTACCTCTACAGAATGATGAAAGCGATAAGGACTGGTGTCATTAATGAAGATCTTCTACGAGAGAAGCCTGGAACAATCTCCCATGCAAGATGGGTTACAACTGCCAGCAGAATTTGTCGGCTATATGTAGCGATGGCGCAGCCAAGTGATGAACTGTATTCACTCACACAGTTTGTCGTGTGCCACTATGGACCCATGTGGTTTAGTATCAAGTGTCATCCAAGGTGCACAGATGGCTCAAAACATTTCCTGGAGCAAATCAAGCTGCTACGATTACTGCCACCAACTAGCAAGACTGTCACATGGCCTGTGATTCAAAGAAATGCATATTGGGCTCACCCTGAAAATGTTCTACTGGCAATGCTTGCAGATGCAGATCAAGCAAACCGGAAATTGGCCATCGATGTAATCAAGACCATTCGACGAGCTCCCAAACCTGCTCAACAGCAAGTCAGAGAATTTCGGCCACCAAAGATCAAACAAAGTGCTCAGAATTTGAAAGATTTACTTCCACCAGTGGAGGAGTGCACAATGGAACCACCACTCACGAAGCAGTTCTCTGTCGAACAACTCGATAAGATCACTGAAGAGCCCCTTGTTGTCCGGATGCCATGTCACTCCCAAGGTGTAGAACGCTGTGTTAGGATGGTAACTGAAGCGTCTGGGGCAGTGTATGGAAAGGATTCAAGAGATGGTTACATTAGAGCAGTACTTAAATCCCGTGACTTTATGCCGTCATTCAAAACTAAACAAGATTTTAATGTATCATTTACTAAATAAAACTATCTAGTCTACCTGCCTACCTACGTACAGTGTATATGTTTATTCCAAAAATAAATTTTTCTATTTTTCCTGAAAAGCAGTACATTGTAAGGGGTCAAATGATAGCTCAAACCCTAGGAAAGCAAGTGTCCAAAAGTTATGGGTAACTAGCAATTTTCACGATTTTCACATGCGAAAAAGGAGGTGTTGCACTTGTCACAAAAAAATTTGTTTTCATTTTGAATTTAGGGAGGTAATTGTACAAAACCTGAAATGTGCCTCTTGATCCGTTACACTTTGCCCAATGACGCTACAGGCTACTGTATACTTCAAGCAGCGTGCGAGTTATGCATCGAAAAAAAGAGTTCCGTAAAAGAACTTGTGTTGGTGTGAGAGATTTATTGTTATAAAGATAACATGGGATCCATTCCGAGTTTTTTGAGAGCGATTTCTTCAACGGTTACAACAATAAAAAGTAGAAAAATTGGCTGGTAGATAAATGGGCACCTTGGTTGGTCGGTAAGAATAAAAAACAAAAAATCGATTGAAAGGGAATGTTTAATAATGATGTTGTGGCTAACGACGATATCTTTGTGCGTGCTTTTGAATGAAATCGTTTAAAGATAACTTGCCAACCGAATGTAAAGTGTGCACAAAAATAGTATTGAACGATATGGAGGCCATTTACATAGAGTATAGGTATCCCTATAACTTGAGCGGTGTAATAATGTTAATCCGTGTTTACTGCGTAGTGCAAAGCATTAATGATGTGACTGTAGACTCGAATTACGTGTGAGTTTAGTGTTTAGCGCAGTAGAAGAAACTGAATGTATTTTGATGTATATTTATTTTAATTTAATTATTATTGAATATAATTGTGTGTGTGTATATATTTTAAGTTCGGGAAGAACCGATTCGCCTCTGTTTAAACGGGCATATCTCGGTGGAAAAACAAAGAAAAAGTAAGAGGAAAGAGAGAGGAAAAAGAAAGGGTGGAGGGGACAGCAGTCGAAGTGGAAAAAGACCAAGGATGACAAGGACTGCAGGGTCGAGCCCCATCATCCTTGGGTGCTAAGGCCGAGAGGGCGCACGTGAAACCTCCAGGAACAAGCACGTACAAACGAGCACAAAAAGCACGAGCTTAGAACCCCCTGCAGGGATATATATATATATATATATATATATATATATATACATTTAAGCTGCAAACACGCAGTAATGGTTTTTATTTATTTCGGTTTAAATGTATTTCTTTTATTGTTAATAATGGGTTTCGTTTAAATAATTAGTTCTCTTGCTGAACAACTTTAAGGAGAAAGTCGCTCTTGCTTTTAATAAATAAGTAATTAAATTAAATGGTGGTATCTGCCAACTCTCCTCATATAAATAAAAACATTATTTGGCAATTCATGCAAATAAAATTAATATAAATGGTGGTATCTGCCAACTCTCCTCATATAAATAAAAACATTATTTGGCAACTCATGTAAATAAAAATTAAAATAAATGGTGGTATCTGCCAACTCTCCTCATATAAATAAAAACATTATTTGGCAACTCATGTAAATAACATTAAAATAAATGGTGGTATCTAGCAACTCACCCTAATAAGGTATACCTGAACAATTAAAAAACACTATTTGGCAACTCACGACCCTCTATATAACCGATGCGGATCTCCTGGACGCTCATAATGCGTCTGGCTGGAGCCAGGCGAACATCCCTCTCCTTCTCAGGTTAAGACTTAGGTTAGGTTTCCCTTTGGGGGGTGAAGACATCCCACCTTCTCCTTCTCCTTTCTCTTCCTCTCTTAGATTAAGGTTACCCCTTTCGGGGGAGGTCATCCTCCCTTCTCCCCCCGAAGCACCTTCCCTCCCCCTTTGCAGCAATGATTTGTTGCATAACCCCCTTCCCCTTCATTGCATAACCACTCCCCCTTCACTGCATAAAACTTTGCAACATTGATCCACATTTGCAGTTGCATTGCAATATTCTTGCACTCGTCCATTTTGCGCCGATACTACTACTTTGTCCTTGATGATTGGTTAGGTTAAGTCATGATATTTTCATTTAAACTAACTAAAATATCACAATTTAACCTAACCTAACCTAAATAACCTACCTACCTAAATAACTTGCAGATCAATGAAAGAAAGCCACCCCCGACCCATTTGGTGGTGGTTTTCTTTCACTGATCCAAGAAGCTTTTAAATTTTACAGGTAATTAATTAACCACATAATAACAAGTTTTACATGATATGATTTAGTGCATACTTTGTTGCAATGGATCCACTAGACAGGCAAAGTTGAGCGGCATGTCTTTGTAGGGGTGGTACGCTTTCATACATATATCTTCTGAAGAACATGTACTAAAATTGATGCCATGTTTTAATGTCGCTATATATATATATATATAATATATATATATATATATATAATATATATATATATATTATAGCGACATTAAAACATGGCATCAATTTTAGTACATGTTCTTCAGAAGAATATGTATGAAAGCGTACCACCCCTACAAAGACATGCCGCTCAACTTTGCCTGTCTAGTGGATCCATTGCAACAAAGTATGCACTAAATCATATCATGTAAAACTTGTTATTATGTGGTTAATTAATTACCTGTAAAATTTAAAAGCTTCTTGGATCAGTGAAAGAAAACCACCACCAAATGGGTCGGGGGTGGCTTTCTTTCATTTATACTCAAAATTTCGAGCTATAAAACCTAACACTTTGTTCGCCTTATTGACCGCTGCTGTACTTTGTTTCGCTACTTTTAAATCACCAGTGACTATAACTCCTAAATCTTTTTTCTGCTCTACGCTTGTTAAATCTTTCCCTGACATACTATACGCAAAATTACCGTTACGCGAACCTATATGCAAAATTTTGCACTTATCCACGTTAAATCTCATTTGCCATGTGACTGACCAATCAACGATTTTATTCAGATTCCTGAATTTTACCTCTATCTTCGTCATTAATCGCCCTACCACCCAGCTTCGTGTCATCCGCAAACTTTGAAACTGTACTGACTAGGCCGACATCTAAATCGTTAATATATATAAGAAAAAGCAAGGGGCCCAATACAGAACCCTGAGGAACGCCACTCGCTACATTAGCCCAACACGACTCCGCTCCATCAACGACCACCCTCTGTTTCCTGCCTCGCAACCACTCTTCTAGCCAATTTATTACTACACCCTTGATTCCATGAGCCTTAGTTTTTTCAATGAGTCTTTTGTGCGGCACGGTGTCAAACGCTCTTTGAAAATCTAAATACACTACATCAACCGCCCGATGTCTATCGTAAACGTCAACCACGCTTTGGAAAAATTCTAAAAGATTAGTTAAGCAAGATTTGTTTCGCCTAAAACCGTGCTGAGTATTTCTAACCAGATTATGCACTTCTAAGTGTTCGACTATACGATCCCTAATTATTGATTCCAGTAGCTTACCTACAACAGACGTTAAACTGATTGGCCTATAATTTCCCGCCGCACCTTTATCGCCTTTCTTAAAGATAGGTGTTACGTTTGCTAACTTGAAATTATCTGGTACGCACCCCTCAGAAATAGACATCTTCTATAGAAAAACTGACGTAAAAAATTCGTTTAGGAAGGTAGCCATTTCCTTGTTTTCAGAGACTAGATCTCTATTTACATTTTTCAATGGACCCAAGACACTTTTTATTGGATTTCTATTATTGACGTATTGAAAGAATCGCTTGGGGTTTTCTTTACCGTCACGAGCTATGGAGATTTCAAATTCGCGCTTGGACTTTTTTATTACACTTTTCGCTTCACGCCTCAGAGATATGTAGTTGTTTCGTAACAACAAATTGTCTTTATCGCACTTATGTTGCCTATAAGCCCTATCTCTACTCTTTATAATGTCTCGTACTCTAGAAGTAAACCACAAGGGCTTGTTGTTTACTTTCGCACGCTTAATTTGTACGGTACACATTCCTCATTTATAGTCCTAAATACCGTTACGAACGATTCCCACATTAGTTTTGCGTTGAAGTTCCCCATTACGTTTTCCCAATTGACGTGTGAAAATTTATTTCGAAATTTACTAAAGTCTGCGTGCTGGAAGTTAGGAATTTTAGTCGAGTTAGTTGGTTTCGAGTGACTTACTGAGAGGACAAACTCCACCATATTGTGATCGCTATTGCTCAACGGTTCTATTACTTGAAGATCAGTAATTAGCCTATCATCCGTAGTTATTACTAAATCTAAATACTGTCCAACCTCGTAGGTTCCCCAACCTTTTGAATAAGAAAGCTATCGTCGAGAAAATTAACTAAACGATTACCTTCCGCGTCTCCCTGCATTGTATCGTAATTCACGTTGGCGCAATTAAAGTCACCCATAACTAAAGCCTGCTCACTACCGATTATTCTCTTTAGTTCACGATATAACGCTTCGTCCGTATCAGCTGTTTGATTTGGGGGCCTATATATAACCGCAACAAGAAGTTTGAAATCGTTCAATTTAAGTTCTGCTATAGTCGAATCTATCGGTTCTGGAATTGAGTGCTTTACTTCTATAACGTTCGCAATATTATCTTTGATATACAACATAACACCGCCTCCTCGCCTACCTATTCTGCTTTTAACAAAAAGTCTATAACCTTTAATTTGATACTCCCCTACAAAGTCACATGTTTCAGTGCTAAGCCACGATTCATTTATCGCAATTAAATCATAGTCTTTACAAGCAATTAAAGAAAAAAATTCGTTTATTTTATTTCGTAGGCTACGAGCATTTAAGGATAGAACCTTCAAATTGTTTGTAATATGATGTAATATGATGAATTTCACAATTAGACACGTGAAATGAATGAATGATGCAAATCCACAAGGAAAGCGAAAATGATTCCAAGGCCTTTTATGTATTCAGAAGTACACCTCGTCAGGGAATGAAGGATGGAGGCAAGATGACCAAAAATATATACAACGGGACAGAAAAACAAAAAGATTAACACAAGATTAACAAGAGTTGATTAGAGGCAAAAGGTATTTTAACAGGATATTGTCAATTTTATACATTCCCGCACTGTTACTGAAATTATTTTAAAAATGGATAAATGCACATTCTAGAATATTCCTTTCGATTATATCTGTGTTTTTAACGAGAGCTTTAGAATTATCCCACTTAATACCATGATTACATCTATACATATGGTTAAACAATGCATAGAATTATTTGCTGTTCTACACGCATATTTATGCTGTTTTACCCTAATATCTAACGTTTTACCCGTTTGGCCTATATATACTAAGTCACAGTGTGTACATCCGATCGAATACACACACCCAACCAGATTATCCGGGCTATTCCTTATTAAGCGTGATTTAATAGTATTATTATACTTAAAGACTACATTGATACCAATTGCTTTTAGTAAAGTCGGAAGATATTGAAAATTTGCATGGTAAAGTAGACTAAGGATATTTTTACGCTTAAATTCCTTTACAGTTACACTTTTATAATACCTATTCTTGGCTTTTCTAAGGCAGTATCAAAAAATGAAATAGGCAGGAGCGGTTCGCAGGTAGGCACTGTGGAACTGCAGCCAGGGCCGTAACTAGGGTTTAGAAATTAGTGAGGTCCAGATTTTTTCGAGCGCGGCTGGACGAGCAAAATTCAGACCAAAATGACATCTACAAACACAACCCAAGCTATACACTAAACACAAAACACAAAACGCTCGACGCTCCCTCTTTTCAAAAGAAAAGCGGTAATATGCGTTTCATACACGGAGAACGGTTCAGTCTCTTTTTTTTTTTTTAGGAAATAATTACCGAGGTCCAGACCTCGGTGACCTCATAGGTAGTTACGGCCATGACTGTAGCACCCCCATGATCTTATGATCTTTATATTTAAATATTTAAAATAGCCTCTCTGATTGTTTTTTTCAATGAACTTTGAGTTTTTAAATCAGATTATATCCTTTTTCCTTAAACTATTTCAATGCCGAACGAATGAATCACGAAAGTAGCTTCAGCCTTCCCGTGGAACTGCGTACTTAACAGTTCCAGATTTTGTTCGAAACGCTTGAAACCTCGGTGGCGGAAGTACGAAGAGCGAGTCAGAATCGCGGGTTTAAGAGGATCCAAAGCACTGTGGACAGAGCAGTGCCGATTTGTTTGTTTGACGTGGTAGTTGTGTTGCTGTATCGTTTGCTAATTCGAAATTTAATTTCCTAATTGCATTTATCAATGATTCGTTATCATTTATTTTTTGTCGTGAGATTGAAGTTAATTATATAATAATTGGATTATTTACAATATATAGCTTTCATTTCTTAGAATATTTTTTCGCTCAGAATAAAAACAGAAGAATGGAATTTGTTTATAAATAAAATTTTGGCAAATTCGAAATTACCCGTTAAGCGTAAGTACCCTATAATTGATTTTATGATACTATTTTACTTATTTTTATGACTGAGTAGTGAGTAGTTATCTATTTATCTATTCGACTTTCTCTCTCTCTCATATATATATATAATCGACACAATTGTTCGCAATTTCTGAGGCAGCACCCCCATAACTGAAAGTCACGAGCCGCCACTGGACTCAAATAGGGTAACATAATTTAGGGGTCTTTACCATTCGGGAGCTAGCAGCAAATTTTAATGAAAATCGGTATACTAATGTAGTTTTGGTCACTGATTTCAAAAATAACTTTCTTTTTTGGAGAACTGAAAAACAAACATGTTAGAGCACTTTAAATAATTAATATGTTTTAACTAGCTTAAACTTGTTACAGAGGATTGTGTTAAGTTTAGCCAGAGTCACAAACTGCTACTGTTTATGAAAAAGTGCTCTAAGAGTGGGAAAGTGTGTTCCTTTGATAAAAAATACCCAGTTCTTTCGCGCGTCGGTCAAACGGTAAAAAGTGCAACTTTACGAAGAATACGTTTTTTGAAGGATCCCGGCAGATCTGTAAAAGTAGCAGAAAAATCAAGCATTAATGCCCGGTTAGGTCAATTGAATGCCCGGTTAGATCAATTGAATGCCCGGTTAGATCAATTGAATGCCCGGTTAGATCAATTGAATGCCAGGTTAGGTCGAATGTCAGGTTAAGTCAATTGAATGCCCGGTTAGGTCAACTGTATGCCCTTGACGATTGGTTAGGTTAAGTCATGATATTTTCGTTAAAAACACATTAATTATTTAAAGTGTTCTAACATGTTTGTTTTTCAGTTCTCCAAAAAAAGAAAGTTATTTTTTGAAATCAGTGACCAAAACTACATTAGTATACCGATTTTCATAAAAATTAGCTGCTAGCCCCCACACACAAAGATCCTAATTTAGTACCAATATTCATGATATTGCATAACTTGGCATCTAAAAATTCAGGACTGACAACTCTCAATGCTCTAAGAAACATAGCAGAGAAAATAGAAGATTTAATCGCGGGATGATGGTCGGAATAAAAATTCACATAAGAGTTATTATTAGTAGGCTTACGATAAACTTCAAATTTGAACTAATTAAAGCATCTCCGAACTTTTAGATCCAGAAAATATAAGCTTCCGTCATTTTCTTTTTCAATCGTGAACTTAACAGATGGGACTAAACTGTTGAGCCTACCAAGAAATAAGTCAACATCCAAATTATTAGGCCAAAGGCATAAAATATCATCCATATACCTGTACCAAACAAGGTTAAAATTAACAATAGTAGGCAAAATTCTGCTTTCAAAAAATTCCATATACAAGTGATTTCCCATCGCTAATCCCAATGACAGCATAAAACTTTTTTTCAAACTGAAATTTACAATCTTTAACGCAAAGCTTAATTAACTCAATAAGAGTGTTGTGTTGAACAGGGAAAGAATATTCAGAGATCTTATCTTTTAAAAAATCAAGTAGGTCATCAACAGGGACTTTTTGAATAACGAGCATACATCAAAACTTACCAGTTTGAAATTAGGGTCATTAGAAAACTTCAGTTTGTCAATAAGATCCATGCTATTTACAATATGTGACTTGGACATAGAGCCAACTAACGCCGTTAATAAACTAACTAACCATTTAGATAGTTTATAGGTTACGGAGCCTACTGAGCTAACAATACGCCTCATGAGATTATTAACTTTATGTGTTTTTACTAAACCGTACAAATATGGTAGTGATGGATTAATACTAAGAAACTGCTTAGAAAGCCTATTATAGTTATTTTTTAATATTTCTCTTAATTTTCTGTTAAACATTTTATTAGCATCCTCCAGTGGGTCTCTGTTTAGACGCAGTGGTCGGGGAACAGGGGTAAATTACCCCAAATGGGGTAAATTTAAAAATTTTGGGGGTAATGCGTGCGGTATGAGAGACACTTTCCTCAGAGCCTCAGTCGTGTGTATGGTATCATGAAACGAAGAGGTGCCTTTAGTGCTTGACAGTTTGTGCTGATATTTTTTTTGTATATTTTTATTTTATTTTGTTACATAAATGTGGCGTTATTCTAAATTTTAGAATATTACGAATTTACGTCCTGATTTTGATGTTGTATCAAAAATGAAACGGCATCATTTTTCCAAAACCTGAAGTGGAGATGTTTTGAATGAAATTCTTCACTTCTTCAATCCTTTTTACTAATTTTGTTTGTGTGCTATTCTTATGCGTGTGTGGCTTTTTTTTATTTCTCTATAATAATAATGGATCCAATAAACATTTTTTTAATTTGAATTTTTTGTATACCATATGCAACAATTTTAAGAGCAATTGGCTTGTTTTTGTTTACTTTGAAGTCTGGGGGTAATTTCATTTTACTCAAATAGATTTTTGGGTAATGCCCAAAAAAGTTCCCCGACCCATGGTTTAGACATGCAGGGATTCCCAAAGTGGTCTGTACAGACCCCCAGGGGTCTGTAGGAAGCTTCCAGGGGGTCTCTAACTTTTGGAAAAATAGTAACATTAACTTGTTTGTAACTGAATTCATAATTTTTTTTGTTGGGGGTTTATGTCCGTACGGAATTAATATTTAGGGGTCCTTGGTGGTAAAAGTTTGGGAACCCCTGGACTTTAGAGGTTTGTACGTATCACGGTCATTCAATAACGTATTCATCTTTTCAATGTTACTGTTTTTGTCCATGATGACGATCAAATTAGATTTGTCCACTTTAGTAAGTAATATGTAATGAATCGTTACTTTTAAGTGTTTTTAGGGTTTTTCAAACTTCAAAGGGTAGTTCCATTCATACCTTGTATTAAAATCATTATACACACAACCTTTGGCTAAAGTCACCTCACTTTCGGATATATTACTATGTTTTTCAAAATTAATAAAAGACAGCAATCAGTAAGTAAACTGCAGGATGACAAGGACTGCAGGGTCGAGCCCCATCATCCTTGGGTGCTAAGGCCGAGAGGGCGCACGTGAAACCTCCAGGAACAAGCACGTACAAACGAGCAAAAAAGCACGAGCTTAGAACCCCCTGCAGGGATATATATATATATATATATATATATATATATATATATATATATATATATACATTTAAACTGCAAACACGCAGTATAATTAACGTAAAGAACGACGCTTGTATAGGAGAATATACCGCGCAAGATGAGAGCGAGAGAACGAAACAAATGAAATATATATATATATATATATATATATATTATATATATATATAATATATATATTTCTCCTGTATTGATGGTTATACTTTTTTATTTTGATCATATGTATTCTATCGTATGTATAGGAGTGTATATTTATTTTCTATATATTTCATGAAATTGATTCCAATAATTCGTCTAAATAAACAGAATGATGTAATGGTTTTTATTTATTTCGGTTTAAATGTATTTCTTTTATTGTTAATAATGGGTTTCGTTTAAATAATTAGTTCTCTTGCTGAACAACTTTAAGGAGAAAGTCGCTCTTGCTTTTAATAAATAAGTAATTAAATTAAATGGTGGTATCTGCCAACTCTCCTCATATAAATAAAAACATTATTTGGCAATTCATGCAAATAAAATTAATATAAATGGTGGTATCTGCCAACTCTCCTCATATAAATAAAAACATTATTTGGCAACTCATGTAAATAAAAATTAAAATAAATGGTGGTATCTGCCAACTCTCCTCATATAAATAAAAACATTATTTGGCAACTCATGTAAATAACATTAAAATAAATGGTGGTATCTAGCAACTCACCCTAATAAGGTATACCTGAACAATTAAAAAACACTATTTGGCAACTCACGACCCTCTATATAACCGATGCGGATCTCCTGGACGCTCATAATGCGTCTGGCTGGAGCCAGGCGAACATCCCTCTCCTTCTCAGGTTAAGACTTAGGTTAGGTTTCCCTTTGGGGGGTGAAGACATCCCACCTTCTCCTTCTCCTTTCTCTTCCTCTCTTAGATTAAGGTTACCCCTTTCGGGGGAGGTCATCCTCCCTTCTCCCCCCGAAGCACCTTCCCTCCCCCTTTGCAGCAATGATTTGTTGCATAACCCCCTTCCCCTTCATTGCATAACCACTCCCCCTTCACTGCATAAAACTTTGCAACATTGATCCACATTTGCAGTTGCATTGCAATATTCTTGCACTCGTCCATTTTGCGCCGATACTACTACTTTGTCCTTGATGATTGGTTAGGTTAAGTCATGATATTTTCATTTAAACTAACTAAAATATCACAATACACCTAACCTAACCTAAATAACCTACCTACCTAAATAACTTGCAGATCAATGAAAGAAAGCCACCCCCGACCCATTTGGTGGTGGTTTTCTTTCACTGATCCAAGAAGCTTTTAAATTTTACAGGTAATTAATTAACCACATAATAACAAGTTTTACATGATATGATTTAGTGCATACTTTGTTGCAATGGATCCACTAGACAGGCAAAGTTGAGCGGCATGTCTTTGTAGGGGTGGTACGCTTTCATACATATATCTTCTGAAGAACATGTACTAAAATTGATGCCATGTTTTAATGTCGCTATATATATATATATATATATATATATATATTCCTTTCGATTATATCTGTGTTTTTAACGAGAGCTTTAGAATTATCCCACTTAATACCATGATTACATCTATACATATGGTTAAACAATGCATAGAATTATTTGCTGTTCTACACGCATATTTATGCTGTTTTACCCTAATATCTAACGTTTTACCCGTTTGGCCTATATATACTAAGTCACAGTGTGTACATCCGATCGAATACACACACCCAACCAGATTATCCGGGCTATTCCTTATTAAGCGTGATTTAATAGTATTATTATACTTAAAGACTACATTGATACCAATTGCTTTTAGTAAAGTCGGAAGATATTGAAAATTTGCATGGTAAAGTAGACTAAGGATATTTTTACGCTTAAATTCCTTTACAGTTACACTTTTATAATACCTATTCTTGGCTTTTCTAAGGCAGTATCAAAAAATGAAATAGGCAGGAGCGGTTCGCAGGTAGGCACTGTGGAACTGCAGCCAGGGCCGTAACTAGGGTTTAGAAATTAGTGAGGTCCAGATTTTTTTCGAGCGCGGCGGGACGAGCAAAATTCAGACCAAAATGACATCTACAAACACAACCCAAGCTATACACTAAACACAAAACACAAAACGCTCGACGCTCCCTCTTTTCAAAAGAAAAGCGGTAATATGCGTTTCATACACGGAGAACAGTTCAGTCTCTTTTTTTTTTTTTTAGGAAATAATTACCGAGGTCCAGACCTCGGTGACCTCATAGGTAGTTACGGCCATGACTGTAGCACCCCCATGATCTTATGATCTTTAATTTAAATATTTAAAATAGCCTCTCTGATTGTTTTTTTTCAATGAACTTTGAGTTTTTAAATCAGATTATATCCTTTTTTCCTTAAACTATTTCAATGCCGAACGAATGAATCACGAAAGTAGCTTCAGCCTTCCCGTGGAACTGCGTACTTAACAGTTCCAGATTTTGTTCGAAACGCTTGAAACCTCGGTGGCGGAAGTACGAAGAGCGAGTCAGAATCGCGGGTTTAAGAGGATCCAAAGCACTGTGGACAGAGCAGTGCCGATTTGTTTGTTTGACGTGGTAGTTGTGTTGCTGTATCGTTTGCTAATTCGAAATTTAATTTCCGAATTGCATTTATCAATGATTCGTTATCATTTATTTTTTGTCGTGAGATTGAAGTTAATTATATAATAATTGGATTATTTACAATATATGGATTTCATTTCTTAGAATATTTTTTCGCTCAGAATAAAAACAGAAGAATGGAATTTGTTTATAAATAAAATTTTGGCAAATTCGAAATTACCCGTTAAGCGTAAGTACCCTATAATTGATTTTATGATACTATTTTACTTATTTTTATGACTGAGTAGTGAGTAGTTATCTATTTATCTATTCGACTTTCTCTCTCTCTCATATATATATATATAATCGACACAATTGTTCGCAATTTCTGAGGCAGCACCCCCATAACTGAAAGTCACGAGCCGCCACTGGACTCAAATAGGGTAACATAATTTAGGGGTCTTTACCATTCGGGAGCTAGCAGCAAATTTTAATGAAAATCGGTATACTAATGTAGTTTTGGTCACTGATTTCAAAAATAACTTTCTTTTTTTGGAGAACTGAAAAACAAACATGTTAGAGCACTTTAAATAATTAATATGTGTTTTAACTAGCTTAAACTTGTTACAGAGGATTGTGTTAAGTTTAGCCAGAGTCACAAACTGCTACTGTTTATGAAAAAGTGCTCTAAGAGTGGGAAAGTGTGTTCCTTTGATAAAAAATACCCAGTTCTTTCGCGCGTCGGTCAAACGGTAAAAAGTGCAACTTTACGAAGAATACGTTTTTTGAAGGATCCCGGCAGATCTGTAAAAGTAGCAGAAAAATCAAGCATTAATGCCCGGTTAGGTCAATTGAATGCCCGGTTAGATCAATTGAATGCCCGGTTAGATCAATTGAATGCCCGGTTAGATCAATTGAATGCCAGGTTAGGTCGAATGTCAGGTTAAGTCAATTGAATGCCCGGTTAGGTCAACTGTATGCCCTTGACGATTGGTTAGGTTAAGTCATGATATTTTCGTTAAAAACACATTAATTATTTAAAGTGTTCTAACATGTTTGTTTTTCAGTTCTCCAAAAAAAGAAAGTTATTTTTTGAAATCAGTGACCAAAACTACATTAGTATACCGATTTTCATAAAAATTAGCTGCTAGCCCCCAAACACAAAAGATCCTAATTTAGTACCAATATTCATGATATTGCATAACTTGGCATCTAAAAATTCAGGACTGACAACTCTCAATGCTCTAAGAAACATAGCAGAGAAAATAGAAGATTTAATCGCGGGATGATGGTCGGAATAAAAATTCACATAAGAGTTATTATTAGTAGGCTTACGATAAACTTCAAATTTGAACTAATTAAAGCATCTCCGAATTTTTAGATCCAGAAAATATAAGCTTCCGTCATTTTCTTTTTCAATCGTGAACTTAACAGATGGGACTAAACTGTTGAGCCTACCAAGAAATAAGTCAACATCCAAATTATTAGGCCAAAGGCATAAAATATCATCCATATACCTGTACCAAACAAGGTTAAAATTAACAATAGTAGGCAAAATTCTGCTTTCAAAAAATTCCATATACAAGTGATTTCCCATCGCTAATCCCAATGACAGCATAAAACTTTTTTTCAAACTGAAATTTACAATCTTTAACGCAAAGCTTAATTAACTCAATAAGAGTGTTGTGTTGAACAGGGAAAGAATATTCAGAGATCTTATCTTTTAAAAAATCAAGTAGGTCATCAACAGGGACTTTTTTGAATAACGAGCATACATCAAAACTTACCAGTTTGAAATTAGGGTCATTAGAAAACTTCAGTTTGTCAATAAGATCCATGCTATTTACAATATGTGACTTGGACATAGAGCCAACTAACGCCGTTAATAAACTAACTAACCATTTAGATAGTTTATAGGTTACGGAGCCTACTGAGCTAACAATACGCCTCATGAGATTATTAACTTTATGTGTTTTTACTAAACCGTACAAATATGGTAGTGATGGATTAATACTAAGAAACTGCTTAGAAAGCCTATTATAGTTATTTTTTAATATTTCTCTTAATTTTCTGTTAAACATTTTATTAGCATCCTCCAGTGGGTCTCTGTTTAGACGCAGTGGTCGGGGAACAGGGGTAAATTACCCCAAATGGGGTAAATTTAAAAATTTTGGGGGTAATGCGTGCGGTATGAGAGACACTTTCCTCAGAGCCTCAGTCGTGTGTATGGTATCATGAAACGAAGAGGTGCCTTTAGTGCTTGACAGTTTGTGCTGATATTTTTTTTGTATATTTTTATTTTATTTTGTTACATAAATGTGGCGTTATTCTAAATTTTAGAATATTACGAATTTACGTCCTGATTTTGATGTTGTATCAAAAATGAAACGGCATCATTTTTCCAAAACCTGAAGTGGAGATGTTTTGAATGAAATTCTTCACTTCTTCAATCCTTTTTACTAATTTTGTTTGTGTGCTATTCTTATGCGTGTGTGGCTTTTTTTTATTTCTCTATAATAATAATGGATCCAATAAACATTTTTTTAATTTGAATTTTTTGTATACCATATGCAACAATTTTAAGAGCAATTGGCTTGTTTTTTTACTTTGAAGTCTGGGGGTAATTTCATTTTACTCAAATACATTTTTGGGTAATACCCAAAAAAGTTCCCCGACCCATGGTTTAGACATGCAGGGATTCCCAAAGTGGTCTGTACAGACCCCCAGGGGTCTGTAGGAAGCTTCCAGGGGGTCTCTAACTTTTGGAAAAATAGTAACATTAACTTGTTTGTAACTGAATTCATAATTTTTTTTGTTGGGGGTTTATGTCCGTACGGAATTAATATTTAGGGGTCCTTGGTGGTAAAAGTTTGGGAACCCCTGGACTTTAGAGGTTTGTACGTATCACGGTCATTCAATAACGTATTCATCTTTTCAATGTTACTGTTTTTGTCCATGATGACGATCAAATTAGATTTGTCCACTTTAGTAATATGTAATGAATCGTTACTTTTAAGTGTTTTTAGGGTTTTTCAAACTTCAAAGGATAGTTCCATTCATACCTTGTATTAAAATCATTATACACACAACCTTTGGCTAAAGTCACCTCACTTTCGGATATATTACTATGTTTTTCAAAATTAATAAAAGACTTAGCAATCAGTAAGTAAACTGCTGGGCTTTTTGGGGACAGAGAATCCTAAGCCATAACCTAACGCCCATCTCGTATTGAAGTCTAGCTCATGGGACGACAAGTTAACAATATTTCTAAAATCACTTTTCTTGGTCCAATAACTATTACGAATTAAATCGTCCAGTCTATTGTTTAATTATCTGTTCTGAGTTATGCATCTTTTCCGTAAGTTGTTATAAATATCGTCCAAAAGTGTACTTCTCCACTCTCCAGGCAAGTACAATATACTGTATAGTGCTTTTAAAATACAGGGTGTTCGGAAAGTCACTGTGCACTTATATTTATTTAATAGCATACAATATATTTATATATACAATGATAGAGGTTATGGATGGGACCATCAGAACTTATAAAAGGTGTTGAAAGTGATGTCCTTTAACAGCAATACAGGCCTGGACCCGTCTTATTTCATTTTGAAACACCTTTGTCAGTTCTTCATTAATTAACATTAATTATATAAGTGCACAGTGACTTTCCGAACACCCTGTAGAAGGTATGAATCGAACTATCCTTTGAGGTTTGAAAAAGCCCTAAAAACACTTAAAAGTAACGATTCATTACATATTACTAAAGCGGACAAATCTAATTTGATCGTCATCATGGACAAAAACAGTAACATTGAAAAGATGAATACGTTATCGAGTGACCGTGATACTACAAACCTCTAAACAGAGACCCACTGGAGGATGTTAATAAAATGTTTAACAGAAAATTAAGAGAAATATTAAAAAATAACTATAATGGGCTTTCTAAGCAGTTTCTTAGTATTAATCCATCACTACCATATTTGTACGGTTTAGTAAGAACACATAAAGTTAATAATCCCATGAGGCGTATTGTTAGCTCAGTAGGCTCCGTAACCTATAAGCTATCTAAATGGTTAGTTAGTTTATTAACGGCGTTAGTTGGCTCTATTTCCAAGTCACATATTGTAAATAGCATGGATCTTATTGACAAACTGAAGTTTCCTAATGACCCTTATTTCAAACTGGTAAGTTGTGATGTATGCTCGTTATTCACAAAAGTCCCTGTTGATGAACCTACTTGATTTTTTAAAAGATAAGATCTCTGAATATTCTTTCCCTGTTCAACACAACACTCTTATTGAGTTAATTAAGCTTTGCGTTAAAGACTCATTGAAAAAACTAAGGCTCATGGAATCAGGGGTGAAGTAATAAATTGGCTAGAAGAGTGGTTGCGAGGCAGGAAACAGAGGGTGGTCGTTGATGGAGCGGAGTCGTGTTGGGCTAATGTAGCGAGTGGCGTTCCTCAGGGTTCTGTATTGGGCCCCTTGCTTTTTCTTATATATATTAACGATTTAGATGTCGGCCTAGTCAGTACAGTTTCAAAGTTTGCGGATGACACGAAGCTGGGTGGTAGGGCGATTAATGACGAAGATAGAGGTAAAATTCAGGAAGATCTGAATAAAATCGTTGATTGGTCTGTCACACGGCAAATGAGATTTAACGTGGATAAGTGCAAAATTTTGCATATAGGTTCGCGTAACGGTAATTTTGCGTATAGTATGTCAGGGAAAGATTTAACAAGCGTAGAGCAGGAAAAAGATTTAGGAGTTATAGTCACTGGTGATTTAAAAGTAGGGAAACAAAGTACAGCAGCGGTCAATAAGGCGAACAAAGTGTTAGGTTTTATAGCTCGAAATTTTGAGTACAAATCGCGCGATATATGGAATTTTTTGAAAGCAGAATTTTGCCTACTATTGTTAATTTTAACCTTGTTTGGTATAGGTATATAGATGATATTTTATGCCTTTGGCCTAATAATTTGGATGTTGACTTATTTCTTGGTAGGCTCAACAGTTTAGTCTCATCTATTAAGTTCACGATTGAAAAAGAAAATGACTGAAGTTTATCTTTTCTGGATCTAAAAATTCGGAGATGCTTTAATCAGTTCAAATTTGAAGTTTATCGTAAGCCTACTAATAATAACTCTTATGTGAATTTTTATTCCGACCATCATCCCGCGATTAAATTTTCTATTTTCTCTATCATCTTTCTTAGAGCATCGAGAGTTGTCAGTCCTGAATTTTTAGATTCCAAGTTATGCAATATCATGAATATTGGTACTAAATTATGTTACCCTATTTCATTTTAAGATAACTGCATTAGGATAGCCAAGAATAGGTATTATAATAGTGTAAGTGTAAAGAAATTTGAGCGTAAAAATATCCTTAGCCTACGTTACCATGTAAATTTTCAATATCTTCCGACTTTACTAAAAGCAATTGGTATCAATGTAGTCTTTAAGTATAATAATACTGTTAAATCACGCTTAATAAAGAATAGTCCGGATAATCTAGTTGGTTGTGTGTATTCGATCGGATGTACACAATGTGAATTAGTATATATAGGCCAAACGGGTAAAACCTTAGATATTAGGGTAAAACAGCATAAATATGCGTGTAGAACAGCAAATAATTATAATGCATTGTTTAAGGCTTAAACAATGCATTAGAATTATTTGCTGTTCTTATTGAGTTAATTAAGCTTTGCGTTAAAGATTGTAAATTTCAGTTTGAAAAAAAGTTTTATGCTGTCATTGGGATTAGCGATGGGAAATCACTTGTATATGGAATTTTTTGTAAGCAGAATTTTGCCTACTATTGTTAATTTTAACCTTGTTTGGTACAGGTATATGGATGATATTTTATGCCTTTGGCCTAATAATTTGGATGTTGACTTATTTCTTGGTAGGCTCAACAGTTTAGTCCCATCTGTTAAGTTCACGATTGAAAAAGAAAATGACGGAAGCTTATATTTTCTGGATCTAAAAATTCGGAGATGCTTTAATTAGTTCAAATTTGAAGTTTATCGTAAGCCTACTAATAATAACTCTTATGTGAATTTTTATTCCGACTATCATCCCGCGATTAAATCTTCTATTTTCTCTGCTATGTTTCTTAGAGCATTGAGAGTTGTCAGTCCTGAATTTTTAGATGCCAAGTTATGCAATATCATGAATATTGGTACTAAATTAGGATCTTTTGTGTTTGGGGGCTAGCAGCTAATTTTAATGAAAATCGGTATACTAATGTAGTTTTGGTCACTGATTTCAAAAATAACTTTCTTTTTTTGGAGAAATGAAAAACAAACATGTTAGAACACTTTAAATAATTAATGTGTTTTTAACGAAAATATCATGACTTAACCTAACCAATCGTCAAGGGCATACAGTTGACCTAACCGGGCATTCAATTGACTTAACCTGACATTCGACCTAACCTGGCATTCAATTGATCTAACCGGGCATTCAGTTGACCTAACCGGGCATTAATGCTTGATTTTTCTGTTACTTTTACAGATCTGCCGGGATCCTTCAAAAAACGTATTCTTCGTAAAGTTGCACTTTTTACCGTTTGACCGACGCTTTTGGCAACGAAAGAACTGGGTATTTTTTCAAAGGAACACACTTTCCCATTCTTAGAGCACTTTTTCATAAACAGTAGCAGTTTGTGACTCTGGCTAAACTTAACACAATCCTCTGTAACAAGTTTAAGCTAGTTAAAACACATATTAATTATTTAAAGTGCTCTAACATGTTTGTTTTTCAGTTCTCCAAAAAAATAGTTATTTTTGAAATCAGTGACCAAAACTACATTAGTATACCGATTTTCATTAAAATTCGCTGCTAGCTCCCGAACGGAAAAGACCCCTAAATTATGTTACCCTATTTGAGTCCAGTGGCGGCTCGTGACTTTCAGTTATGGGGGTGCTGCCTCAGAAATTGCGAACAATTGTGTCGATTATATGTACAGTATATATATATATGAGAGAGAGAGAAAGTCGAATAGATAAATAGATAACTACTCACTACTCAGTCATAAAAATAAGTAAAATAGTATCATAAAATCAATTATAGGTTACTTACGCTTAACGGGTAATTTCGAATTTGCCAAAATTTTATTTATAAACAAATTCCATTCTTCTGTTTTTATTCTGAGCGAAAAAATATTCTAAGAAATGAAAGCTATATATTGTAAATAATCCAATTATTATATAATTAACTTCAATCTCACGACAAAAAATAAATGATAACGAATCATTGATAAATACAATTCGGAAATTAAATTTCGAATTAGCAAACGATACAGCAACACAACTACCACGTCAAACAAACAAATCGGCACTGCTCTGTCCACACCGAGCAGGGCTGCCACTTTTGTTACTTTCGTAACAAAATTGTTACTTTTTAACATTTTTGTACTTTTGTTACGACGTTCGGAAATTTTGTTACGTTTTAGACTTTTAACTCTAATTCCAAGAAAACGGTAAATTTCTAAGTTTTAATTATTGCTGTTTGTGTCACCACTGAAGTTGGCACATTAGAAAGAGTTGCCAATTAACGTTATAATATAGCGTTGATTGGCAACTCTTTCCAGTTGCTCTCGTGACTTTGTTCCGTGATCTCACGTGTGTTTAGTGTTTTAGTTTATTCAGTCTTATCTTTAATTTTATATTAAACCTGTTTAGTGAGTGAAATTTTGTGTTACTATATTTTGATAAAAAATATATATATATCCCTTTAATATGGAGGGAAATCAAGATGATGAAACTTATGATAGTGATTATAAAACACCGGAGAAAAAGCCTAAAATGACTAGAAAATCCAGAAAGATTTTGGTATAATAATAATTCAAAAGAACAGTGTGGGGACAAGCAGCGCTTCCCTTTACTATCTAAATTCATGATGGATCTCCTTTCACTTCCTCATTCTTCGGCTAGTGCCGAAAGAATATTTTCAACACTAACTAATGTTAAAGTTAAAAATAGATCTTCATTGAAAACATCCACAATAAATGCGCTTTTATATACAAAAGAATTACTTCGAAGCCAGGATTGTACAAAATGGGAACCATCAAAAGAAATGATAAATATGATGAAGGAATCCAAATGGCAAGAAAGTAAAACTATGGATGAAGAAAACGTAGCATTTTAAGTAAGGTAAGACTTAATAAATAGTGTAATTTGAACAATTTAATTTTTTTTCGCGATTTGTTACCTTTTTGATGGATTTGTTACCTTTGGCTTATTCATTTTGTTACTTTCCCTAAAATTCTTGTGGCACCCCTGGTCCACAGTGCTTTGGATCCTCTTAAACCCGCGATTCTGACTCGCTCTTCGTACGTCCGCCACCGAGGTTTCAAGCGTTTCGAACAAAATCTGGAACTGTTAAGTACGCAGTTCCACGGGAAGGCTGAAGCTACTTTCGTGATTCATTCGTTCGGCATTGAAATAGTTTTAGGAAAAAAGGATATAATCTGATTTAAAAACTCAAAGTTCATTGAAAAAAAACAATCAGAGAGGCTATTTTAAATATTTAAATATAAAGATCATAAGATCATGGGGGTGCTGCAGTTCCACAGTGCCTACCTGCGAACCGCTCCTGCCCAGGGCTTGTAAATAATTGATTGGAACCTTTCCAATCAATTATTATTTTATCAATCAATTAATTTTAATTGGTATATTGGCCAATCAATAATTGCAATTAATTATCCAACATAAAACACCGTATTTGTTCGAGTATTAGTTTTGATTTAGATAAGAGCCAAAATGACTGAAAAATAAAAGGCATCCCTTAATTCAAAAACACTTTAATATCTATCAGAAAACTTTCATGGCGACAAGCCGACAACATGTACATGTGCATTGTATAATGTATAGTGCTTTAGTAAAAAATAAATTGAACTTTTGAAGATCTTAAATCTTAAGGTAATACAACTAAAAGTTTCTGAAGTAGCAAACAAGTCGAACGATTGCATATTTCTGAAACTACTTCTTCATCCCAGAAAGAGCGATTAACTTTTAGAAATAATTGCATTTCTAAATTCATTGGAGACAAAGATTGCCGAAAATCATTTAAAGCGTAACCTGCTGAGCTGAACAAACGTTCCACGATGTTAGAAGTTGGTAACAGAAATGTACAGTTTAGATATTGCTGAGATGAAATTTCATTTGTTTTGCGCTTTTTCAAACAAATAGAGGCAAAATCATCATTTTCTGCTAGAGTATCAGACTGATGTGATGTGTCAGTTACCGTTACCACTTTTAGCTTATGTAGAGCAGAAACTTCATTCGGATTTAGCTCTGCTTCTGTGTGCTGTAAAATTTTTACAACACCATTATCAAAATCTGGGCTGTGGACAATGGCTGCTGATGGTGGTGGATATTTTTTGAATTCTTCATAAGGATACAATGCAAGAATTTCGTCAAAAAGAACTCGAACATCATACAAGTCTATGTCTTCTCTTTGCAAGGCAACTGTTACTGAGAATAACCTTTTTAGATCATCTTCCAGAGTCTGTAGATCATTGTGTTCGCGTGGAGTCAAGAGATAATCAATAAGTTTAGGGTCGTCTTGAAAAAATTCAAAAAAAGGTTTGAGTTGGATGTACCTCTTAATCATATCATAAGTACTGGACCAACGGGTTCTATTTCTTTGTATAGGTTGCAACGGTGTGTGTTCATGAAGTCTACCCGCAAGTTTTAATGATTTTAGTTTGCCCATCAGCATATTAATTTACCTAACAGAATTTCTTTCCTATCTAGATAAGCAGAAACTGCTAGATTGAATTTATGAGAGGCACATCCAATTAGTGGCATTCCACACAAATTTGCTGTAGATTTGTTCACTTCAGCATTATCACCAGTAATAGCAACAACATTTTCTAAATTTTTGTTGTATACACTTAACACATATTCAATAAATTCAACATGATCAGAAGCAGTGAAGGATGTTTCACTCATCATTGGCGAAAATGCCAGCAAAACAGTACGGTATCCATTTTGATGATCGCATGGATACGATGCAAAAAGTCCAATAAAATGCGTTGAACCATTAGTCCAGCCATCGATCACCAACGAAAATTTATCCGGAAGTTCATCTGATATTTTCTTTTCTACTTCATGTGTAAGTTTCTCCATGCACTTCTTCAATGTCACATTTGTCATACTCTCCAAATTTGTATACTTGCGTGTAAGTGGGTCATCAACAAAAGAAAATGGTTTTAAACCAACACATACCCACTCAATCCAACCATGAACTTTTAATGCTGAGCGACTGACCAAACCACGTGTAGAAGGAGATGAAGAGAGAAAACTCGATACTGATCGTTGTCCAGTTTCTTTTATGTTAGAATACTCTGGGTGCTGGCTTTTTATATGATTCATAAGATTTGTCCAACCAGTACCTTTTTTCTGGGTCAACTTTTTACCACACTTGCATTTCCATAAGTGCTCACAGTCTGTTTGGTTAAAATATTGTCTAACGATTTGATCATTTTTTGATGGCATGGTGAGGGTTAATTGAAAGATTTGATATTACGACACCACATCAAAAGCCTACTATCGCCGAGTCTCGGGGCTGACTAACCGAAAAGTACAGACGACTGCGCGAATAAGTCGAAGGATGATGACGATTGATGAGTCTGTGCTGACTGCTGAGTCACGGAGTCAGTCACTTTAGTTTTTGAGTCACCTAGATTTGATGAATCATCAGCGATGATGTCATTGAATAAGCTGCAGCCTGCATTATGAGTAGAAATTTCTGATTATGGTAATATTGCAGTTAATTGCAATTAATTGCAATTAATTGTTTTGTAGCAATCAATTATTTAATTGACAATACTGTTCCAGTCAATTAATTGGATCAATATATTGCAATTAATTTTTCATCAATTAATTTTTTACAACCCCTGCTCCTGCCTATTTCATTTTTTGATACTGCCTTAGGAAAGCCAAGAATAGGTATTATAAAAGTGTAACTGTAAAGGAATTTAAGCGTAAAAATATCCTTAGTCTACTTTACCATGTAAATTTTCAATATCTTCCGACTTTACTAAAAGCAATTGGTATCAGTGTAGTCTTTAAGTATAATAATACTATTAAATCACGCTTAATAAGGAATAGCCCGGATAATCTGGTTGGGTGTGTGTATTCGATCGGATGTACACACTGTGACTTAGTATATATAGGCCAAACGGGTAAAACGTTAGATATTAGGGTAAAACAGCATAAATATGCGTGTAGAACAGCAAATAATTCTAATGCATTGTTTAACCATATGTATAGATGTAATCATGGTATTAAGTGGGATAATTCTAAAGCTCTCGTTAAAAACACAGATATAATCGAAAGGAATATTCTAGAATGTGCATTTATCCATTTTAAAAATAATTTCAATAACAGTGCGGGAATGTATAAAATTGACAATATCCTGTTAAATTACCTTTTGCCTCTAATCAACTCTTGTTAATCTTGTGTTAATCTTTTTGTTTTTCTGTCCCGTTGTATATATTTTTGGTCATCTTGCCTCCATCCTTCATTCCCTGACGAGGTGTACTTCTGAATACACGAAAGGCCTTGTAATAATTTTTCTTTTCCCTTGTGAGTTTGCATCATATATATATATATATATATATATATATATATATGCAGTAAAATCACAGAATAACAAGTGATCTTATTAAAAAACAAACAACCACAAGGAAAAAGGAAAAAGAAACACGAAATCCGAGCGCTTTCGTGATATATTCACATCTTCAAGGACAAGAAAGAAATATTTCTTTCTTTCTTGTCCTTGAAGATGTGAATATATCACGAAAGCGCTCGGATTTCGTGTTTCTTTTTCCTTTTGGTTGTTTGCTATATATATATATATATATATATATATATATATATATTGATGAATGGCTGGTTCAGTCATTCACACTCTTACTTAAATCTGTATCTACATGTATTATGTATATTAGTGTATAAGGGTGTCAGGAAATGATTGCCCCCCCTGTACAGAAGAAACTGAAAGGAATAGAAAAAAACAGACAAAACCACGCGAAAGAGCGTTTAATTTTGAATAAAAAATACTTGTTTTAATATCGGGTGTTGCCCCCATTTGCAGCTCTGACGGCCATTAATCGACGGGGGTATGATCCCAGAAGTGTCTCAAAGAAATCGGTATCATGACTCATTTCTTCAAGGACTTCGTTGATCTTTGCAGTCATAATTTCTGTTGAATACCGATTCTGAATGGGTTGTTCCAGCATTAAGGACTCCACCCGATCCTTCATGATGGATCCGACATGTTCACAGACATTAAGATCGGAAGAATTGCCAGGCCATTCATTATTTCCGAAAAAATCAATGTTATTGTCCTTAAGCAGTTGTTGAGTCGCGAGTGCTTTCATACAGGGGGCTTTGTCGTGAAGAAAGGTTGCCTGTTCAACATCCAAAACACACTCGGGGTCTTTCAAAAACGGAATTACATGTTGGGCTAAAATTACATTTCGAAAATAAGGCCCATCCCAACTGGTTCCTCTTGGTTTGATAACCCAGATGAGCTTCCGAATAGAGAACATAATGAAAACACCCACACATGCTGGATTTTTTACTATTTCTCGATACTTCTGGTCATCTGGGACTTCATCAGGAGTTGTTGCCCAAACCCGATCATTCTGAAAATTTGGTTTTCTGGAGACATAAACGAAGAATTCATCGCTGACAACCAAGTGAAGGAAATCGTCTTCCGTCCATTCCTCAAGATAATCACAAAACCATAGCCGATCTTCAATATTAAGATCACTCTTCCGTGGCTTAGCTATTTCATGCCAAGCACTCAAGCCTTGGCGAACTCGAAATTGATGCACAAGTTGCCGATTGACTATCTTACCACGACGGATAAGTATCTCTTTCGCTACCTCAGAGCAGCTCTTCTTTCGGCGCCGTGATGCAGCAAGCACAATGTCTTTCGATTCTTGAGATAATTTCTCCGGTCTTCCTCCTCGAGTTTCACAATCTTCAGGATTCTTATTCCAATTCCTTTTGACAAAGTCTTCTGATCTTTTTAATCTCTCAGCCATCCAGTGTCGAGTTATGAAAGTTGCACCAGCTTCCTTTGCTTCACGAAATGTGACAGCTCGAATGCGGTCAAGAACTCGCCTTTTCTCTGAATCGTTCAAAATAGATGATGCCATGGTTTCTGTGGGGAAAAAAATGGTAAGAATTAAAATCACAGGAATAGAATATAATGGTTTTTATTCAGATTTTAACGCTCTTTCAAGTGGTCTCGCCGGTTTTTATCTATCTCTTCTAGTTTTTGCTCTACAGGGGGGGGGGCAATCATTTCCTGACACCCCGGTATATATGGTCAGGGCCGTTTCTAGCCATTAGGGGGCCCTAAGCAGTATACCCATTTGAGGCCCCACCCCTCCATCCACCGACTCACGCCTTACTACATCACCTCAGCACACACATACAAAAAATGGCTGTGTTAATAAAAGACAATTATGAAACAATTTTAATGAAACATTTATGTCCAAAACAACAAATATGTACTTTCAGAAGACAAACAGAAAAAAAATAATGTTTCATTTTCCAAGATCCACAAAGTCACATCTAATTAACCACAACTAATCTGCTAAATAATAATAATCATGATAATAATGATAATAATAATAATGTTTTACAATACTAGAAAAATTAAGCATTTAGGAAAGTATAAGCATATAGTAAGAATAAAGTTAAATAATATAGAAATAAGATCTCACAATAGTTATTTTCACATAACGACCAAAACGTTTCGTTTGTCTCCGTTTTATCACATTTGTCTCATACAAAAACTTTAATTAATACGACAATAATAATAATAATAATAATAGTAATAATAATAGTAATAATAATAATAATAACCAGCTATATTCCTATTCTTGTCCACTGAGCTATGACCTGGGAGCCTGTCTAGGGGCCCCCTAGTAGCAGCGGGGCCCTAAGTGGCCGCTTAGTCTGCTTATGCCAGGAAACGGCCCTGTATATGGTAATAATGTGAGAATGTGTGTATAATATGTGTTTCTGTGCATGCATTACTACTGTAAAATGTTTGAAATGAATAACATATGCCATATGATTCGTCTGCTCTCTTATCCAATTGGAAACATTTTCTTATCTATACGTTACGTGTGATTGTGGAATATCTAGATGTGATAGGAAACAATTATTATTACAATTGCTACCATATTTAATTATTTAAATTACCGTTCAAATTCGATTTCACACAGTAAGTCCTACATTTTCTGCCAAGTGCCGTTTTCTGTATTTGTGTTCTTCTAGGAAGATCTAAAATTATGTTATGTGGAGGAACAAATGGATGGGGCACTGTCCTCTGCGGCCGGAGTCTGTAAATTTACTGTATATGTTTCTTTGCCTAACTATTAAGTTGTTCCAAGGTTTCTTTATAGTATTTCAGAGTGTAAGGCTGTAGGTTTGTATCTAATGTATTAATAACTATGGATACTAGTGAGGTTAGAAGCAGAACCGTTATGTTTAACTGAGTTTAGCTATAATTTACTAAATTTTACTTAATCTATTTATTGTAGGCGTAGTTTATCCATTTATATTATAACCTTTAACCAGTTTCCTTGTATATCATAACTAACGTATTCATTATTTCTACTAAAATGTATGAATCGAAATAAATAAATATTTTAAGCATTCTTTATAAAAGTTCTTAGACAGTTTATACTCGAAAAAAGACCAATAAATTAGAAGCCAAAATGATGTATCGACTGTGTATAATGAAGCGCAAACACAATGGACTTATTCGTTCCCCAAAAACGCGCCGTTAATCTTAATGGCCACATCAACCGTGTTACAAGCATGCTTTATAAGCACGCCAGTCTGCTGTTGTAGGTGTGTCAGCCAGTAAATAACCTTATACCCATAACTGCGTGGAATGTTTCGGGGAATACCAGCCAAGGTGTCTTTAGACATGAAGTAAAGTTATTCTTGAATACGGCAAAACACAATGATGCGATCGTAGTTGCGGCTTGTAGCGGATCACAGTTGAAACGGGCTATGTACAGTTGCACTCATGATTCGTAGGACCCTCTTGAGAACAGAGACAGCGACACCTGCCATATATTTGTTGTGTGTACTACAAACGGTTGTAACATTTCGTGAATGAATCCGTGGTTTAGCGCTGATTGGTTGACTCATTGCCCAATGTCTTTAGAACATAATTATTTCTATTAATCACTCTGGTTTACATATTACTTAGGAAACATAAATGAATAATTAAATATAAATTCAAGAAGGGGATATACGAGTATATTAACGATAAAGTGAATAAAAAATGGTCTTGTAAAAACTAAAAAAAAAAAAAAAAACCTTCGGACGTGATGACAGTGTTCATGGTATTGGTAAGTCAGTCATCTTAAACTGAAGTTTCACTGTATAAAAACAGAGCCGTTGGTAGCCATTAATGCGCCCAGAGCAAGTTCCAAATTGATTTATTTATTTATTTACATTTAATATTGAACATAGATTCAGATGTCATTTTATTATAACAAAGACAGAGCAAAAACTGATATATATATATATATATTATATATATATATATATATATATATATATATATATATATATATATATATAGGGCGTCCAAAAAAATGTATACACACTTTAAATACTTATAAAGGCAGTGTTTATTAAAATACATTTCATTTTCAAAATGTAATAGAATCTACAGACATTATTTAATTGTTTTGTCAACGCCTGTTTTCAAACTGACGTCCGTTCTGGTCCAGGCACTGCTGATAACGCGAAGCAATGGAATCGCAAACATCACGAAACATTTCGTTTGGTATTTGTGTGCATTCTCGTTCAATGGCTGCTCTCAATTCAGCGACTGTTGCAGGTTTTCTAGCGTAGACTTTGTCTTTTAAGTATCCCCATAAAAAAAGTCTAGTGGTGTGAGGTCTGGTGAACGCGGAGGGTATTCTACGAAACCCCTTCGTCCAATCCACATCCACATCGTGCCAAGTACCACTCGCAATACTCCACTCTTCGGTCCGGATCATCTTCATTAATAGCATGGACTAATCTTGGAACGTAACTTTTCCATTGACAGCGCTTCAAAATGCGTTGGACAGACGATTCTGAAATTCCTACCTCACGACTCGCTTGCCGCACAGATTTTCTTGGACTTTGGTGATACGTTTCCAGTACTCTTTCTTGCTTTGTGGGGCTTGTCGATGTCCGTGGTCTTCCGGAACGCTTCTTGTGGACATTCTGAACAGTTCCATCGGCTTCAAACTTATCTCTAATTCGAGTGATGGTAAGTCGCGTTGGTGGATCTGTTTGAAACTCCCTCCTAAACTGTCTTTGCACTTCAACTGCGTTTTCACACTTCCAGTAGCATTTTAGAATGAATTTCCTTTGTTCAAAGCTTAGTCTGACTGCCATTATTAATTCTAATGGGTTTAACTTGGAAAGAAAGAAACATCAATTGAGCTATCAGCTGTTAAAGTGTGTATACATTTTTTTGGAACGCCCTGTATATATATATATATATATATATATATATATTATAGGCGGTTTATGAATGAAGAAAATAATGTTTTGATACATATTAAATTTTAATAACATTATAACATTACCAGATTGATGGGTATCTGTAGGTTTTATACGCCGCTGCTTAGAATGTCTCCCAATTGGGAGTAATAAAGAACTGAGAGAAATATTATTTAGAAACGAAGAATGTTTTGTATTGAGGCAGCATCATAAATGCATATAATTGTTTTGTATTAATAAGTTCCATGTTACAACTTAAGTGTTGAACCACTGCAGCTTTGACTCTTGGCGGTCAATCACGTCAAAGAAGAGAATTAGGACAGAAAATAAAATTATTACAGTGATTCATATCAATAAACATAGAGCCATTTAAACGATATTTGACAATTTTTCAAAGGTGTTACACATTCATAATTACCATTGTATTTGAGAGATATTTTATACATGAACACAATAAATTTAATATCTTGTCTAGCCACCGTTGTTGTTTATGACTTCCTGCAGTCGATGCGGTACAGAAGCATATTTAATGCGCAGCCATGCTATCTAAAAAAGAGGCCATTCACTTATTACTCCCTGGAAAGCAGTGACTCACCTGAACTGAAAGCAGAATTGCTGAAAATGCGGCAAGATCTTATTCAGAAGTTTGAGTTTGCAGAGAAAAAAATGTCGAGACATTTTGGGCAAAAGTGGATGGGGAGTATCCTTTGCTTGCTGGAGAGGCAAAGAAAGTGCTGGTGCCTTTTGCAACAAGTTATCGTTGTGAAGCAGGCTTTTCAGCAATAATGGTCATAAAGAACAAACTGCGAAATCGGCTCCACATTGAAGGCGATTTACACTCCACCTTGAGCGAAACTGAACCCAGAATTCAGGCGTTAGTTCAGCAGAAACAGTTGCATCCCTCGCACTAGACTAGTAGTTGGTGGTGACGCGTTTTGCTTGCTTCCTATGTAATGTTGTTGTAGCCATTTTTTGACCAATATCCTGTGTTTATCTTATGAAAATGAAAATGAAAAGGTTTATTGGCAGACTATAGTCCATATGACAAATATTATTAATACAATGACAGTTCACATACTAAGGATAAACACACACACACACTTGATTAGAAATAATAATGTCGAAGTTAAGTGGAGCTACAGACAGACGTTTTTGTACCAAGAAGTCCATAGTTTAGAGCAGTGGTTCCCAAACTTTTTTTGCCGCGGAACCCTTTGACATTATTTAAAAAAGCGTGGAACCCCTACCTATATTCAAGAATATTAAAAACCACAAATTGTGGGATAAAAAGAGAACTTATTTATATTAAAAAATAAATAAATAAAATTCGAATAAAAAACACCTTAATTTTTGTAAATTTGTACATAATTAGTTTAACAAAAATGAAATGAATACCTAATGGGAAGAATGCTTCTGCTTCTTAGACTCCAGTATCCTCTGGAAATTTGGTTTAATGTTGGATAATTGAATTCTCATATCTGGTGCAGCATCCAGTCTGCTGCGATATTCTGTTTTCGTGCTCGCATATCTTGAAAATCCTGATTCACACAAATATGTTGTTGCAAATGGCAATAGCCGAACTTCTTCAAACTTGGCCTTTAACTGAGTATCTGAAGTAATTTCTATTAAATTTTCATAATCCACTGCCAGAAATCCTGTTGGCTTTTCTTTAACTTTGAATGGATTCTGTACCCAGTAATGGTCTTTGTTCTTCAAATTTGGAAAATACTCAATTAGAGATTCTGATAAGCTGTTGAGATGATTTTTAATATCATTGAGGATTTCAACATCTAATTCCACTTCGGATTCTTGGAGAAAGTCACTAAGAAGCGGAAAACAGTCAAGAGTATTTTGTTCCACATCTGAGATCCAGTACTGCAATTTACGTGATAAAGATACCATTTTATCTTGCGCTTGAAAAATGTTTACTTCTTTCCTTTGCAGAGATAGACATGTTTCATTCAATTTTGAAAAAATATCTGCTAAATATGCAATCCTTGCTAGCCATGCCATATTTGTTAATCTGTCAGATAATCTAAATTTATGATCAATAAAATAAGACAACAATTCTCTCCTCAATTCAAACATTCTCACAAGAACATTTCCTCGTGAGAGCCACCTAATTTCTGTATGTAAAAGTAGAGTGTTATGAAGACTACCCAGATCTTCACACAAGGCCTTAAAAATTCGTGATTGCAATGGCCGAGATTTAATAAAATTGATAATCTGCACTGCTTCGTTCAAAACTATCTTTAATGAAGCTGAAATCCTTTTTGTCACTAATGCATATCTGTGAAGAATGCAGTGATTACTGTTGCAGTTTTTTGCAACATTCTTGATTCGTGTTACAACGCCAGCTAATTTTCCTGTCATTGCCTTTGCTCCATCGCTGCATACTGAAATACATTTTTCAAAGCCTATATCATGCGTTTTCATAAAATTATCAATGCAATTAAATATGTCATTTCCTGTGGTATGCAATTCTAAACTTTTGCAAAAAAGCAAATCTTCTTCAATTTTCTTATTAAAGTCATATCTAGCAAACACAAGTAAAATTGCTAGTCCAGCAACGTCTGTGGACTCATCTATTTGTAATACATAAGCATCACATACACGCAATCGTGAAATAAGTTCATTTTGAATGTCATTAGCAATATCATTAATACGTCTTGACACCGTATTGTTGGAAAGAGATACAGCCTCAACTTTCTGAACAGAATCTTCATTAAACACGCAAGATATTATATCTTTTAATAAAGGTTTTATAAGTGATTCACCAATAGTATGTGCCTCACCAGCAAGAGCAATGCGGTAACATGCTTTATATGACGCTTCTGTTGCATTTTCATTGTCTGTTTTACATTTTTTTAATAAGTCACTTCTAGAGCTATTCAGACTTTCAAGTTTTCTTTCAAAAAAAGAAATATCTTTATTTTTAAAAGTCTGATGGTTTGTTTCCATATGTCTCTGTAACTTTGCTGGTGCTAAAGAAATGTTTGCTAATATTTTGTTACAAAGTAAGCAAAGGGCATCTGGGGCTTCTTCGTCACCAATACTAGTAACACCATATAACAAATAATTAGGATCATATTTACGTTTTTTCATAGATGTCTGCACAGAATCGGAGGAAGCAGATTTCTTTTTTTGTGGATTAATCACACTAGAAGTTGGTGGTTGTGCAGCTTCTGCAATTTCTGTATCTTCTATAGATGCTTTTGTTTCACTAGTTTCTGCATTACTAGTAATTTCAATTTTTTTACGAAACCCATATTTTAACCATCGATCCATTGAAGGGTTAATTTTCACGAATTTTGAAATATTACAATTACGAAAAATGAATAATAAAAAGTTCTAACCAAATTAATTCACAGAGGACAACGATTTCAAAGATTGCACTAACGAAGTGTTTATCAAGTAGGCCTAGTAGGTAGAGGCAAGCAACGTTGCTGCACAATCTTCTGCACTTTAATTATTCGTTAGGCTTCACTTAGACCTGTTAGCGTCTTGTAAACAGATGCACAATATCCCATGTAAACATTAGGAAAATACTGATATTTTTACTGCGCATTCTGCTGCAGTTAATAAAGTCCTTTTGTATAACCACCTCAGATCACTTCACTTCCAAAGCTTACAAAACAAACTGATAACGCACGCTCGAGTCGAGTACCTCGACTACTATAGAAATAGATTATGACAAGTTCAAAACATGTTGGCTACGTCTCCAAACGCAGTTTACATCATTTTACATGCAGATTATGTACTAATATTAATAAATGTTTTCCATTAATGATAATTTAGTTGCTATTTATGGAAATTTTCTTTTAAAAAGTAAATCAAATACGCAAAACATGATAAGTATGGCCAAAAAAAATTGGCAACTCTTACAGAGGGCGCTGCTGTTACGTTCGAAATGTTTCGTTCAAGCCTATTGCCGTTTCTAAATATTTCGCTCAAGCCATACTTATGCTTTATTTTCCTTCGTGCAAAATTTCATATTTTCTTCGCTAGACTTATTTTTTTGAAAATGAGTAATTTTTTTTTTTTTTAAATAAAATATTTTTTAGTTTAAACTTTAGCTCGAGGAACCCCTGCATTTTTTCGCGGAACCCTGGGGTTCCGCGGAACACACTTTGGGAACCACTGGTTTAGAGGATAAACGGCAGGACTGATGGATAGCTTGGATAATCGGGTTGGTTGATTTTTTAATTTATTACATTAGACTGTATTGAGCACGTCTTGTTACCTCCGGGAAGCTCGGGACATTGCGGGTAGCAAACATTTGCGAAGCTGAGCATCTCGGGGGTAATTTATGTAAGAGTCTAAAAGACCTGTTGTACGGCAAATTTAGGGTTCTGCCACAACCTTCTTTATAATTCACCCAGAGTTGCTGTCCGTATATATTACTGCAGAAAGTACGAAAGAGTGTCTTTAGCTTCACTTGTACAGAACCGAAAGTTCCTTATAGTCATATTCGCTTTAGCACAAAGGCTTCGAGATTGTTTTCTTATATCCGAGTCATTACTCAGGGAGCTGGTAATAGTTTGACCCAAATACTTAAACTCTTGTACTTCCTCAATTACTCCACCTTTCATTTTAAACCTAACTAATGTCAGCTGGCTGATTATAGCTTTTAGGATGAAATTGCATAACCTTAGTTTTTATAACATTTAAAAGAATATCATGTTTCTGCGAATACACTTCGCAGACTTTTAGTAGCCAATCCAGACCTTTAACAGAGGGACTTATTAACACCAAATAATCGGCATAAACTAAGTTATTTATCCCTGTGTTATCTATACAACATCCCACTGTTGCCTCATTAAGTGAAGCAGGCCTGGATTACCCAATAGGCAGACTAAACACGTGCTTAGGGCACCAGCAAGGCAGGGGCACCAAAAAAAATGAGAATTTTTTTTGAAAGAATTTGATATTTGATATTTCAAAGAAAGCATAGAAGTAGTCACCATGGGAAAAATCAAAACAAGAAAATGATGGCAGTGCACCAGAAACAGCATTGAATCCTAGAGACAAATTTCGCGTATCAACTTACTACGCTTTAATTGATACACTTAATTGATACACTTAATTGACACACTTAATTGATACACTTAAAGTTGACTCATACCCTGTTGACTTGAACATAAATCTCTCTGGAGAACTACGGCCACTGTTATATGCGCTCAAAGTTTAATGAAACAGGAAAAACGAAATTCAGTCACATTGATCTTCGTGACACCCTAGTGAAAGACAGGATACAATTTGTATTTCCAAATGTAGATATCGCACTACGTATTTTTCTAACATTGATGATTACTAACTGCTCCGCAGAACGCTCTTTTTCTCAGCTGAAAAGAATAAAAAACACTCAGAGAACAACAATGTGTCAGGACAGACTTGATTCACTTTAGTAGTATAGCCGCAAAAGGGGAGAGTGCAAGAATGTTGCAAGTGATGACGTAATGTTGCAAAGGGGGGTGGGGGTTGTTGCAAGGGGGTGGGTGGGTTGCAAAAAAAGAAAGAAAAAAAGAGTACTGGCCTTTGTTGCCAACCTAGGTTGCAAGGGGCATGCAACTTGGGGGCCTCCCCCAAAGGGCCAGAGAGAAAGGAGGAGAGGTGTTCACCTGGCAGGAGCCAAGTGCATATTAAGACTTCAGCCGAGTAGGCGTTGTTTTATAGGCTCCTAATCAGCCACAATCAGCCAGTTGGCTGAATCAGCCAGTTGACTGAGCCAAGGGGGGAGGGTACACCTGAAGGAGAGAGAGACGCCTGAAGGAGAGAGAGACGCCTGAAGGAGAGAGAGACGCCTGTAGGAGAGAGAGAGAGGAGTTCTCCCCCAAGTTATTTTCGTTTTCCTAACCTAAGAGGCCACTAAGGGGTTTTACCAAAGGGCCTGAAAGAGAAGGACCAGAGGTCCTTGCTCGGCTGGGAGCCGAGCTTGAATGAGTCTTTCACCAACTTCTCGGTCTTTTATAAGCCTCTATTCTGGCTGAGTTGCCAGATAGCGCAATGTATTCAGTTGCCAGATAGCGCCATGTACCCCAGAAATATTAATCATCCATTGTGTAACACAATATGACGGTAGTTATTCCAATTAAATTCTGTTTATTAAATAAATACACACTCAATCTTTATTAATTGCATACCTTTCCAGTTTTTTTTTGCAATGATCGGATTGCTCTTGCTAGATATATATTATTATGCTATATATATATATACACACACATTCTTTTAAACATCTTATGTTGGGTATATATATATATATATATATATATATATATATATATATTTTTTTTATTTTTCATATAACATTTAATTTTAGTTTAACGTTTAGAAGCAAATTTAACATTAACTTGAACTTCATTGAACTTGAAGTTAAACTTTTCGAAACAAATAACAGTTTACCACAAATAATTCGAAAACTTCATAATAGAAAATAATTAATTTTATGGTTAACTAGTTTATTTCGTTTACTATAATTATATATATACACAGTCTTTTAAACAGCTTATGATATATATATACACGCATATATATATATATATATATATATATACATATATCTGAACTCTTTCAGCTAAAGAAGCCTTATGTATAGAATTGGTTGTGTAATAGCTGATATTAAACTCTATCTACATGTTCTGAAAAGGACGGCGTATAAATTCCTTCCCCATATCCGTACAAAAATAGCTATATATATATATATAGTGTTTCACTATAGATGTATAGATGTATATAGGGTTTTACAATAGATGTATATAGTGTTTAACGATTAGAATCAAATATAACATTAACTTGAACTTCGTTAAACTTAGTTAAACTTAGTTAAACTTAGTTAAACTTTTGGGGTGAACCAATTAAATTCTGTTTATCAATTAAATAATTTTACACACTCAATTTTCATTATAACATTCGAATATCAGTGGGGAAAAACGAACGGAAATGAAAATTTATGAAACAATTCGACGATCGTCATTCCCCAAACCCGTATATATGTATATATATATATATATATATATATATATATATATAATATCTAAGTTGTATCGAGATGAAAATTTACGAAACACACGAGCCTCATTCCATGCGAAAAAAAATTGAAACAATATGAAAATTTACGAAACAATTCAATTAAAAGTTGAAATTAACCAAAACACAATTCGCTAGAGGAAAGGAATTCCGAGAATCTGCCCAACTCGAATGACCATAATGACCTTTCTCCTAGACAGCTTGAACAAAACCTCTCTCGACTCCATTTCTTAGATATGCCCACAACTATATATATATATATATATATATATATATATATATATATATATAGAGAGAGAGAGAGAGAGAGAGAGTTTTGTTCAAATAATGGGATATGCTTGTATCTTTTACCATTGTGCTCGAACACAATTGTTCGAGCACAATTGTTCGAAAACCATAGTTCGAAAAAAAATAAATATATATATATATACTCGTACATTCCCCAGCTGTGTTTGTATATGAACTGAAAATTATCAAATTCACAAATCTACACACACACACCTCTGTATATATTACGAAAATCAGGAAAAATGCCAAACGTGTATTAATTTAAATGATCCTAAACGTATATTATAAGAAATTAATTACTATTTTCACCTTTTAAGAGAGCCATTTATTATAAGAATTTATTTACTCAATATAAGAAATTAAACGCGCGCGTAATATATATATAACTCAAAACACACGTGCCTGCGTTGAAACCTTTGAAAGGTGTGGGCGTTCACAGAGGAATTTTTGCTGGAACTTCCTCTCTCTCTCTCTCGTCTCCCTTCTCTCCAAATCTTAGCTTTCACACAAGCACACACACACGCACACGAGGAAAAGGCGACTCTGCGGCATTTCGAATCGTGTCCCTAGAGACCTTTTCGGGCGAGGATTAATCCTTTCGTCCAAGATATTCGAGCAAAAAGCACCGTTTACTTCAAATATTAATATTATCATTATTATTACTTCTATATAACAGAATTAACAAAGTTACCCAATAAATAAATCGTTAGACTGAAAATTATCATATTCACAAATCTACACACACACACACACACACCTCTGTATATATTACGAAAATCAGGAAAATGCCAAACGTGTACTAATTTAAATGATCCTAGAAACCTTTGAAAGGTGTGGGCGTTCACAGAGGAATTTTTGCTGGAACTTCTTCATCTCTCTCTCTCTCTCTCTCTCTCTCTCTCTCTCTCTCGTATCCCTTCACTCCAAATCTTAGCTTTCACACAAGCACACACACACACACACACCTGTATATATATATCATGAAAATCAGGAAAATAACAAACGTATATTAATTTAAATGAAACTAACATACGAGCCTCATTCCCCAACCCGGCTATATATATATATATAATAAACGAATAAACTCGTGCACACACACACACTTCCCGGAAACCAATGCATTTTTTCATCTCTCCGTGGAGCAGAAAAAATATTACGCGCTTTTCATCTTAAAGTGAATTAAAGCAATTTTATGAAAAGAATATTAATTTCAGAACTAAGTTAACATTTATACAAGGCTAGAAGCTTTATAAACTCCTAATTTATTTCTGAATGATAACCTATATTTTTAATATAATTAATTAATTTTCTTTTTATCATAACTCAGCCGAGCAACGATGTTAAGCAACGTTGGAATCCAAAGGATACTTCCCTTACACTTTCCTCACCAGCGAGACTTTAAACTACGTAGGCCCACCACCCCCCAAACGTTATTTTGACTGTATGGATGAACGTGAAGACTTTGATCGATACTACGACAGTTTTAATGAAAGTAACCCTTATAATATAGCTGATGAATGTGAGCGTTATTGCGTGAATGATGTGCGCGTGCTTAGAGTATGTTTCCATGCCTTTAGAAGAATGTACATAACCCGTTTCAAATGCGATCCACTGCAAGTCGCAACCACCATCGCATCATTATGTTTTACGGTGTTCAAGAATAACTTCATGCCTAAAGACACCTTAGCCATTATTCACCGAAACAACCCCGCAGTTACGGACACAAGGCTATTTACTAATAAAATAAATGTATATCTTGATAAATTTAATGTTAATGAAGTCGCCTTGGCAATTTCCAGTTCCGAGAAAAAGACACTCAAAACCATTTCTCTCTTTGTGCATATATATTATTAAAAATGTTAATTGTTCTAAGACTATTTATAAAAGAAAATGGGATTTTGGCACAACTTGCATAATTATGTATTCTACAACTTGCTTATTGTAATTTTAAATATGTTATGAACGTTATACGCGTCACTATTAAATGTCATTTATATTTTTTTTTTTACTTTCGATTTGATTTTGGATTATGTGTTTCAGCTTTGTAATTTTATTTTTTATTATTGAACAGTTTTAATTTTATACTTTAGATCTAGCTATCCACGTTATATATTTTTGTCATTTATACATTTTTATCAGGCATTGAAATGCGATAGTCCCCCGAAACAGCGGATGCTGCCAAATATAATAACTTTTCTGCGCTACGTCATCGTCTTTATCCTAAATATAAAGTTTAATACAGTTCTCAGTACCTCTATCGTTCAATTATTAATCTTATATGTTATAATGTTTCAGAACAATCATATGATCCCTTTCCAGATAAAAGCCTAGTCCAAACGTATTTGGTTTTAGAATTTATAAATCTTAAAAAGATATAGGAAAACACAAAGGAGAAAATGAAATCCTAACTGACGCATTTTACATGCAAAAATATACGTAATAATAATAATAATAATAATAATGTTAACAATAAACATATATACTATTCAAATACTATGGGTCATAGGTGCCAGGTACTCATAGTCACTGTCATCAAAATGAATTAGCCACAGTCTACTAAGGGCCTACTAAAATCCCACCAAAGACGTCTCGAGTCTAGCATCAGACTTTTTATATCAGAAAGTGTGTGGAACTACATTTGTAAGCAAGTTAGAAGTCTTAGTGACAGAATGGGTTATCTGCTACCATCAAAGTAGCGTATTTATCTACAGTTAATACCGCGTCAGAGTAGATAGCTGACTGATCTCAGTTTTAGTAGGTTACCCCAGATTTTTTCTGTATGCCCTATCCAGTATTTGTCTGCATCCTCAAAATAACTGTATCTGCTCTTATTTAGCTATTTGTTAACTGTAGTTAAACAGCAGTGAACAGTCCTCAAACAGTATGGACCTGGCAAGATTGTTGAAGCCAGAAAGTTCTCCATAATTAGTGATTGAACCATTCTTCTTATTTGAGTATACAAATCAGCGCCAGTGAATAGTCTTATGGCTCATTTTTAATAGAAAATATTGTTTCAGGCACTGTCTCTACAGTTTTCAAACCTAAGTGACATATTAGGTAAGAAAGAGCAGGAGTTTGGAACAGACTTAATAAAAATAAGTTTAACCCTTTCAGTCACACCCAAAATGCTTTTAATATAAGTTACCCAAATGTAGTTTAATGTAAGAGTAAAGTACATATACATATTGAGAGAATTGTTGGCCGTACCATTTTAAATTTTTACATTCAGGTAGCTATTATTATTATTATTATAGATTTTGGGCATGTGTGTGTGTTTTTTCACACATTAGGATCATCATTCTTTACAATTTTCTAGTTCATGTAATCGTTGTATGAAAATTATAAGTATATTTATTACTTTTGACATGTTCCACATACTCTTTAGTTTGAGACTTAAGGTTTTATCCAAAACAAAATGTTTATTATTCTGTTAAAATGATTACAAAAGTGTTTCCAACAAACCAGTCACCTTCATAGAAACAGGCCACATATGTACCAGGTTTATATTGGTAAGCCACATTTTCTTGGACCAAAAATTAATTACTTTAGATGTCACAAATACAATTTTAAGGTATGTATATAGTATAAGGGGTTTATCAGCTATCATGTATTTATTTTGAAGTTGTAGCAAAGTTTGTTTAACCAGCTATTTTTATTTTTCTTGCTCTACTTTGCCCACAACAACAACCTTAAGGGTTTCAAATGTTCAATCAAGAGTTAAAGTTACATTTGCAGTTTTAAAACAGGTTTGTAATGGGTTTTTATTGATAACATGAGTGAAAGAGATAGTTTGTAGATTGTATATCGTGTATATCTTTAGTTTCAGTTTTGTAAGCTCTTTTGGTGGAAGTAAATAGTTGTATATTAATTAGCTAGTTTGAGATTGACATTTTACAAAATTTTATTATTATTAAAATGTAGCTGATGACTTGGATTACCTCAATAGGCCCAAGTGCCTTCATGTTTTCCAAATGAAATGTAATGTAACGTAATAACTTAGCTAAGAATACGGTATACACTATACACATTCAGCAAACTATCTCTTTCATTCATGGAAGTGTCTAAATTTTTCTTAAATTTAACTAATGAGCTACTGTTTACCACATCATATGGCAAATCATTCCAAAAATCTACTACTCTATGAGTAAAGAAGTATTTTTGTAGATAAAGTCAACAAGTCTGTTTTCTAATTTTCTTATTATGCCCACAAGTTATCCCATCAGTATCTAGTGAGAAAAAGTTATGTACATCTAAAGTGTCCAAACCTGAAAACATTTTAAACATCTGTATCATATCTCTTCATGTCTCTCAAAACTAAACATGCCTAGTTCCTTTAATCTTTTCCAGTATCCCTACGAAAAATAGGAAATATATTTTAATAAACCACATTTTAGACAAATCTGCACAAGATAAAATATATATTTTCTTAGTCAGTTTTGAATGGCAATTCAATATATTGTATTGTTTTAACTGCGCGTGAGTGGGTTAAAAGATGAATATTAAGGAATTTGGATTAAAAATGATGATAAAGAAAAAGACTTGGAATATCAAAGAAAATGGATAGAGAGAAAAATATAGTACAGTCAATTTAGAGCTTGATATACCCATCTTATAGGAGTTGTTTAATCTACCCTTACATCTTAATAAACCATCTTTGTCAATGTAAAGATTCAAGTTTATTACCACAGAGGGTACTTTGTTCATTTGTTTACCAATTGTTAGAAAATCTATTTCATTTTTGTATTCTGTTTGTTGTATGTGGTTAACCCAATTAGTTAATCAATTAGGCCTACAAACTCATAAAAATGAACAAGAATTGTGTATAACATCATTTATCAAAGAAAATAACAGAAAGAAAAATATAGTACAGTCAATTTAGAGCTTGATATACCCACAGAGAATAAAACAACAAACATAGAAGCAGTAGTCATTAAACAAGTTGGTCAACAAAAATTTAAAATACCAAATTTAAAACAAGTAATACAACAACTTAAAAAGCAATATAAAATGGGGCCTAATCTTATTTCAGACCTTGTAAAATTCCTTCTAAGATTTAGATTAGATGACTATGCAGTTCAAAGTGATATAAGCAAAGCTTTTTTGAGAATTCATCTGAAAAATGACTATGACAAAGATCAACTAAGATTCTTGTGGTTTAATGATCCATATGACTTAAATAAAGGGCTTAAAGATGTTACCCTTACAAGTTTGCCAAAGTCAGAATAATTGTTATAATCTAATAGTGGCTCAACTTTATTTGTGGTTATCATGTTAAATTTTACATTAATTTGTACGATGAAAATGATTTAACTGTTCATTTCTTGAAAGATCACTTCTATGTAGATAACCTTGTAGGATCAACCAAAACAGAGTCAGAATTAAATGAAGTTTACATAAAAGCAGATAAAATAATGAAAGAAGGTAATTTTGAATTAAGAGAGTGGATCACAAATAATGAGAGACTAAATCAAAAAATAAAATCAGAAGACAAAGGATTAACAGAACCAACAAACAGGGTGAAAACATTAGGTATGATCTGGGATTTGAACTCAGATTCTAAAGTTCATGACTCACTCTGCACAAAAGGCTACACCTAAGATACAACAGCTAACACAAAAAGAAAGATCTTATCCGAAAGTTAAAAAATATTTGATCCTATGGGTTTACTCCTTCCTTCTACTATCAGATCCAGGGCTCTTTTACAAGAATTTTGGAAACAGAAAGTAGACTTGGATGATCCTATAACCAATAAACAACAAGATAGCTGGAAAAGGTTAGCTAAATATCTCAATAAACTACAAAACATAAATATTCCCAGAGTTTGTGGACACAGAGATAGACCTCAAACCTTGCATGTATTTGGCGATGCCAGTGAAAAGGTGTATGGCTGTTGCGCTTACCTTGTAGGTGAGGATGGTAGCCATTTGATCTATGCCAAGGGAAAAGTAACACCCTTAAAACAAAAGAAAACTATTCCTCAGCTTGAACTACTTGCAGGTTATCTAGCTGTAAAAATAACAGTATTTCTCCATGAAGTCTATCATGATGTAAACATCATAACTACATATATTTGGTTTGACAGTCAAATCTGCTTGGCATGGATCAACTCTGATGAGTTAAACTCAAAAAACATCTTTGTCCGTAACAGATTAAGAGACATGAAAGAAACTAGACAAAATTTGGACATAACCTTCAGATACATTCCAACAAAACAAAATCCTGCAGACTTTCTTACAAGAGGATTATCCTGTAAATTACTAAAATCCAACAAAAATTGGTTTCATGGACCTGAATTCATTCAGGATGAAACAATGTCGCCAGCAGAACAAATTAATGTAAAATTTAACATGATAACCACAAATAAAGTTGAGCCACTATTAGATTATAACAATTATTCTGACTTTGGCAAACTTGTAAGGGTAACATCTTTAAACCCTTTATTTAAGTCATATGGATCATTAAACCACAAGAATCTTAGTTGATCTTTGTCATAGTCATTTTTCAGATGAATTCTCAAAAAAGCTTTGCTTATATCACTTTGAACTGCATAGTCATCTAATCTAAATCTTAGAAGGAATTTTACAAGGTCTGAAATAAGATTAGGCCCCATTTTATATTGCTTTTTAAGTTGTTGTATTACTTGTTTTAAATTTGGTATTTTAAATTTTTGTTGACCAACTTGTTTAATGACTACTGCTTCTATGTTTGTTGTTTTATTCTCTGTGGGTATATCAAGCTCTAAATTGACTGTACTATATTTTTCTTTCTGTTCATTTTCTTTGATAAATGATGTTATACACAATTCTTGTTCATTTTTATGAGTTTGTGGCCTAATTGATTAACTAATTGGGTTAACCACATACAACAAACAGAATACAAAAATGAAATAGATTTTCTAACAATTGGTAAACAAATGAACAAAGTACCATCTGTGGTAATAAACTTGAATCTTTACATTGACAAAGATGGTTTATTAAGATGTAAGGGTAGATTAAACAACTCCTATAAGATGGGTATATCAAGCTCTAAATTGACTGTTCTATATTTTTCTCTCTGTCCATTTTCTTTGATATTCCAAGTCTTTTTCTTTATCATCATTTTTAATCCAAATTCCTTAATATTCATCTTTTAACCCACTCACGGGCAGTTAAAACAATACAATATATTGAATTGCCATTCAAAACTGACTAAGAAAATATATATTTTATCTTGTGCAGATTTGTCTAAAATGTGGTTTATTAAAATATATTTCCTATTTTTCGTAGGGATACTGGAAAAGATTAAAGGAACTAGGCATGTTTAGTTTTGAGAGACATGAAGAGAGATATGATACAGATGTTTAAAATGTTTTCAGGTTTGGACACTTTAGATGTACATAACTTTTTCTCACTAGATACTGATGGGATAACTTGTGGGCATAATAAGAAAATTAGAAAACAGACTTGTTGACTTTATCTACAAAAATACTTCTTTACTCATAGAGTAGTAGATTTTTGGAATGATTTGCCATATGATGTGGTAAACAGTAGCTCATTAGTTAAATTTAAGAAAAATTTAGACACTTCCATGAATGAAAGAGATAGTTTGCTGAATGTGTATAGTGTATACCGTATTCTTAGCTAAGTTATTACGTTACATTACATTTCATTTGGAAAACATGAAGGCACTTGGGCCTATTGAGGTAATCCAAGTCATCAGCTACATTTTAATAATAATAAAATTTTGTAAAATGTCAATCTCAAACTAGCTAATTAATATACAACTATTTACTTCCACCAAAAGAGCTTACAAAACTGAAACTAAAGATATACACGATATACAATCTACAAACTATCTCTTTCACTCATGTTATCAATAAAAACCCATTACAAACCTGTTTTAAAACTGCAAATGTAACTTTAACTCTTGATTGAACATTTGAAACCCTTAAGGTTGTTGTTGTGGGCAAAGTAGAGCAAGAAAAATAAAAATAGCTGGTTAAACAAACTTTGCTACAACTTCAAAATAAATACATGATAGCTGATAAACCCCTTATACTATATACATACCTTAAAATTGTATTTGTGACATCTAAAGTAATTAATTTTTGGTCCAAGAAAATGTGGCTTACCAATATAAACCTGGTACATATGTGGCCTGTTTCTATGAAGGTGACTGGTTTGTTGGAAACACTTTTGTAATCATTTTAACAGAATAATAAACATTTTGTTTTGGATAAAACCTTAAGTCTCAAACTAAAGAGTATGTGGAACATGTCAAAAGTAATAAATATACTTATAATTTTCATACAACGATTACATGAACTAGAAAATTGTAAAGAATGATGATCCTAATGTGTGAAAAAACACACACACATGCCCAAAATCTATAATAATAATAATAATAGCTACCTGAATGTAAAAATTTAAAATGGTACGGCCAACAATTCTCTCAATATGTATATGTACTTTACTCTTACATTAAACTACATTTGGGTAACTTATATTAAAAGCATTTTGGGTGTGACTGAAAGGGTTAAACTTATTTTTATTAAGTCTGTTCCAAACTCCTGCTCTTTCTTACCTAATATGTCACTTAGGTTTGAAAACTGTAGAGACAGTGCCTGAAACAATATTTTCTATTAAAAATGAGCCATAAGACTATTCACTGGCGCTGATTTGTATACTCAAATAAGAAGAATGGTTCAATCACTAATTATGGAGAACTTTCTGGCTTCAACAATCTTGCCAGGTCCATACTGTTTGAGGACTGTTCACTGTGTTTAACTACAGTTAACAAATAGCTAAATAAGAGCAGATACAGTTATTTTGAGGATGCAGACAAATACTGGATAGGGCATACAGAAAAAATCTGGGGTAACCTACTAAAACTGAGATCAGTCAGCTATCTACTCTGACGCGGTATTAACTGTAGATAAATACGCTACTTTGATGGTAGCAGATAACCCATTCTGTCACTAAGACCTCTAACTTGCTTACAAATGTAGTTCCACACACTTTGTGATTTAAAAAGTCTGATGCTAGACTCGAGACGTCTTTGGTGGGATTTTAGTAGGCCCTTAGTAGACTGTGGCTAATTCATTTTGATGACAGTGACTATGAGTACCTGGCACCTATGACCCATAGTATTTGAATAGTATATATGTTTATTGTTAACATTATTATTATTATTATTATTATTACGTATATTTTTGCATGTAAAATGCGTCAGTTAGGATTTCATTTTCTCCTTTGTGTTTTCCTATATCTTTTTAAGATTTATAAATTCTAAAACCAAATACGTTTGGACTAGGCTTTTATCTGGAAAGGGATCATATGATTGTTCTGAAACATTATAACATATAAGATTAATAATTGAACGATAGAGGTACTGAGAACTGTATTAAACTTTATATTTAGGATAAAGACGATGACGTAGCGCAGAAAAGTTATTATATTTGGCAGCATCCGCTGTTTCGGGGGACTATCGCATTTCAATGCCTGATAAAAATGTATAAATGACAAAAATATATAAACGTGGATAGCTAGATCTAAAGTATAAAATTAAAACTGTTCAATAATAAAAATAAAATTACAAAGCTGAAACACATAATCCAAATCAAATCGAAAGTAAAAAAAAAAAATATAAATGACATTTAATAGTGACGCGTATAACGTTCATAACATATTTAAAATTACAATAAGCAAGTTGTAGAATACATAATTATGCAAGTTGTGCCAAAATCCCATTTTCTTTTATAAATAGTCTTAGAACAATTAACATTTTTAATAATATATATGCACAAAGAGAGAAATGGTTTTGAGTGTCTTTTTCTCGGAACTGGAAATTGCCAAGGCGACTTCATTAACATTAAATTTATCAAGATATACATTTATTTTATTAGTAAATAGCCTTGTGTCCGTAACTGCGGGGTTGTTTCGGTGAATAATGGCTAAGGTGTCTTTAGGCATGAAGTTATTCTTGAACACCGTAAAACATAATGATGCGATGGTGGTTGCGACTTGCAGTGGATCGCATTTGAAACGGGTTATGTACATTCTTCTAAAGGCATGGAAACATACTCTAAGCACGCGCACATCATTCACGCAATAACGCTCACATTCATCAGCTATATTATAAGGGTTACTTTCATTAAAACTGTCGTAGTATCGATCAAAGTCTTCACGTTCATCCATACAGTCAAAATAACGTTTGGGGGGTGGTGGGCCTACGTAGTTTAAAGTCTCGCTGGTGAGGAAAGTGTAAGGGAAGTATCCTTTGGATTCCAACGTTGCTTAACATCGTTGCTCGGCTGAGTTATGATAAAAAGAAAATTAATTAATTATATTAAAAATATAGGTTATCATTGAGAAATAAATTAGGAGTTGATAAAGCTTCTAGCCTTGTATAAATGTTAACTTAGTTCTGAAATTCATATTCTTTTCATAAAATTGCTTTAATTCACTTTAAGATGAAAAGCGCGTAATATTTGTTCTGCTCCACGGAGAGATGAAAAAATGCATTGGTTTCCGGGAAGTGTGTGTGTGTGCACGAGTTTATTCGTTTATTATATATATATATATATAGCCGGGTTGGGGAATGAGGCTCGTATGTTAGTTTCATTTAAATTAATATACGTTTGTTATTTTCCTGATTTTCATGATATATATATACAGGTGTGTGTGTGTGTGTGTGTGTGTGTGTGCTTGTGTGAAAGCTAAGATTTGGAGTGAAGGGATACGAGAGAGAGAGAGAGAGAGAGAGAGAGAGAGAAGAAGTTCCAGCAAAAATTCCTCTGTGAACGCCCACACCTTTCAAAGGTTTCTAGGATCATTTAAATTAATACACGTTTGGCATTTTCCTGATTTTCGTAATATATACAGAGGTGTGTGTGTGTGTGTGTGTGTAGATTTGTGAATATGATAATTTTCAGTCTAACGATTTATTTATTGGGTAACTTTGTTAATTCTGTTATATAGAAGTAATAATAATGATAATATTAATATTTGAAGTAAACGGTGCTTTTTGCTCGAATATCTTGGACGAAATGATTAATCCTCGCCCGAAAAGGTCTCTAGGGACACGATTCGAAATGCCGCAGAGTCGCCTTTTCCTCGTGTGCGTGTGTGTGTGGTTGTGTGAAAGCTAAGATTTGGAGAGAAGGGAGACGAGAGAGAGAGAGAGAGGAAGTTCCAGCAAAAATTCCTCTGTGAACGCCCACACCTTTCAAAGGTTTCAACGCAGGCACGTGTGTTTTGAGTTATATATATATTACGCGCGCGTTTAATTTCTTATATTGAGTAAATAAATTCTTATAATAAATGGCTCTCTTAAAAGGTGAAAATAGTAATTAATTTCTTATAATATACGTTTAGGATCATTTAAATTAATACACGTTTGCCATTTTTCCTGATTTTCGTAATATATACAGAGGTGTGTGTGTGTAGATTTGTGAATTTGATAATTTTCAGTTCATATACAAACACAGCTGGGGAATGTACGAGTATATACACACACACATATATATATATTTTTTTTTTTTCGAACTATGGTTTTCGAACAATTGTGCTCGAACAATTGTGTTCGAGCACAATGGTAAAAGATACAAGCATATCCCGTTATTTGAACAAAACTCTCTCTCTCTCTCTCTCTTCTCTCTCTCTCTCTATATATATATATATATATATATATATATATATATATAGTTGTGGGCATATCTAAGAAATGGAGTCGAGAGAGGTTTTGTTCAAGCTGTCTAGGAGAAAGGTCATTATGGTCATTCGAGTTGGGCAGATTCTCGGAATTCCTTTCCTCTAGCGAATTGTGTTTTGGTTAATTTCAACTTTTAATTGAATTGTTTCGTAAATTTTCATATTGTTTCAATTTTTTTCGCATGGAATGAGGCTCGTGTGTTTCGTAAATTTTCATCTCGATACAACTTAGATATTATATATATATATATATATATATATATATATATATACGGGTTTGGGGAATGACGATCTTCGAATTGTTTCATAAATTTTCATTTCCGTTCGTTTTTCCCCACTGATATTCGAATGTTATAATGAAAATTGAGTGTGTAAAATTATTTAATTGATAAACAGAATTTAATTGGATTCACCCCAAAAGTTTAAGTTTAACGAAGTTCAAGTTAATGTTATATTTGATTCTAATCGTTAAACACTATATACATCTATTGTAAAACCCTATATACATCTATACATCTATAGTGAAACACTATATATATATATATATAGCTATTTTTGTACGGATATGGGGAAGGAATTTATACGCCGTGCTTTTCAAAACATGTAGATAGAGTTTAATATCAGCTATTGCACAACCAATTCTATACATAAGGCTTCTTTAGCTGAAAGAGTTCAGATATATATATATATATAATATATATATATCATAAGCTGTTTAAAAGACTGTGTATATATATAATTATAGTAAACGAAATAAACTAGTTAACCATAAAATTAATTATTTTCTATTATGAAGTTTTCGAATTATGTGTGGTAAACTGTTATTTGTTTCGAAAAGTTTAACTTCAAGTTCAATGAAGTTCAAGTTAATGTTAAATTTGCTTCTAAACGTTAAACTAAAATTAAATGTTATATGAAAAATAAATAATAATATATATATATATATATATATATAATATATATATATATATATAATCAATAGGAATATGAAAACAAGAGATACGACTCTCAACATTTATTGGCCAAACGTTTCGGTCCGCTCAGGGGCCATCTTCAGTGACTAAATAGAAGCATCTAAAAATAATCATAAAACTAAAGTAAATACAAATGTCAAACTGTAAGATAATAAAATCTAACACAAAAAAAAGTTAAAAAGTTGCTAAAAAACTATCTGGATTATAAAACAAAATAAAAGTAAAATTAAAACAAACTAAAATTTAAAAAATTAAAAGTTTAAAAATGTTAAGTTTAAAATTTAAAAAGGACTAACCTGGATGGTAAAAGTTACAAATAACAAGTGGAGAGAAAGGAAAAAACAACTTAAGTTAGTGCGTTGGTTACGTTTAAAAGGTGTTGGTTGGTTAGGAAGTATGTAATTTTATCGAGGAAAGGCTATCGTTTAGTTCAGGATTTAATTTCTTGATAAAAAGGGATTCTAAAATTTTAAGATCAAGTGAATTAGGAGCAGACGACAAAATCGCAAAGGAGTCCTGGGGGCACGGGTGGTCATGGGTCTCTGAATGATGCCGAATAGCAGAGGATTCAGGAGTGGAAAGAGGGCGAGAAGTTCGATAAGAAAAACCCAAATGCTTCGAAATCCTAAGTTTTAACTGTAGGGCAGTCTGCCCCACATAACGACTTTGGCAGGTCGCACATGTATATAAATAAATAACAAAGGATCTCAAAAGCACGGGGAGGTGATCTTTATGGCGAAAAAAGGATTGCAGAGAATTAGAATTAGAATTAATGATTATAAAGTGGCATTGAGGGAAGTGTCTGTCCAAAATAGAGTGGACATCTTTATTAAGTTGAAAAGTTAGTTGGTCTAAAAATGGAAGCTTAAGATAAACCTTCTGTTTCGGAACCGTGGAGTGAATTATTTTAGGTGAATATAGGTTATTTAAAAATTTAGAAATTAAAGCCTCAAAAGTCAAAGTACAATAAAAATTATAGTTGAAAAATCTCTTAAGATACTGAATTTCTAAGTCAAATAAAGACCAACTTGAACAAAGGTGATAGGCTCTAAAAATACGACTTTTAATACTAGCCAACTTAAAACTAAGTGGAATATTGCTGAAAAAATGAGTACCGAGTTGGGTAGTAGTTGGTTTTCTGTATACTTGTGTTGAAAAGCCTGTACTGTGTTTATTTATGGTAACATCAAGAAACGAAATTTTATTGTATTGTTCTACTTCCATAGAGAATTTAATATTAGGATGCTTAGTATTAATGTAATTTAAAAATAAAGGGGCATGATCTTTATGCTTAAAAATGACAAAACAATCATCTACATAACGTTTAAATAAAATAGGTTTAAAATCAAGCGGGCAATCCCTCAGCCACTTTTCCTCGTGAAAACAAAGAAAACTGTTAGCAAAGGACGGACCAAGGGGCGAACCCATTGCCATTCCCTCGTGCTGGTGGAAAAGTTCCTTATTAAAAAAGAATATAGTATCCTGGACTGATAACTTTAAATAACCTTTTAATAAGGAACTTTTCCACCAGCACGAGGGAATGGCAATGGGTTCGCCCCTTGGTCCGTCCTTTGCTAACAGTTTTCTTTGTTTTCACGAGGAAAAGTGGCTGAGGGATTGCCCGCTTGATTTTAAACCTATTTTATTTAAACGTTATGTAGATGATTGTTTTGTCATTTTTAAGCATAAAGATCATGCCCCTTTATTTTTAAATTACATTAATACTAAGCATCCTAATATTAAATTCTCTATGGAAGTAGAACAATACAATAAAATTTCGTTTCTTGATGTTACCATAAATAAACACAGTACAGGCTTTTCAACACAAGTATACAGAAAACCAACTACTACCCAACTCGGTACTCATTTTTTCAGCAATATTCCACTTAGTTTTAAGCTGGCTAGTATTAAAAGTCGTATTTTTAGAGCCTATCACCTTTGTTCAAGTTGGTCTTTATTTGACTTAGAAATTCAGTATCTTAAGAGATTTTTCAACTATAATTTTTATTGTACTTTGACTTTTGAGGCTTTAATTTCTAAATTTTTAAATAACCTATATTGACCTAAAATAATTCACTCCACGGTTCCGAAACAGAAGGTTTATCTTAAGCTTCCATTTTTAGACCAACTAACTTTTCAACTTAATAAAGATGTCCACTCTATTTTGGACAGACACTTCCCTCAATGCCACTTTATAATCATTAATTCTAATTCTCATTCTCTGCAATCCTTTTTTCGCCATAAAGATCACCTCCCCGTGCTTTTGAGATCCTTTGTTATTTATTTATATACATGTGCGACCTGCCAAAGTCGTTATGTGGGGCAGACTGCCCTACAGTTAAAACTTAGGATTTCGAAGCATTTGGGTTTTTCTTATCGAACTTCTCGCCCTCTTTCCACTCCTGAATCCTCTGCTATTCGGCATCATTCAGAGACCCATGACCACCCGTGCCCCCAGGACTCCTTTGCGATTTTGTCGTCTGCTCCTAATTCACTTGATCTTAAAATTTTAGAATCCCTTTTTATCAAGAAATTAAATCCTGAACTAAACGATAGCCTTTCCTCGATAAAATTACATACTTCCTAACCAACCAACACCTTTTAAACGTAACCAACGCACTAACTTAAGTTGTTTTTTCCTTTCTCTCCACTTGTTATTTGTAACTTTTACCATCCAGGTTAGTCCTTTTTAAATTTTAAACTTAACATTTTTAAACTTTTAATTTTTTAAATTTTAGTTTGTTTTAATTTTACTTTTATTTTGTTTTATAATCCAGATAGTTTTTTAGCAACTTTTAAACTTTTTTTTGTGTTAGATTTTATTATCGTACAGTTTGACATTTGTATTTACTTTAGTTTTATGATTATTTTTAGATGCTTCTATTTAGTCACTGAAGATGGCCCCTGAGCGGACCGAAACGTTTGGCCAATAAATGTTGAGAGTCGTATCTCTTGTTTTCATATTCCTATTGAGGATAAGGTTCCCGAAGAACATTTCTATCGTAACTATATATATATATATATATATATATATATATATATATATATATATATATATATTTACCTAACATAAGATGTTTAAAAGAATGTGTATATATATATATATATATATATATATAGCATAATAATATATATCTAGCAAGAGCAATCCGATCATTGCAAAAAAAACTGGAAAGGTATGCAATTAATAAAGATTGAGTGTGTATTTATTTAATAAACAGAATTTAATTGGAATAACTACCGTCATATTGTGTTACACAATGGATGATTAATATTTCTGGGATACATGGCGCTATCTGGCAACTGAATACATTGCGCTATCTGGCAACTCAGCCAGAATAGAGGCTTATAAAAGACCGAGAAGTTGGTGAAAGACTCATTCAAGCTCGGCTCCCAGCCGAGCAAGGACCTCTGGTCCTTCTCTTTCAGGCCCTTTGGTAAAACCCCTTAGTGGCCTCTTAGGTTAGGAAAACGAAAATAACTTGTGGGAGAACTCCTCTCTCTCCTTCAGGTGTCTCTCTCTCTCTCCTACAGGCGTCTCTCTCTCTCTTCTACAGGTGTCTCTCTCTCTCTTCTACAGGTGTCTCTCTCTCCTACAGGTGTCTCTCTCTCTCCTACAGGTGTCTCTCTCTCCTTCAGGTGTACCCCTCCCCCCTTGGCTCAGTCAACTGGCTGATTCAGCCCACCGGCTGATTCTGGCTGATTAGGAGCCTATAAAACAACGCCTACTCGGCTGAAGTCTTAATATGCACTTGGCTCCTGCCAGGTGAACACCTCTCCTCCTTTCTCTCCTCCTTTCTCTCTGGCCCTTTGGGGGGAATAGCTTGGGGGAGGCCCCCAAGTTGCATGCCCCTTGCAACCTAGGTTGGCAACAAAGGCCAGTACTCTTTTTTTTTTTTTTTGCAACCCCCACCCCCCTGCAACAACCCCCACCCCCCTTTGCAACAACCCACCCCATTTGCAACATTACATAATAAAATGCAACATTCTTGCACTCTCCCCTTTTGCGGCTATACTACTCACTTTCCCTACTGTGTATAGAAGCGGACATGCTTCGTCGAGTCAGCTTCGATGAAATTATCCAAGATTTTGCAATCAGAAAATCTAGAAAGAAGCTATTTTAATTTCAGCATACATGGAAGTTTTGTTTCACTTCGAAAGATAAAAATTTATTTTACGGTTTAGTATTGTTTTTATTTTGAATTGCATATATATGGGGGCACCATAATCTTTTCAGTGCTTAAGGCCTCTAAAGGTCTTAATCCGGCCCTGATTAGTGAAACAATTAATCCGTCAATATACACATTAAACAGCATAGAGGAGAGCAAAGAGCCTTGTCTCACCCCGCAAGAGGAGCCAAAACATTCGGACAGTATATTGCCTCACCTAATGGTAAAAGATTGGTGAGAATACCAAAATTTCAATAAATTTAATATGGACATGGGAACCTTCCTGTCTTCTACTTTTTTAAATAAAATATTGTGGTTCATTCTATCATATGCCTTACTTATATCTAGGGAACAGCTATAAATAGTTGAATTACTGTCAACGTATTTATAAATTGTTTCTTTAAGTACATAGATACACAAGTTGGACCTTTGAAGAATGAAAAAAAATGCATCGTCAACCGATGATCTAAAAGAATTATCTGAAATACTAAGCGCTCAGTATGAATTGGCTTTTAGTATCCCAGAACTTATAAACTGATAGAAATGCGTTCTCTGAAGAAGAATTTACAACAGATGATATCACACGAGCTATAGGGAAACTAAGAGCACGCATAACCGCACAACCGGACTAATGGAACGCTACACTGATTAAAAACTGCAAAAATGAAATCGCTAATCCCCTATATTGGATATGGAGACGATCACTAGACACAGGAGAAATACCGAGCGAGCACCCTGAAGAGAGCATAATTCCAGTTTATAAAGGAGGGAATCGATCTAAGGCAAAAAACTATAGGCCAACGTCGCCGACATCTCATCACACCAAAATATTTAAAATAACATTTAGAAAAAATCTAAGACATTTTGGAGACTCGGAAAAAATTAAATGATAATATAATCAACATGGATTTCGGTCAGGAAGATCGTGCCTACCATAACTAATGGAACAGTATAACATCATTGATACACTCGAAAACAATGAAAACTATGATGTGATATTCACAGATGTTGCCAGAGCGTTGGAAAGTGTAACCATACAATCATAGCAAATGAACTGAAATATATGGGAATAGCAGGAAAAGTAGGAAAATAGATATACAATTTCCTTAGTGAGCGGTAGCAAGGTGTTACAGTTCAAGAAATATTTTCATCAGGATCAGATGTCCTTAGCTCAGTACCACAAGGAACAGGATTACTTCCATTACTATTTTTAATCATTCTAACTGATATGGATGATGAAGTTACACAGTAACATCCTTTGCTGATAACAGAAAAATTAGTAGAGAAATAAGAAACTCAGATGACAGAATCCATAATCGGTCAGAAGGTACCAATATAAATTTTAACATTTGAGAAATTTCAGTTATTAAGACACAGAAGAAGGGAGGAACTAAAATTAATGGACAAGAAATTCAGAGAAAGTGAACAGTAAAAGATTTAGAAGTTGTGATGACTGACGACGCGAAATTTGAAACACAAAAGAAGAAAGCAAAATGAATAACAACAGATACTGAGAATCTTTAAAAGAAGGAACAGGAATATAATTATTCCTTTGTTGAAAACACTGAACATACCCAAGTTGGAGTATTGCTCAGTCTTAACGTCACCATATGAAAAAGAAGACATTAGTCAACTGGAAGGAATTCAGAGAAGCTTCACAGCCAAGATCAGATGCAAGGAACTAAATTATTGGGAAAGGTTACTGAATTAAAAATCTATTCGTTGGAAAGAAGAGAGGTACACCATTATTTACACATGGAAAATAACAGAAACTGTTCAGCCAGCTGCCCAAAGAACTATGGAACACGACTGGTGTGGGTGGTAGAAATCTTCAAAAGAAGACTAGACGCGGAGCTCAGAACAATACCAGATGAACCGGGAGTACTTGGCTATGTGAAGTGAAGAGCACAAGAAACCAACTCTCTACTTCATCAGTCCAACTCGAGAGAAAGGACAACAAGCCTGATCTCCGTGAATTGAGGAATCATTACACGGAACATTTGAAAGGTACTGTAATATAGGGTTTTTCTGGTAAGGTTAACTTGATAAGGAAGTCAATGTAGCTTGGTCTCAAAGCGACTTCCTTATCAAGAGTTCTTCTTGAGCAAATTTTTCGCTCACCAATCTTTATATAATATTGTTTATAAATAGCACGCAAATGGGTAACCGATTTCTAGTTTTGCAGGGTTTGCAACAGTGCAACCGATCAAACGAAGACAATTAGATGTGATCGTTGTCAATTCCCCTTTGATTTTAACGGCCTGAAATGGAAACATCACTCTTATAGCAAGTGCCAAATAACTATGATAAATGGAATAAAATATTTTTCTGAAAGATGTACAACGGAACTAAATTCGTTTACGGTTTATAAAACGGAAAGAGATACTGAAGAAGCAGCGAAAGAAGAGAATATAATGAAGTGCAGAAAGAAACGGGAAAGGAGACGAAGAAAATTAAAGCAAATACAAACTTGTCACAGTTAGAATAGCGACGCACAAAGAAGGCGAAAGTATTATTGTAACAAAATCACTAAAAGAAACACACGTAGATCAGCTGGAGAATAACCAGAGTGAACAAATAGCGAAAAACAAGTGGGAAGTCATGACAATAGACTGAGGGTTATCTCAGAAAAGGAAATGAAACAAACAATAAAAACAAAGGCCCCGAGTGATAATGTGGAAAGAACTATATGCATAGACTATGCCAAGAGGTTTTGCAAATATAAGGAAGGACAGTGTACATACAGTATATATGAGCACCCTGCCATGCCCAATTTCTTTTATAATAACGGTCACTGTAAATTTGGCGACAGCTGGAAATTTTATCATCCCACCATTCACAAGTACTATACAAAGCGGAGGGACTGCGAATATGGTAAGAAATGCTACTATCATCACGTCCCAACAAATAGGAGAAACGGCAAGAAACCTATGAATACAAACCAAGGAACAAATTTTCTCGACATCGCAGACACAATACGGCTACTAAGCCTCATTTAGCACATACGGTCGACACATTTGAGAACCTCCGAGTCGATATGTTACCAAGCAAGAAACTACCAGAACAAGGACAACGCAAAACAGGAAACATAAATGTAGTCCTGGCAAATATTGAAGGGCAAAGACCGAATCACACGATAAGCAAAGTTTCATACTTGCAAGGATTTATGGAAGGAACAAGACCTGACATCGCATGCCTCACAGAAATGCATCCTAAAGACTGCCAAGGAGATTGTGAAAATTTTGAATACTACATACATAAAAAAAAAGAACAGAAAGACGAAAAAGTGGCCGTGCTATATACATACGTGAGAGCCATATGACAGAGACAATAAGTAAATCAAACAGCTACGTGGAACTCTTACCAGTAAAAACTGAAAAACAACGTGATACTAATAGTCATCTATAGACCTCCGAACACTCCAGCTGTAAATTTCTCTGAAGCCATTGCCGACATCAGAACCCTAATATTTTTTTATGTAGGAAGGATGGAGCTAAGGGCGAGGGCCCGCAAAAGTGATCCCTCCACAGAAGACGGAGAGAGCCAAAAACAAGGTCTCCAAGGATCAATGATGCCATTTTAAAATCCACAATAAAGTCCTTAAACACCCGATCCTCTGCAATAATTTAAATTTCCTCATCCCCCCTATAAAATAAAAAAGAATGGAAGAAATGTGTATATATACACCAGGACAAAGGGGCACAAGTAAAGATCAAGAGCATGTAAAAATGTTGATAGCTCTACAAAGGAATATACAAAGGACACCAAATAGCAACAGACCGGCTGGTCCCTACGAGGCTGTCTGTTTAAGAAGTAAGAAAATTTAAAGACAAATGAAAGTTTCAAAGCAAAACAGAGAAAAGAGGTTGAGAACTAGGAAAGAAATTTAAAGCTAAAGTGAAAATTTTAAAATACAGAGGAGGGAATGAATTTATGTTAACAGAGGAGATAACAGATAACACCAGAAAAAATGTAGCTGCTTGGATATGGTATTCACGAATAATACAAACTTAATCAATGATATAAAAATAACAACAAATATCTTAGACTACAACATTATCGAGGTATCCACTAATATGGCGAAAACACTAAAAGAAAATACTCATACTGAAGAAACAAGCAAGTTTGAGATTTTTAATCTAAACTCTAAGACTCTAAATTGGGAAGAAATCAGATCTCATGTGGCCCAGATAGAGTTGAAAACAGTCTTAGAGGATAAGACAACCGAAAAAATGCTAATAACTTTGGAAAAGAAGACGCTGGAAATCTTACAAAAATATGTTCAGAAAGTACAGCGAAAGGGAACGAGGAACTATTTTGAGAGGCAAAAGTGAACACTCTTCCGCAAGAGGAAAATAGCCACGAAGTTAATTATTATTAAAGGATTATATTATTAACTCTGTAAATTTTACTTTATTGGGATTATTAAAGTATAAATAACTGTATTCCTAAATTTTCAACTCAGTATGGAAAAACTATACATGCCTGTCATGCACTTTACATTACAGTTCACAACAAGGCCTAATTCAAACCCAGGCCTAAACACGCCTACAATATGGTGTCGTATATGGTACCTTTATTTCATAATTAAATACAAATTATTAATTTATTGTATTAAGTAATTATAAAATTACTTCGGGATTGGCGACAAAGCCTATTGAAAATTTGAAAAATTGCCATACATAGAATCAAATATGTAGGCATTGGATCTACATAACAACAAGCAAAATGTATTTTCTCGTATCAAAATTTGCCATAATTGACTCATGAAAAATTACTTTGGGAGGAAAAATAATGAAAATACAATAATTAGACGTCTGGGGATTTTCCATTTGCAAAGTAAGCGAATTTAAGACAAAAGATTTATATAGTTCAGCGCAGAGCTGTAGGCAAGGAAGATGTTTAATCTCGCTACAAGTTCTGAGTGAAACACTAATAAAGTAAAACTAATAAAACCGAAAGATAGGCTTATCCCTTCAAGTATTTAGGCATAGTGAAGTGCCTGTATTAATTAGACTGAATAAACTCGTTGCATAACTCTCTCACCTACATCGAGAGAGGCGTGATAGGCAACTGCGCGACCTACAACCAGAAGCGAGATCTAACGCAATAATAAGGTATGGTAGTTTCCTTTTTTACCATTAGGCAGCGCTAAATATCGAAGGCAAATAAATTTCATAATTTAACAAAAAAAACAACTCAACAAGGTCCTTTGAAAACCTCCACAAAAAAATAACTTTTTAATGAAAAAACGTAGGGTCTTTGCCGTCGACTCTAGCATTAAATCTGGCGGAAATTTTCAAATGTCCGCAAAATCGCCCCCCGCCCCATAGAAGAAGAGAACCAAAATCAAGGTCCGGGGTTTTCCAGATGACTAGACACTCTGCGTTTGAAAGATGTGAGGTCATAGACAGGGGCAAGATGGATTGAGGAAATTGTTCTAGAGTTGACCAGTTGTGTAGATGAAAGCTTGAAAATACCGATTAACTCTTGCATTAGATAATTGGACAGAAAAAGAATGAGAAAGTGTAGAAAGTCTCTGCTGCGTGCTCTCCTTAAAGGAAGAGGCATATAGTTAGAGAGTTCAGAAGAGCAATGTCCGTTATAATAGCGATAGTAAAGAGAGTGAGGCAACATTGTGGGGAAGAGAGAGAGATTGAAAACAATCAGAAAGAGGCGGGGAATTGGTGAGACGAACAGGCTTTGATTCCACCCGGACAAGTACGGCTGTGTGGGTTGAGCCACCCCACACACGAGAAGCATACTCCATACAGGGGCGAACAAGGCCCCTGTACAGAGACATCAACTGAGTGGGGGCACACCAACCTCTTACAAGCTGTTTTAGAAAGAGAGTATATGTGATCTTTCCAGGAAAGATCACAAAAAAAAAGAAACACCAAGAATGTTAAGAGAAGAGAAAGGATTGAGTTGGGTGTTGTGGAAGGTAAGGAGATAGTCGTGTGGAAGATTGTGACGAGTAGACAGATGGAGCTGAGTTTTTGATGCATTGAAAGCTACAAGGTTTTCTCTGCTATACCCAGTCAGATATAGCAGAAAGATCAAAGGTCAGGTGTTCCAAAGCCGTGCTACGCGAATCATGAAGTGACTCCTATGAGGAACGCTTTGGGAAGTGGGTGAAGTGAAGAGTGGAATCATCGGCATAGGAGTGAATAGAACAGGAAGTGCGAATTAAAAGATCATTAATAAATAAAAGGAAAAGAGTGGGTGACAGGACAGAACCCTGAGGACAGCGCCGTAATTAGAGGGGGGCAACAGGGGCAGCTGACCCGGGCGCCAAGCAGAGGGGGACGCCAAATCACAAAGATATATTATACTATTTTTACTAAAAAAAATCTGATATAACGCGATTTGACAAGTAACTAAAAAGTCAACTCTCGGAACTACTTTCTACGCGCGCATACATCGCGTAACAGAGATATCGGCCGTACTGCGGTTTGTTGTTGTTTGGAATTAGAGGCCTTTTAGTCTACTAATGAAATGTTTTATACACCTATCGTACCTACAAAATTAGTCAAAAACGCTAACATTTAGCGAGCTTTCATCCAAAAATGTTGCTTGGGCAGGTGTTTAGATTGGTATTTAGTTATTAATCAATAATCATGCCAAATGTTTATCAATGTTATATCATAGAAAACTACGTTATGCTAGGACGCAGTGTAGACATAGCTTTAATTTGTATATTATGGCGTTATTTTAGGCCGAAATGAGTGACGAATTTATTTGTTATCGATTTCCAATATCTAGAAAGTATGATGAATTAGGTTTATGAAAGTTTTTCAAAGAAAAGAAAGAGGAATAATAAAGACAAAAATTAGGATTTGTACTGTTTTTATTAAAAACAAGAAATAAGAAGATTGAAGGTGGCGATTGGGATTTGGAAAAAAGAAAAATAGAATAAAGGTGATGAAGGCTCAAATTTATTTGCAGAGAATACGTTCTAGATTGAGATAAAAGAAGTTTTTGATTCCCTCATGACAGACCTGAAATGGAGAATATTCAAGAATTTAAATGAAATTTCTTCTGACTTTGACTTTCTTTCTGGGCATTCACTTGTGGAAAAAGAAACATCCGAGATGAAAAAGGCTGCGACTGATTTGGTATTGAAATATAGACAGGACTTAGATGTCCACGAAATTTCAGCAGAAATTCAGAGTTTCAAACAAGAAGCTTTGGCAATACTTTCAGATGTGACATCACCCTCTCCTTATGATCTTCAATTATTATATGAATATTCTTTCTCGGAATCATACCCAAACAATGAAGTTGTCTTACGCATTTTTCTTATTTTGCCAATAACAGTAGCTTCTTGTGAACGAAGTTTCAGTAAGTTAAAACTAATAAAAAATTATTTGAGGTCATCAATATGCCAAGACGTCTTTCTAATTTGGCCATTATATCTATAAAAAATGGAATTGCAAGAAAGCTAAATTATGACACGCTTATAGATGAATTTGCATTAGTTAAGGCACGGAGAGTGAATTTGTAATATAATTTCTAGATTTTATTTTATATGAAAAAAAGTAAGTATTGTATTTTACGCCTCATAAGACGCTACTTTTTCCTGAAAAATGTCTCCAAAAATCACTTCAGGGCTCATATGCTATTGTTTTGTTTAATGTTCTTTTAATAAAATTATGGGGATATATTTTTTGGTCAGGCTGATAAATCTTCGAAATATTTTTTTCCTAAATATTCTTTGCTAAATATAGGGTGCGTCTTACCACTTGTAGCGTCTTATGAGGCGTAAAATACGGTAAGATTGTACAGAATATCTCATTTCTTAATAAAAACATTTTTTGTCAACAAATTTCTTCAATGTGTACAACCCAGTACTTTTATTTATAGCCTAATATTGTATACAATAAATTTTATATCCCTCGTTTTCCTGACCCACTGCCCCGGGCGCACAAACACCTAGTTACGGCACTGCCTGAGGAACACCACTGTTAATAGCTTTAGGAGAAGAACAGTGGCCATCTACAACCGCAGCTATAGGTCGACCAGAAAGGAAATTAGAGATGAAAGCACAGATAGAAGGATAGAAACCGAAATGCGGCAGTTTGAAAATTAAAGATTTGTACCAGGCTCTATCAAAAGCTTTTAATATGTCTAACGCAATAGCAAAGGTTTCACTGAAATCCCGAAAGGAGGATGACCAAGAGTCAGAGAGATATGCAAGAAGATCAAGAAGATCGCCAGTAGAGCGTCCCGTGCAGAACCCATACTAACGATCTGAAAGAAGATTGTGAGAAGAAGGGTGTTTAAGAATTTTCCTATCAAGGATTGATTCAAAAACTTTGGAAAGGCAAGAAATCAAAGCAATTGGATGATAGTTCGAGGGTTGAGAGCCGTCACCCTTCTTTGGAACAGGCTGAATGAAGGGGAACTTCCAGCAGGAAGGAAAAGTACCAGATGAGAGACAAAGACGAAAGAGTTTGCCTTGGCAGCGTGTCAGCACAGAAAAGCACAGTTCTTACGAACAACAGGAGGAACATCATCAGGACCATACACCTTCCTATAGTTAAGCCCAGATGGGGCAGAAAAAATACCTTTAGAAGGGATTCTAATTTCAGACATAATAAAGCTAGAGGAGGGAGAAGATTGAGGAGCAGTACTGGAATCGTCCAGGGTTGAATTGTAAGCGAACGTTTAAGCGAAGAGTTCAGCTTTGTCAGGAGAAGAGATGGCAACTGAGTCGTCGGAATGGAAAAGAGGAGGGAAAGAAGAGGAAGTAAAGTTGTTGAAGAGGTTCTTAGCTAGATGCCAGAAAGAGCGAGAAGAATTAGAATTGGATAGATTTTCACATTTTTGTCGGTTGAAGGAATTTTTGGCGAGTCAAAGAACAGATTTTGCACATTTCTAGGCATAAATATAAGCTGAGTGAGAGTCAGGAGTTAGATGGCGACGGTACGTTCTGAAAGCCTCCTTTCTGTTGCAGATAGCATTAGAACAAGTAAACCAAGGTTTTTTTGTATTAGTAGTTGGAATAGAATATGGAATGTACCCCTCCATGCCCGAGAGAATCACCTCCGTGATGCGCTCAGCACACCCAGAAGGGCCCCAGCAACAGAAGTAGTAATCATTCAATGGGAAATCACAGAAGTACTGCCTAAGGGCCTCCCAATCAGCGGTGCCGAAGTGCCAAAGGCGCCTCTTCTTGGGAGGATCGAAAGGCCAAATTGGAACGATAGGACAGGAAACAGATATAAGATTGTGATCGGAGGAGCCCAACGGATAAAAAGTTTCACAGAGTAAGAAGAAGGATGAAAGCGAAGAAATAAATCCAGAATGTTGGGGCCTATTTCCAACGCGATTGGGGATACGAGTAGGGTGCTGTACAATCTGCTCCATGTCATTTAGAATAGAAAAGTTGTAAGCTAGTTTACCAGGGATGTCAGTGAAATGGGACGAAAGCCAAAGGTGGTGGTGAACAATGAAATCTCCTAAAATGGAGATTTCAGCAAAGGGAGAACGGGATAGAATGTATTCCACTTTGGAAGTGAGGTAGTCAAAGAATTTTGGATAGGCAGTAGAATTAGGGGAAAGGCACTTTCCGCTAGGCACTTTCCGCGCGTGTTACGTTTTCACTCTGATCATTGTTCACTAAGTTATAATTTTTCTTTGAGTCTAATACTCCCATCAGTTTTTGGGATTCCAACTTAGTCCTGATGAAACCATCTCTCCGTAACTCACCACACACAGATAATGATGCCTCAGTTACCAATTTAACGCATCTCTCCACAGCTTGTGTATGACACGGCATTTCCCCCATCTCAAACGTGGAAGGGAATGTTACTATGTTCTTGATGTAAGACTGGACCTCGTTATCATCCCATATTTTTATAACTGGAAGTTCTGTTATCTCAATTGCCTGCCAATCTATGAGATCAGTGTAGTCGATGGCATCATAGTTGATGGGTTGAATCCTGAACCGCCTGACTGTAGGTAGGTTCCCCTCTTTCTGCTGTAAACGTGCTGCTAGGATTCTTCTCAGCGCAAGTTTTCGAATGCGACTTCGTACATATGTTAATATAACAAGCGATATATTTTCAGGATGTGCAAAGTAACTGTTCCGGCCAATGACATCCTATACAATCTGTTTCTCCTTTACCTGCATGTAGCGGGAGCATTTTACCAATTGAAATAAGTGTTGTGTTCCATTATAGTACGATGGAGAAGTCTTGATGCTGAACCACACTAGTGCATAAACTCTTATCACGTAAGTTGCCAAAGTGCATAGTTCATCTAAAGGATTACTTGTATTTACATATGATCTAAGAATTCGGTTTGGAGTTGTAAGCCATCTAGAATGTGACATAGGTCCACGATTACGTTCTGCCGGATCTATTGGGCACTCTCCTGAGGATACTGCTTGACACATCTCGAAGAAGTACTTTTGGTCCTTGCTCAACGCTTTAATATTGTCGATTGTTGGCAAAGGCTTTTGAACTTCTATTGGCTCAATCTGTGAAATAGGGTTAAGTTCGCATTTAGCCAGTGCTTTACCAATGGGACCAGAAAAAGCGTTTGGACCATGTGTCACATCATCAATTTGTAGTAAGAGATGTCGTAATGGTAACTCATTAGTATGCAATAAGCAAATAATCCATTGTACAGGACGGCCTAAGTGCAGTTTAAGCATGCGAATCACGCCACCTTTGAAACCGGTATTGACAGTAGCACCATCGCATCCTATTGCTACAATAGAATCCATTGGAAAATCTTTCTCTTGTAGGCACTCTTTGATGCTGGCTTCTATTGCACGTGCTGTTCCTGACGAAACAGTAATATGAGCAAGGTATTCCGATATTGATTCTAAGATTAGAGATGCATGTTCTTCGGTGATATTTTCAACATAGTACTTGTTTCCTTTTCTTTCAAATTGGCCTTGGTTTTGTCCTTTCTTCCATCAAAGTACAGTTCTCGGATGGCAAACTTAGCGCTTGCTCTCTCTTCTTCTCTCTTTCTCGTCTTATCTTATTTTTATCAATAATCATTGTTCTATTAGTTTAAGAAATAATGCCAACGTCCTATAGGACCGCTGAAGCTATTGCTGCAGCACTTCTATCTGATATGTTGTGGCGATCGGCCTCTCTAGCTACTGTTGAGAGTTTAACTCTGGGACAGTATCCTGAAGATGATGGGTGGGGAGTTTCAAGACTTATTTGGGTTTCATAGTATACTGTAGATATAAACGTTTTTGTTGGGAAAAAGCTTCACTTTCATCAGAATCAGTATCTGAAGACGAGGTCATCTGAATATTTGCTATAGCAACCGTTGTTCGGGTAGCTTTTGACATTCTTGAAATTCTTCTTTTCGTTTGAAGATCTTATGCTGAACACATTGTTAGCATTAGACAGTGCTTCATAGCTGAGTCATAAATGGTAAACTATTATGAGACATATAACAAGGGCTCCAAAATATAGGACACTTGGATTGTTCTCTAGTTTGAGTCATTTTTAGTCAATTATTTCTCACTTATTTTTCATGAATAATAATTTTTATGCAAACAAAGAATCAATCAGAATGCTATAAAAGACAACCAAACACAAATAATAAACAGTATGTTGTTGCTTACTGCTGCATGGTACGCCATACAGCAGAGAACAACCATCTTCCACGGATCTTCCAGTAATATTGACAAAGCGTGAGGGCCAGCTGCAGCTGCAGACCGAGAGAGGCATGCCCTTGTATGACCTTGAAGTGCTACTTTGCGGTTAGTCACGTGTCGATGTATACAGCTTGGTCTTCCCCCTAACAATTAAAAGGGAAAATCACCGTCTCAGATAACATTGGACGATTATGTGTCAATAGGAAAGTGCACGTAAAATAATTTCAAATACAGAGAGATTGGATGAAAATAGCTAGAAATAGTAAGGCATTTGCTAATTTTCACTAGCTTTGGGATGTGGAAAATAGTCTGATGCCACACAATGTTTTACTCATTAATAAATAAAAAAATACACAACTTTTACAACAAGAGGCCAATCACTATTCTAAAATTCATCTGTTGACGAAAATGGCTAAAAAATGGGAAATTGGTCAATTTTTCATTTGCCTGGGGTAGTGGAAGATATATTTTCTGAGACCAGTAATAATTTTAAAGAATGTTTTTCCCGTCAGTATGCAAATTTTATGATAACAGGCTAATCAAAATTCCAAATTTGTTTTATGAAAATGGCCAAAACTAAGGACTTTTCTAATTTTTAGCTCGCTTGGGGCAGTGGAAGATATGCACATAGGAAGTTAATTTTTTTTTGCATCTTTCTCATATTGACAGGCAACTTTTGCGACACCAAGCTAATCCTAATTCGAAGAAGAATTCCCATAGGTATAAATTCGACCCATCCTAATGAGGGGCTGCTGAAAGCTGTGGAAGTAATTTTGAGTACAAATCGATATTCTTTGTCTTTCCTGCGTCTTACGGGCATGTATTATGCCGTCACGTATACCATATGTCCTACAAAAAAGTACATCCAACTTTAGATTGTACTAACTCCTCAAAAATTGAGATATTTTGGATCTGTTTGTTTGATTTAATATAGCAAATTATTCTTTGTTAACGTTCAAATTTATTCATGTTTAAACGATTTAGTGTTTAAGTATCTGCTTTTAACTGAAGGGTACAGCAAAATGGGTTGCGCGGAATGATCATTTCTCCCAGCCAGATAGCTCCTCTTGCTTTAACCAATGTGCTACTTTTTACGTCGAAGGATATTGCAAATATTTTTTTTAAATAATTCGAACTTTTGTATCTAAGATACGAGTCATAGATATAAATGAAGAATCTGAATTACTAAATTTATAAATAACTTTGAAACCCTTATCATGCAGTTTACACGAAGGCAGCGCGTTCTCATGGTCACAACTTATCTGCAAACTAAAAGCTTAAAACAAGTTCAGAATACCTTCGAACTGCAATTTCCCGATAGAACTTCTCCAACTAAACATACAATTTTGAAGAATGTTCGGAAATACAAAGAAGAAGGAACGGTCCTCAATTTGAACAAAGGACGTTCAGGCCATCCGAAGACGGCAAGAACAGACGAGAACATTCAGCATGTTCGGCATTTATTAGAGAGACATCCAAAAGTGTCCACCAGGCGAAATGGTACAGAACTCTCACGCATGTCATTTCATCGAATAGTTCGTGAGGATTTGAATTTGTACCCATACAGAATGGAAATTCGACATCAACTCATTGAAGGAGACTACCTCGCCGCCTAAGATTTGCCCAGTGGTTTCTTGAAAAACCAGAAAGATTCACGGAACAATTAGTGGTTGGAGATGAGGCGGCCTTTTTTATGAATGGTCTAGTGAACAGACAAATCTGCCGTCAGTATGCACCAAAAAATCATCCACCTGACAATCATATCTACGAAAAGAATAACTCTAGACAAAAACTGTCTCTCTGGGTAGGACTGTGCGGTAATGGAGCGTTAATTGGCCCGGTCTTTTACGATGGTAATCTAAATGGTGAAGCTTACCTAGAAATGATAGACCAAGAAATCCTTCCACAAATACGTATTACTTATGGAAACCGATTTAATCGTATTTGGTGGGTGCAAGACGGAGCTCCTGATCACAGGAGAGTTATTGTGAAGGAACGCTTGCAGGAAGTCTTCCACCAAAGAGTAATTGCTACAGGCCATGACATTGAATGGCCTCCCAGAAGCCCTGACTTGACCCCGTGTGATTACTTTTTATGGGGTCATTTGAAAAATAGAGTATTTGCATCACAACCTATCAATTTAGATGATTTGAGGACTCGCATCACAGCTGAAATCAACTTGTTAAAAGACAATCCGGATCTTATCAAAAGAGTGATGGGGAAGATGAGAGCTCGACTCCAGATTTGTATCGATAGGAATGGCGATCATGTTGAAAGAAAACGAAACTAAGCATAACTTTTGCAATAAGGAATAAAGAAAAATCTGCTTTGTATCTTATTAAAATTATGTTAAAGTATCTATTATTATGTATTTGTCTTTTCATTACATCGATAGCACACACATTATTTTTTCATTGACCAATTAAAAGCAGATGCTTAAACACTAAATCGTTTAAACATGAATAAATTTGAACGTTAACAATGAATAATTTGCTATATTAAATCAAACAAACAGATCCAAAATATCTCAATTTTTGGAGGAGTTAGTACAATCTAAAGTTGGGTGTACTTTTTTGTGGGACATATGGTATAGCAGAAATAAATTATTTTTTCCTTTTTAAGTTTTAATAGATTGTCAAAAATTTATTTTCTGTAGTCACAGAGTGATTCATTAATATATATATATATATATATATATATATATAATATATATATATATATAATATATATATATATATCAGTGGCGACTCGTGACATTTTTGTTCAGGCATGCAATGTTATGGAATGGAAGAAAAACATCCGCCTAACCCTCTTGCCCAAACTTTGCATATTGTTTACATAGAACTTAGCAAGTTAAAGGTGTTTTACAAACTTTTGGGGACCTCTTTGAAGGAAAGTTCATTTAATGTTAGGCTTAAATATGCGAAAAAAAATTAGACATATTTATATATAGTAGTTACCGAATTGATCTAAAGAAAAAGATACAAATTTAAAATTTACCTTAAATAATTGTGAAGCATTATTTGAATTGAAATTCTGCTCTCCTAGTTTTCCTGCAAAATTCTTCGATGACCAAATTGTAAAAGTACTCTCGATTCTCCATAAGCTTCTTGAGGAAATTTTTTTCAATTGAAATTAAGGCAAGATTAGATAGCCTTTCTTCACTTTGGGAACTCCGTAAATAACTTTTAATTCTTTTAAGCGCAGAAAATGATCGCTCAACACTTGCTGTCGATATTGGTATAGTTAGAATCAAATTCGTCAATTTATATATTTCCTTAAGACCTTTGTGCATTTCGCTTTCCAGTAGATATTTTAGGAGCTCAGCAACATTCTTTTTGGCAAAAGATTTGTGCGAATATAAAACACACAATTCAGAACGGAGACGAGGAAACTCAAAAAATGAATTGTAGCTTCTTTTCAAAGATTCAAAAGCTCTCTCTGGGAAAGTAACATCATGGAACTCAAATTTTTTGCAATCTAAAAGCTCAATGAATTCCAATTTTTCCATTGAACTGAAACGCTCTTTCATTTGAAGAAGTATATTATCGAATATTTCATGAAATAGTTGACTATACTTCTCTTGTGGAGAAAGACTCTGTTTCCTTTTACATACAGGTTCACCACATCTTTCTGTTATCAAGTCCCACATATCTGCAAATTTTGTATCCCTTATTTGTTTTATTTTTTTCATAGTGCTTTCAACGGTGATTGAGCTATACACAATATCCATAGATTTTGTTTGCAGCACATTAAATAGATATTCAGTAAAAGGAAAAATTGAAGAAAATACTTCTAATAAAAAATTAAAATCGAAAGTATCGATACCAGCAAGCAATCCGCGTGCACTATTTTTTGTTTTTTCATCAAATTTCTTTGGGTTTTCAAGAATGCTTTTTAAAAGATCTATTATATCTTCTTTATTTTCCTTAACTCTTTCAACTAGACGAGATGAATAGTTCCACCGCGTTGGAGCCAGTTTAGGGAAACGCTTTCCAACAACTTTGTCACGCATTGAAGTTCGCTTAGTTGAACTGCTGAAAAATGATGACAAACTTCCTAATACTGAAAAAAAATTATTACATTCGGAAATTTCAGCGACAGCTTGGGATAAAACAAGGTTAAGTTTATGGGCGTAGCAGTGAAGAAAAATAGCCTCTGGTACAGTTTCTCTAATCTTTGTTTGTACTCCATTAAGATCGCTCCCCATAACAGCAGCACCGTCGTAGGTTTGAGCAACTAATTTTTTCAAACAGCCCAGTTCACCTAGTTGCCTTATAGATAAATCAGAAATCGCTCCTGCACTTCTATCATTGCTGACGTCATTGAATTTTATAAATCGTTCACAAATCTCTCCATGTTTATTAACATAACGAACAACAGTAGAGAGTTGAGAAAAACAGCTGACATCAGATGTTTCATCTAATAAAATCGCCACATACATGCAGTCGATAAGCTCACGTTTTATTTGTTCTAACATAACTGCACTAATAGATTGAATTATGTCATTCTGAATAGCAGATGATGTTCCCTTAAAAACAGTCGCAGTTTTTAAATGGTTTTGAAGCTTTTCATCGAATTCTCCCATACAAAATACCAATTCAATATAGTTACCCCTATTGTCAGCGTTTTCTTCTTCATTGTGACCGCGAAATGCTAATTCTTGCATACCTAAAAACATGTTATCCTAATCAAACGTTTCAAAATTTCTCGATTCTTATTAACTTCTTCGTTATGTCTGGAAATGGCAACTGATTTCTGCTTGTCGAGTATTAAATCAATTCTTTCTGACTTTCCAAATGTTTTAAGATCAACAAATGCATTTATGTGAGCAAGAGATTTTTCATGGCGAGAAATTGCAGTATGTAAATTGTTTAAATCGTCGTATCCACGACTAACAGAATTCCACACAGAGTTATCTCTTGAAAATAGGAAACACGACCAACAGTACAATTTGTTATTTGAAATATTTCCACATAACCAGGAAACATCATCATACAGCTTAGGATTAAATTTCCTAGTGAAGCCTTTATTTTCTTTGCTTAAATTCAAATGTGGAATCGGTCTGCCATTATTCAATATGCGCTTTTTCTCATCAAAAGAGAGTGAGTAAAATCTTCTAGTCTTCAATTGATTAAACACATCGTCAGTCATTATGGGCACTACAATGCTATAATTTATTTAACTGATTATCCAAAATAATTAAAGCACAAAAGGGAACACCGAACACAAGTGGATGCTTGCGGCGGTGGTACTGGAAAGAAGCCTTGTCAGAATTGCCAGATGTTACTTTTTGGTGAATGCACCTATAAAACTGAATGCATGCCGTATTATTTTCATTAATTAAAAAAAATCAGAACAAAGCTTTTTAATTATTTTTAGTAAAAATATTAAGTAAATTTTCTAAGCATATTTTAAAACATATTGCCTTTTGAATTTAGTTATGAGGCTCAAAAAAAATATCTTATGGATAGTGAGAAGTCTCCTTAAAAAATTGCCCAAGGCAAGGCGGTGTAAACAAAATCATGTCTTATTTCACTAGACAATTAAGAACATTTTTCTGTACCCAGACTGAATTAGTGAATGCTTTAGCTACAAGTATTTCGATCTGTGTACAGAAAAATGTTCTTAATTGTCTAATGAAATAAGACATAATTTTGTTTACACCGCCCAATAGCCAGTACATGCGTGATTGAAGCCTTAGACTATTTTTAGTTTCTGAAAATTATTTTTGTCAATTATAATCCTTACTTAGATCTGAAAAGAGAACATATTTAACACATGCATTGCATGCGTTGCATTCATTAAGAAATCGCCACTGATATATATATATATATTAGGTTTGATATTTATAACTGCACTTCTTATTTCTGATTTCCACAGCCTGTCACTCAATTTGAATTTTATGATTCTTTGGTCTTTGTCATTATCATTTTTTTCCAACTCGGTGTGCTTCCGTAATAACATTTTCAGGAATGTTTCTACGGAGTTTGCCTCTGATGGCGTTTTTAACAATTTTATTGGAATTTTCATTTGGGAAACCGTGAGACATGACACAAAGCAAACAAAAAATTTCCTTCATTCTACCATGGGATTGAGTGTTGTGTCACTAAGTTGGAAGTGCTGTTTGGACACATCATAAGATAGAATCAGTGGAGGCACTGAACAGCTTGTCGGTTTGCCAGTAACTCCAGCTTTAATGGATGTAAAGGACAGAGGGGCCCACCCATGGACAAGTGAGAAACAGCCAGACAAAATGAATTCCTAGTGGGTACTGGAAAAAATTGCAAGCTGGCACAAGTACAAAGTTCCAGAGTCATGAGCATTGGAGGCTTCTCTGGAGTATCCGCAAGTAGAACAATCCGTTTCAATTGTTGGTTGCCCAATGAAATAAAACTGATTTATCTGGAGACTAAGTACAAGGGCTCGATGTGCAGAAATAAGGTTTATTCATTCAGTGTGGCATTCTAAAAGAGTTTCAGGTACATAAAGTGCTAAAGTGTGAATGGACAATGCTTACAACTGGAGTTAACACTGGTATGGCCCTACATGATGATGAGGGCCCAATAGTGTGTTTTTAGATTATGGTAATGGGCACAAGTTACATGGAGTATTACAGTTTAAGGTGGAAGGTTTAATCAATTTTAATCCTCAAAATTTATTTCATTTGTCTGTGTCAATTTATTAAGAAATTGTGTACAATGCACATCTATAAAATAATAATGGTGTTGGTGTTGGTGGCATTTTTAGGTGACGCCAATTCGATGGCGGGGGTTCCGATCCACTGGCCTTAGGGTATCTGGGTTGCTCTTTATAATTACTCGAGCATCAGGATGGAATCGATGCCTGTGTTGGTAAGCCGCTTAAGGGGATGAATAATAAATGACCCAGTGGATCCATGTTTTGAGGGCTTGGCATTATTTGCACCATACGCACCTGAAACAAGTTATACACTCCCTCCGGGAAAGGTTCGTATTCTATAACATATCTAATACGGGTATAATTGCAGGAATAATATTGTTAAGTAAGTTAAGTTAGGTATCTAGTTCTAATTGCTAAATTGTAGATGCTATTCGTTATTAAGATTTTCCACTATAACAAATTGGGTCAGTTTGTGCCAATTAATTGAAAGTTAAATTTGGCGTGGGGGTGTAATCAAGTCAAGAAAATCATTCCCAAAGTAAAGTTAAAAGATTGGCAAGCTTTTGTAATATTGTCTTGTTAGTATTAAGCTGTTCTGTTATATAAAATAATTTTTTTATTTAAATATTATTAGCCTGAGGTAGCATTGAGAAGTCACATCATCTCTATGGGATCACAATTCTAGTTGGTTGGAGCAGCATAGTCACAAATCTGTGACAGCCTTGTTGATTAAAAACTGAAAGAACGAAATAGTTACATCCCTTTATTGGATATGAAGATCTTGGACACAGAGGAAATACCGAGCATACATCCTTGTGCATATAAATTGCATCAACAAGAAAAAGGGATAAAAGATAATAATATGAATATATTAAATTTTTATTGATATCTTAACAATGATAATTGTAATTCTAGTACATGATATGACCACCACGACTTTTTTTTATCTCTTGTTGAACACGGTTTTGAGTAGCATGGCCGCAAAATGGGAGAGCGCAATTGCAATGTTGATCAATGTTGCAAAGGGGTAGGGGTAATGTTGCAAAGGGTGTAGGGCTGTTGCAAAGCGGGGAGGGGGTTATGGAACAAGGGGGAGAAATCTCCAAAGTTGCATGAAGGGGAGAGCTTTAGGGGGAGAGGGAGGATGACCTTCTCCCAAAGGGGATGACCCTGACCTAAACCCTAACTTTGGAGGAGAAGGTGGGATGTCATCACCCCCAAAGGAGTATCCTAACCTAACCTAAGAAGGAGAGAGAGAGACCATCCTTCGTCTGGGACCGCCAGATGCATAATAAAGTTCTTGGTCTTTGCATTTGGCTTAGAAAGTCGGGGGTTGCAAGATAGTACTATATATTTTAGTTATTTATATATGGAGGGGTTGCCAGATAGCAGTATTCATTTTATTTATTTATATATGGAAGGGTTGCCAGATATTTATTTTAGTTATTTATATATGGATGGGTTGCAAGATACCACTATTTGTTTTAATTATTTCTTTACTAAAGGCAAGAGAGAGATGTTTTCAATGCTTAGAGGGGGTTGCCAGATATTTATTTTAATTATTTATATATGGACGGGTTGCCAGATAGTACTATTTAATTATTTAGAGAGATGTTACTCAATGAATCTTAATTGTCTTAGAAACCGTATATATACCATTAAAAGCAGTATTAAGAGAGTAATTTCATTAACGGTATACATATATATTAGTGGATCAGTCCAGTTGATAGTGCCACCAACTACCAGCGGCAGGAAATGGTCAAATGTTGTCATTCCTTATATAAACTAAAATTCAATTTAATTAACCTTTACACATATATTACAGAGTTAGCCATATTAAGAGAGTAATTTTATTAACGGTATACATATACATTAATGGCCCAGTCCAGTTGGTAGCGCCTCCAGCTACCAGCGGCAGGAATGGTCAAAAGTTAACAAAGAATTATACCCAGCCGTATATATATATATATATATATATATATATATATATATATATATATATATATATATTTCAACTGCAAAGAACACGCAGTATAATTAACGTAAAGAACGACGCTTGTATAGGAGAACATTCCGCGCAAGATGAGGAGGGAGAACGAACAAATGAAAAAATGAGTATTAACAGAGTAATTCAAATGCCCCATATTAGAAATGTTCAATAATCCCTTATATATTCTTTCAAACAATTAAGACCAAACCAAAATGGAGAAATGTCAGTTTACCTTGTTTACTTGCTGCTTCGAATAAATTTAATTTAATTCGCCATAATCACTTCATTTAAAATGAGGGAAAAACATTTGTCTAATAATTCTAAAAGCAATTCATTTCCAAAAGAATTCCAGTCTTAATGTTCTCATGTCACTTATCTCTATTAGAATTTCTCTCATTACTAATTAGTAATTTTTAATTTTTTTTATAAATTTCGGAGTCCAATGTCCAAGGAAATGTGGGATCCAGCTCTCTACGAATCGTTATATCATCTAAACGTAGAAGATAGGGGTCACCCATACAACAATGCAGAGTCGATGATATATTGGACGCGACAACACTTTTGTAACCATGAAGGAGCAACAATTAACTGACAAAAATAAATTTTTCATACTTTGATAAATTCCAAAAAATACTATTTTCAGTTATAAATAACTCTCGATTCTGCTTCCTCAGAAATATTTCGATAGGATTGTTAGCTTGTGTTCCATGGAGCGAATAATTTAAAAAAAAAAATTGTATACTCGTTAAGCTCAAAACGTACAACTAAAATACATTTAAGGTACTTTAACGAAAATGGGGCGTCATTAAGGAAAAATGAACGGTAAAGAGAAAAATGATATGCGTCTGCGATAAACCACACACACACACACACACACACACACTGTATAACTTCTTATATATATATATATATATATATATATATATATATATATATATTAGCTCAGGTAAGGTAATAAACCATTACTTCGTTTAAAACATAACTTGTCCATTTTGAGCGAGCGTCTATTTTCTGAAAGTAACATCAAAGCTCATAGATATCTGCCTTTCTTTCATTTCGTTAGTGACGCGTAAATACATTTTACTTGTATATATATATATATATGTATAGAAACGACGTAAGTATAGACTAGTGTTCTGCACACGAGGAAGAGAAATAACGAACAAATGAAAAATGAGGTGACCGCCCGGGAATCGAACCCAGGATCTTCCGATTGCCGGTCAGATATGCTACCACTACACCACGGGCCTCGATCAGTCAGAAGTCGCAATTCTCCTACATAGGGCAGAAACCAATGCCTTGAGAGGGCACCCTCGCAAATCGTGAATATGTACAATATATATATATATATATATATATATATCACCTCATAGGCAGGAACCATTTCTCGTTCAAATTTTTGTATTCAATTAAAAAGCAAAAACCTGTATGGGTATTAACTTCTCTCCCCCTTCACCCTTCTCTCCCCCTTTGCCCTTCTCTCGCCCTTCTCCCTTCTCGTCCTACACCGTATTCTTTCATTTCTCCTAAATCCTTTGCAGAAAATTAATTTTATGCGTAAATGTTATTCAATTTGAAGTGTAATACTATTCGACCGGGGCTCGGGTCCCAGTATCGGCAGGCTGTACCTAGCATGCTCAGCTGTTCATCCTTTCTCACAATAAAGAATGTAGCGAGAGTATATGTGAATGAATATACTTGTAACTCCTTGTAACTCCTTTTAACTCTCTCTGCCTATATATATATATATATATATATATATATATATATATATATATATATATTATATATATATATACACACACACACACACTACCAGTCAAAAGTTTAAGTACACCCTGAAATATTCATACATTTCAAATTTTGTTTAAAGTTTTTATTTATTAACTAAGTTATCATGACACAAATTCATAAGTACAAACATGGGAACTTAAATAATAACAAATCAGGACAATTTACCAAAAGGAAAGTCTAAATTTTAGATTCGTCAAAATAGCCTCCTCTAGCAGCAATTACAGCAGAACAAATTCGAGGCATGCGCTCAACAAGAGAAAGAAGATAGTCTGGTGAAAGCTGCTGCCAGCACTCTTGTAAGAGTTCCCAGAGCTTCTGAGCACTGGATTGCTGCTTGGCTTTCACTCGTCGATCCAGTTCATCCCACACTAGCTCGATGGGGTTCAGATCCGGGGACTGTGCTGGCCATTCCATAACTGTGAGCTGACGTTGCCGTTCATTCTGCTTCAGATAATTTTGACACAGCTTGGAAGTGTGTTTAAGATCGTTGTCTTGCTGCATTATGAACTGTTGGCCAACTAGTCGCAGTCCAGATGGGATGGCATGGCGCTGTGGAGATCTCCAACTTGCTCCCCTGCAAAACATCCCAGACCATTACAATTTCTCCACCGTGCTTCAATGTTGGCACAACACACTGCTGTGTCATTCTTTCACCCTCTCTGTGCCGCACAAATACTCTGCGTTTGGATCCAAAAACTTCGAACTTTGATTCGTCAGTCCAAAGGACAAATTTCCACTGCTCAGCAGTCTAATTTTGGTGTTTTTAGCCCAGGCTAGCCTTTTCTTTTTGTTCTGGAGTCTCAGCATTGGTTTCTTTGCTGCAGTTCGTCCTTTTAATCCCGCCTCTCTTAGTCTTCTCTGAACAGTTGATGTTGAAACTGTTGTACTTCTGGAGTTGTTCAGCTGGGCTTTGATTTCAGGTGCTGTGAGGCGTCTGTTGCGCAGACTGGTGACTCGGATATACTTGTCCTCTGAGTCTGTTGTGGTTCTTGGTCGCCCTGACCTTTTTCTGTTCTTCTTTTGACCAGTTTCTTCGTACAGTTTAATGGCACAAGCAACCGCATTCACAGAATCTTTTAATTTTTTGCAATTTGCCTCAGTGATTGGCCCTCATTTCTCAAAGTTACAATCGACTGTCTTTTTTGTGCTGTTAACTGAGCTTTGGCACCCATTTTTGCTTTTTGAAATACAGAAATATACCTTAAACTACACAGTTAGCTCCTCTGCAAGGATTTTATATGTAAAGACCTGCATCGCATGTTAATAACTGAACACATATATTAACATACTCCTGAAGAAACACACTACCCCAGTAAAGACTTTTAAATTGTTTTTGAACCTTTGTGCAGAGCTGATGGCATTAATTTTAGGTTGCATGCTAGACGTAAATTAACACGTTTTGAAGGCTATTTTGAATAAGCTTCTGTGTTTCAACACACTGCATAGGGCAGATGCGCTGAAGCATACAGTATGAAAGCCAGGTAAGCAAATTCATCTCTAGTACCTGTTAAGTCTACATTTGAAGTTTATGTTATGAGCTAAGCAGCAAAACATTGGAAATTAGTAGGTGTACTTGAACTTTTGACTGGTAGTGTAAACCTTTGGTTAACCTTTCGTTAGCTTCCGCCCGAATTGTTCATTCTGACGAAGGTCAAGCTTTTCACTCCACCTTAGACCTACAGTTTAACGTGGAACCCGAACCACGCCCCACCAGCAGCCCAGCGCCTTAACCACTAAGCCACTTAGGGTACCCATTTATCTACCAACCACTTTCTTTATTGTGTGGAAGGATGAACAGCTGGGTTTTACTGCGCACCGGCTGCCGTCACCGGGTCTCGAACCCGGGGCCGATGGATTCGTAGTCAGCGACGCTAACCACTACACCACCGAAGCACATATATATATATATATATATATATATATATATATATATGTATGTATATACATATATATGCGTATATATATATATATATATATATATATACACACAAGGATACTTCAATAAGTATCCACACTTTTTATTTTAGTGATAATATAGTATATATAATATATACTCGTAATAACGAGCCAAACTGAGATCTATCGGCTTATTTAGGCTCGCAACAGTATAGGCTTATTTAGGCTAGCAACACTATAGGCTTATTTAGGTTAGCAACACTATAGGCTTATTTAGGCTACTTGTAGCTGTCACATATCGTACGAGTAGTGAGCGTGGCTGCTCCACTTTCAATTTGTACCCTGGAAGAACAGAGATCCGTAGTTCGTTTTTTGTGGGCAGAAGGTGTGAAAGGAGCTGAAATTCACACGCGTTTATGTGCTCAGTATGGGAATAATGCTTTACTACGGCGAAGTGTGTACAAGTGGATTCAAATGTTCAAGGAAGGTTGGACAAGTGTGACAGATGCTCAGCGATAAGGATGACCGTCAACATTAACCAGTGGTGACAAGCAGGAAGAAGCCAGAGCCATGATTTTCGATGACAGAAGATTAACAATAAGAGAAATTGCATCTTCATTAGACATCAGTCAAGGGTCAGCCTATTCGATAGTTCATGACATTCTTCGCTTTCACAAGGTTTGTGCAAGATGGGTGCCCAAACAGTTGACAGAAGAGCATAAGCGTAATTGTATAGACGTCTGCTCTCGTCTTTTGGCACGGTATCATAATGAAGGTGAAAACTTTTTGGAGCGCATTATCACTGGAGATGAAACCTGGATCCACCACTATGAACCAGAAAGCAAACGACAGAGCATGCAATGGAAGCATCCAACATCTCCCGTTTCAAGGAAGTTCAAAGCACAGCCGTCAGCAGGTAAAGTTATGCTAACAGTGTTTTGGGATACACGAGGCCCTATCCTTGAACATTATCTAGAGCGTGGAACTACAGTAACAAGTGCATCGAATTTTGACATGCTTCGGAATGAGTTAAAGCAAGCAATTCGCACAAAACGGAGAGGGAGGTTGTCTGAAGGTATTATTCTGTTACACGACAATGCGCGCCCTCATACCACTTCACAGACTAGAAAATGCTTTCAAGAACTTAAATTTGAAGTTCTCGACCATCCAGCCTACAGTCCAGACCTGGCACCTTCGGATTTTTACCTGTTTGGACCACTAAAAGACGCTTTGAGAGGTCAGCGATTCCAAGGCGATGATGACCTGAAGGAGGCGGTGCATAACTGGATACGCACACAGCCAAAAACATTCTTTTGTGATGGCATTGGGAAGCTTGTAGATCGCTGGACTAAGTGTATTGAGAAACAGGGAGACTATGTTGAGAAGTGATGTTTATAATCTATCAGATGTGAAAATAAAATTGTTAAAATAAAAAGTGTGGATACTTATTGAATTACCTTCGTGTGTGTGTGTATATATATATATATATATATATATTATATATATATATATATATTATATTATATATATATATTTTTTTTTTTTCTTTTTTGATGGAAAACAAATGGACTTTAATTATTATTAAAATAGATTCAGAAAAAATGTATGAACTGGCAAAAATAATTTAAAAATGGGGATGTTATCTAATTATCTAATTTATACCAATAATTAGATAATTTTTATAAAAATCCATGATAAACTCATTTTGAAGTGTAATGCTATTCGGACGGGGCTCAGGCCCCAATGTCGGCAGGCTGTGCCTAGCATGCCCATGATTGCAAAAGTACAGGGTGATTTTTTTATTCGAGAACCTTAATAATTCGATTTTTTAAAATTATTAATAATGGAGTCTGTGATGGATATAGACTGAAGTACGTGCAATGCAAAGAGCGCTACAGGTAACCTAACCTAACCATTCGACATTTTTAAACTGAAAAAATAATACTTGGAAATCTGAAAACACCAAATGTATTTTCTATTTCATCAACGTTGTTTTAAATAATAATAATAAAAATAATAATAATAATAATAATAATAATAATAATAAAATAAACAAACTCAGAACTTCTCTTAAAAACTTTGAATTTACGTTTAAAATTTTTTTAAACATATGTTAAATAACGTTCATTTTTACGTTGAAACTCAAACACTTAAATAAGTTTTGGATCAATGAAAGAAAGCCACCTGCAGCCTTCTTTAGTTAGCTTTATAATGCTAACTAACGAAAATATCACGACCTAACCTAACCAATCGTCAGGTCAACTGTACGCCTTTGACGATTGGTTAGGTTAGGTCGTTATATTTTCGTTAGTTAACCTTATAAAGTTAACTAAAGAAGGCTGAGGTGGCTTTCTTTCATTGATCCTAAGTTTTTAATTAAGCTATAATTGTATTCCTCTACGATCTCTAAAAACTGTGAAAGAATCGGCGGAGTGAGCAAGTCAAATTTGATAAAGACACATCTTCATTATTCAGAACTTCAATGCCCAAAACGTGGGTCCGTTACATCAGCGTTACGACATCTGATTGGCACACACATATGTCATAGACACGCCCAGTTACATTAACATTCCATCAACAAGTTTAAGGAGCTGTCACAGTCGGGAATTATTCATATAAAAGGGAGTATTTTCAGCTGGAACTCACAGCAGTTATTTTACCAGCGAATAATCACACATACCCTCTGTCATGGACACCGCCAACCAGTCACAACAACAACTTTACAGTTTACCGGAGCTATATGAAGAGGGGTGCCCTAACGCTGGTGCTACAATTAGTCTTTTTAACACATCTGATCGGGACGGATTATTTTCAACATAATCCGTTGCTGACATCTGCACTGACGATCCACTTGATCCAGCGGAAGAATCTACAGTAGAAATGTAGGTATACAAATTTTATGTACCCGTATTTCTATTTTATTTTTTGGTGTCCTATATTTAGTCGCGAACTTGTTATTTATTTTAATGTTCCTGAGGATGTCATTAGGCAAAAGCTATTGAGCACCATTCTGTGTTTCCTTCGTGGTTATTTCATTATATATATATATATATATATATATATATATATATATATATATATGGACTGTAATAATTTATTTTCAACTCATTACATTTTGTAAAATGCTTCATTAAAATAACAGGTGTACTCATTTTTAAATTATAGATTAGTTTCTATTAGTAATAACTAATTAATAATTAATATGCTAGAAAAGACCTTCAATATTATGTTAAAAGTCCTGTGCTGATATTTCTATTAATTAATTTTATAAAAATCCATAATAAGTTCATTTTGAAATATGATATTATTCGTCATTTTCTGTTAAATGGACCACAAACCGCGAACTTCCCTGAGTAGTTTGAAGGTATTTGAGGCTTCATATTGTAACTCCATGTAACTCCTTGTAACTCTCTTTTCATATATATATTTATGGAAGTATATGTTTTAGGCAAAGAGCGGGAATCATATTAAATAATACAAAAATCAAGATTCTTTTGCAAGTGTTAATTATTTTTGTAAAATCCATAATAATCACATATCCTTTCTCCTTAAAGGACTGATGAGGAAATAAATCGTGTTATAGAATCTTTTCGTGATAATTTTGAAGAAACGCAAGTCGCGGACAGTGATCTGAATAGGGAAGTCGAAGTAATGCAGCACACCCGATCCAATGAATGCCAGGTCGTCGGGGAACTAATGTAAGCTGGTTCTTTTTCTTGTGTTAATAGAACAAGACGCAGTGTATTGTCTTCAATTTATTAATTGGTAGAATCATAAGGAATGTTTTATAAAAGTAAAAGAGTACAACTTTTATATTCAACTTAAATTAGTTACAGAGTTAAAATAACAAGTGTACTCATTTTACACAATATTGTTGCAATTACTCAAGTTACAATTATATATATATATCAGTGGCGACTGGCGTATAGGAGCGATGGAGCGGTCGCTCCCCCTTGCTTGAAACGATAAATATTAATTTAACAGATAAAAAATATACTAATTTTAAGATATTAAAATAAATATTCTTGAAATATATTTTAAAAATTCCTGTGGCATATCATGATTCATGAGGCATTTTGAGTAAGCCTTCATACAGTACATAATATTCTAAACTTATAGCATAGCTTCAAACAGCGGTACTTTGAATACAAAATAATATTGCAGCCGAATGGAGCGATAGATTTTTCGCTCAAGTAAATATAAATTATATTTTACTGTTGTAATGAAAATATAAGTACAATCGCGAATTTTTTTTATAATAACAACTTTATTTTTACTAATAGTTACTTCAGTAAAATGATATAAGCCATTTATATGTATTTTATTGAAATTATTACTTATTTGTAATTAACTAGAATTGTACGTCTGGCATAGCCGCATATGTTAATACAAGTACTCTTGTGAGCGGCAGTTGGATTCGCGCTAGCCTATTGTGAGTCCGTGTTGTCGTACAATTTTATGAAATCGCACCCCCATACATTTATACCATGAGTCGCCACTGATATATATATATATTTATTAGGGTGTCTCAAATATACGAATGGAGGATTTCGGGTCGGGGCGACGCTTGCCCGTATTACACCTTTATAAAGGATTGTTATCACAAAATTTGACAGCTGTAAGAGGATGTTTAGGGGTCACTCAAGTTCGCCACTTCTGTTTCACTTATACAAGATTTTCTTCTCTTTCGCAGGTGATGGTTACTAGAGCAGGAAACCAGTTGTGGTTGCTGGACAAGGCCCCAATTGCAGCGATTGTTTGTCCACGACTTCCATCGAAGGAGCAATGCCTGCTCCTTTACTTCCACCACCACCAAGACCAAGAGGGAAGGAAGACCAAATCGGAGAGCATTCGCCTGGTGGTGGAAACCATCTGGCCCATCTGGGAGAAGGCCAACATACCAACTACCACCAAGAAGTACGCAGGGGAGAAGCTGGCGAAGTTGATCGATACCTACGACGCACTCAAGAAGAACAGGACAAAGCCGCAAGAGGGTTACCGGTACAAGGAGGGGATGTTCAAGTCGGATTTGGAAGACGTGTTTGACGTGGCTCACTCCTCCGCGCTATCCTCCTCCAAGGTCCCTCAGGAGGACAAGGATTTTCTCACCTCGCAGAGGGAAGACAGGATGTCGTCAAGTCTTGCGGGGGTGGACCAGAAGACAGCGAAGAAGAAAGCTGTGAAGCGGAAGAGGGATCTTGCAGCCACGGCTAGGAAGAGTAAATGGGATGCTGGGGTGACACAGCTCATGGAGGTAGCGATCTTGGAGGTGGATGGTAGCAGCACTGAAATGAACACGGAAGACGAGGATGATGACGACGAGACGTACCAAGCGCCCAGCACCAGCAAGGCCCAGACTCAAAAGAAAAGGCGAATGAATGCCCTCACGGACCCGAATCTCATCGCTGCTTGGGATCGCGACAACATGTCCGTGAGACAAGCAACGTCGTCCTTTGCAGCAGCAGCTCAGAGTTTGGGTCATGACCTGGATGACCTGGTAATCTCGCCAGCAACTGTTCATCGAACACGGAACAAGATCAGAAAGGAGAAGAGGACCCGAAAGTTCGAAGCTTCTGGTCCTTTAGTCTTGCACTGGGATGGGAAACTGTTGGAAGATATCGCCAAGGAGAAGAAGGAGGTTGACCGGATTGCTGTTGTGGTGACGGGCGATGGAGTCGAGGAGCTTCTTGGTGTACCCGTTGCGGTGGACGGCACTGGAAAAGAACAGGCTGCAGCCGTACTCCAGGAAGTCCAGGCTTTTGGCATTTCGGAGCAAATCATTGGACTGGGATTCGACACCACAGCTGTGAACGCTGGGATGATCCAAGGTGCTTGCGTTCGCATTGAGCAGGAGTTTGGCCGTCCCATGTTGTGGTTGGCTTGCCGTCACCACGTCTTGGAGATCTTACTCAAGGATGTCTTCGTGCGATGTCTGGGGCCGTCCTCTTCCCCTGACATTCTCCTCTTCAAAAGATTTCAACAGCGGTGGGCCTCCATTGACAAAGGGTCATTCTTGTCCATCGGTGACGAAAGCAATCCCACAACAACTGACAACTGGGCAAATCAAGCGTCTTCCATGAAGAAATACCTGCAGCAGACGCTTTCCCACGGCACACATCCACGAGAAGACTACCGTGAACTCCTCATCCTTTCCTACCGCTTCCTTGGCGGTCAGGTCCAGGGGGGATTTCGTCAGCCTGGGGCCTATCACCACGCCAGATGGATGGCCAAAGCCATCTATGCCCTCAAGATTTTCATGTTCCGTCACCAACTGGACCTGACAGCCAGGGAAGAAGGAGGACTTCGGCGGCTGTGTTTGTTCATCTCCCTCGCGTACGTGAAGCAGTGGAATGAGGCAATGGTCTCGAATCGAGCTCCACTGAACGACCTAGAGTTCCTTCGCCTGCTCGAGGCCTACCCTGACAAGGAAGTCAGCCACACGGCATCCATGGCCTTGAAAAGGCACCTGTGGTACCTCTCAGAGGATCTCGTGGGGCTTGGTTTCTTTGACGACCGCATTCCAAAGGACACGAAGTTAAAGATGGTCCAACGACTTCAATCCCCCGCCACGAAGAAAGGACTCAAGCGGATCGATCCGAAGAACTTCAATCCACAGCAATCCATCGAGCTCTTCGTCACCCGGAGAACAAAAGAAGTCTTCTTCCGCGCGATCCTTCCAGAATCTGAGTCTCCCACCTTCCTCATGAAAGATCCAGAGGATTGGATCAATGACCAGGATTGGATCACGGCGCAAAAGAGGGTGAAAGCCCTGAAGGTGGTCAATGACGCCGCCGAGCGTGGTATCGCTTTGATGAAAAGATTCAATTCCACCATCACGCGTAGTGATGTAGCGGATGTCATTTTTTTCACATCCGCGGATGCGGATCCGGATGAGGATGTTTGATTTCAACATCCGCGGATGCGGATGTCTACATTTTCGTTATTTTTTAGGATATATTCGAGATTTGTTGTGTTTAACGTATATAATAAGTTATTATATAGAGAGAGCTGTAGCTATAATGTAGTATAATTGATTAATTGTACAATAATTGCTGTACTTTTCTCTGAACATATAAAATAATATCAAGCATCTAACTAATACAGAAATCAATTAGTGAATTCGTCCTGCAAATAAATTCGTTTAATTTTGTTGAGTTTCAGCCACAATTAGAAACCATAATTGTGTTACCAGGATGCGGGACGTGAACCCAACTCAAATGCACCCCACCGACCTCCCCACCTTTCCCCCAACCTCCACACCTTATAGAAAGAGATCTTTAATTAGCTTGATAACTATTTATATTAAGTTTAAAGTTTTATTAGGCATATTTATAAATGAGTAATTAAAATAAAGTAAACTAAGATGTTCATCGTTTAATGTTCAAACTTAATTATAGGAAGGTTATGCTTAAGGAACATTAATTTTTCTGCCTTTTCTGCTGCCAGTCTGTTTCTCTTTTCATCGTATATTAATCCAGCACTGCTAAATAATCTCTCGCTTGGTACGTTTGTTGGAGGACAGGCTAAATGTTTCCTTGCAAGTTTACTCAAGTATGGATAGATATTCTGCGTATTTTTCCACCAACTAATAGGATTGTCACATGCAGCCAGGCGTTTTTCTTGGTGATAGCTCTCGATCATTTTTACTACATCTTTTGACATCGCGTAGGTCTCGTCATTGCTGCTTGACTCAAGAAACTGAGAGACAGATTCTGTGATAGATTTGCTTGGTGAAGGTGTTGGTTCTGTCACTGAAACTTTTATTCTTTTGGTGGGTGGCGAAGCGACAGATTCAAGAGATTGAAGCTCTTCAACTGCTTTGCCAAGTGATGATTTAACTCGTTCTAATGTACTAGGTGAAAATAAGTTAGCTTTGTAACGTGGATCTAAGTAGGTTGCAAGAGAGTAACTTCATACAAGAACAGCCTCTCGTCTTGTCGCTTGCATCACTTTTGCGCACAATGAACTAGTTCTATTAATATAGTAGAATTTGATAATTTCCGCTTATTAATGACATTTTATCTCAACGGTCCACATCCGCACGACATCCGCAGTCCAAAGTGCGGATGCGAATGCGAGAAAATGTGCGGATGTTTCGCGGATGCGGATGCGGATGTGACCTACATCACTAATCACGCGTGATGAGAAGCAGAAGCAATTCCTCCTCAAGGTGGTTCGGGCTCACCAGAAGTTGATCCCCGTCAAGACGAAGGAGAGCTTGAAGAGTAAAATCAAGTAGTGTAGGACAGATTGATGATGAAAACAATCCATTTATACGCGCTTATTTCAATTAATGAAAGGTGCATTTCGTTTATTTTCATTTTTGTTCAGAAATAAAGAGAATAAGAGAATGATAGAAATTTCTTTTTTTTTCCTAAATAGCTCCAAGAAAGTGTTAAACTTGAGTGACCTCTAAATACTGTTCGATTCCCATCATTTTTCGATTTTTAGAACCTCTATGCCTATTGAAATCGGGGCAGCATTCGCGAGCAAGAGAAAATCGAAAAAAAAAATTTCTATGTATTAATGAGACACCCTAATATATATATATATATGCAAAAATGAACAATGAATAGCTCCTACATCCATATAATTCCTATATTCATTCATATAATTCTCATGTTCATTTATACTTCGTATATTTATATAATCCTTATATTCTTTTTCATATATTCATTTTTACATATCAACCCCAAAATCGTATCACGCTGACACGAGTTTGGATAAAACTTTGATTTGCTTTCTATTTTATAATTGGTGAATTATTTCTTTGTAAACTACGTAATCGTTTTGTATATAGACCAAAATCGTATAACGCTTTCACAAGTTTCGATACATTTTTTATTTGCTTTCTATTTTATAATTGGTGAATTATTTCTCTTTAAACAACTTGATCATTTTCGTAGACTTAGCTTAATAATGTAATCTTGTTCATTTCCTGTATACAATCTCTCTTCGTTGTAAAAGATGCAGTCATGTCCTGCTTAACGTTTAATTTTTAATCTTAAGCCTTTCATTTTTGCCCATGTGCATGTTTGTTTATAATTCGTGATGGGAAGGCATATTTCAATTTCCATTTTTAGTTAACTCGGCAGATCATGATAACATCAGATCTGTCAATATGCGGTTTAAAATAAAAATATGGCTTCCTCTTCCTTAGCAGTTTAGACATTGCTTCAACAAAAACATTTGTTTTGTCTTTAAATGTTTTGTAAAGTAAATCAGCCTATTGAGAGTAATAAAAAAAAACAAAAAAAAAACAAATCAGCATTAAATAATAATGACGTCAGTAGGAAGTTCAGTATAAAAGCCCATAAAATTCCTCCAATGTTCATTCTGACTAGCTTGATTTAATTTAGAGGCTGAGCGTTACCTGTAACATTTTAGCAGTAAAATATAGTAAGAAATATCTTTGTCTTTTCTTTCGAGCCTTGCTCCCTTCAAAGAACTTAGTCTTAAATAGAGAAAAATAATTTCCCGATACGTTATAAGAAGAATCGGGGAATTTAGTAAGCCTCACAGAATCCTCCGATCCACCACAAGAAGAAATCGGAGAGTAGTATAAGAGAAACTTCTGCGATTTCCTATACGGTACCAGAGTAACAAATCCGTTGCTGCCACCTAACCAGAACCCCCTCAACTTCGAACCAACCAAGGCCATAGACAAAAGGGTTAACAACTGGCGACCTTTGCATCCAGGATTCTTCGTCTTCCAGACCCTGGAACTAGAATCAAACACTCAGTTGACCGGTGTGTCACGACTCCAAGTTCTCCACGCCCATTCTTCATCCAGGACCAAGTGGCTAGCAAGACACGCCTTCAGGACACGTCTCCAAAGATTTCGCCGTAGGAATCTTGTTAAGTACAGATCCTTTTTTCAAATTTTTGAGAAGTCAGTATTATTAACAGTTAATACTTAGTATCAAGCCAGAACTAACAAAAAACACAGTGAACATTCCATACACCAGTGATACATTTCTTTTTATTGAAACCGAGTTATTTTCACTATTATAGTTATTGTAGAATAATTTTATTTTATGTACCAATCATAATATTACTGTACATTCACGTACATTCGAGTGAAATTTTGTTTACATTTTTTATTATTATTTTGTTTACAATTTTTTTCAAATTATTGAATTAAAATGACTTGCTAGAGAAAGAGAGTTTATAGCAGAGATAGTTTATAGAGATAGTTTATAGCAGTTCAAGTTAGTCAGTTGCATCCAGAGGGACAACCGCCCCAGAGAATAACAGCCAGCTTAATGCTAACAGAATCAGTTTAGTTCGGATTTCCGAAAGAAATAGGAAACCCACTCCAGTTTATAGCAGTTCAAGTCAGTCGGTTGCATCCAGAGGGACAACACCCCATAAATCAGCCCCAGAGTAATCAGTTCCAGTTGTTGAATCCAGTAGGATCAACACAGTCAGTTTCCAATCAGTCAGCTTTAGTTCAGTCAGTTTTAGTTCAGTCAGTTTCAGTTCAGTTAGTTTCAATTCAGTCAGTTTCAGTTCAGCCAGTTTTAGTTCAGCCAGTTTCAGTGCAGATAATTTAATTCAACCTGAATTGACAGGTTTGTGTCTTTAATTCAACCTGAATTTAAGAGAATTTCAGAGAATTTAATTCAACCTGAATTGACAGGTTTGAGTCTTTAATTCAACCTGAATTGACAGATTTGTGTCTTTAATTCAACTTGAATTGACAGGTTTGTGTCTTTAATTCAACCTGAATTTAAGAGAATTTTAGAGAATTTAATTCAACCTGAATTGACATGTTTGTGTTTTTTTTGCATGCAGTATTTGTGTATTTAAATATATATGTGAATTATATATTTTATTGTCGTAACAAAAGATGGTTTCTGCAAAGTATATGGTCAATTTAATTTTTTTTTAAATAGGTATTTATTTTTTTTAATTTGAATTGTCTCGCATTGTTATAACAGAAAACGGAATTTTGGATTGATTTTCATTTCATAGTGGACTCTGAAATTAATTGTACCTAACTTGTATATATATTGTTCGTGCATGTTTGTTTGTTGACTCGTGAAAAGGATTTGTTTTTCTTTTTTCTCTCGCTCTTTCGTGTCGGTACGCAAAAATAATTTTTTTTTTCATTCTTGGTTTTCATTGGTAAAGCGTTGATGCGCAAGGTTTCGTCTTTTCTTTTTTTATTGCGGTTACTGTGTTGGTATGCAAATAGTTTTGACTGTTTCTTTTGTGCTTTTTCGGGTTAAATTAAAATGAGTTCGTGCAATTCGAGTAATATGTCGAAATCGACAGGCAAGTTTTACATCTTCGTTGGGATGACTTTATTAAGTGGTTATTTTAAACCGAAATAGGTAATGTCACGCTGAAGTTTTTTTCGTTTCAATTCTGTTGTATATACGGTATTAGGGATAAGTTTTATTTCTTGTTTTTCTTTCTTTCGCTTCGCCTTCCTCATTTGTAAGTCCATTTTTCTGTCCTTTGTCGTTTTTTTCTAAGAAAATGGATAGATATAATTATTTGACGAGTAATATCCCTAAGGTTCCAATTTTTAAGGGGAGAGAATACGGTGAAGTAGTACCCCCGTACGTGGACGAATGGTTTGACGCATTAGAGGGATATTGTGTTCATTATAACGTTCGCGATGATATCACGAAGATTCGAATGGTTATGCACTTTTTAGACGATGAAGAAGGTTGCTCAAGGAACGTCTTGCACTCATTCATGTTGGAAAGTTTTACTACGTGGAACGCTTTTCGAAATTATGCTACTCAAGTGTTCCAACCGGTAGGCTATAACGACGAAATAAATGCGACTGCATTAAGGAAGACGGGATGGTCGGAAGCTTTCTGGACCCCGCGTGAAACCATCGATGACGCAGACAATGAAGTATGTTCGTATGTTTGGGAAACGCCTTCTTGAGCTCACGACATGGTGATTTTTGACGAGAGCTCACAAATTTTCATGAAAACTTCTGTCAACAACCAAGCGGTTGTGGCTCTTGTTGACGACTGCTGTCAGGCGAATTACATTAAACAAGACGTATACAAGAGGTTACTTAAGACGGTTACGGGAAATTTCGATTTGCGTTCTTGTTTGACCTGCATTGATGATGGTTAGGAAGAATACAGTACCGGAGAAATTATTCTTCCTATTGAGTTTGATTCAGTCCCTTATCTGACCCCATTTGTCGTCGTATCTGAAGGAGAGTGGGATGGAGATTTAATCCTGGGGGATGAATTTCTTTATTACGCACGATCTCTATGTGGCCGATAGAGAAGCAGGCCTAATTCGAGGAGAGAACCCACCTTTCGAGTATGTGTGTCACCCCTACTCTTCGCTCTTTTCGACTGAGGGTGAAAGAATTGTTTCAGAGAGCCCGAATGACTCCCTAGAACCAGTTCAAAATAAGGAGGAACTGCTATTAGATGGGGAAGATTCTTCATCAATCGTCAATTGTTTCGTTCCAGTTCCGGCGAACGAGGAACTAGATGTTATAATTTTTTTTTATTGGGTTCAAAATCCCAGCTGAGCCGTGAACGGCCACGCTCTGAAGGGCCAATTCAACCTACAGCCCAAGTTAAGCTAGATTAAAAACTTACGGACTTGGAGGTCCTATTAGGTCCGACCTCAGGGTTGCTGACTCGATGTGGGCCTACCTTAGGCCTCAGTTGCATGAATTTAACATAAAAAAAAGGGGCACTATTTATGGGCTTCTTTCTAAACCTTGCAACAACAACACAACCTGCACTATTGCACGATGCAACAATCTTGTATCTAAACAACCAAACTGAATTGCAAGAGAGCTCTCTATAAGACCACACCCTGTAAGTACCGCATTTCACAAACGAGTAGAAAAGACACGCAGCGCCCCAAAAAATGATGCCACAAGAGTGCCCAAACAATGATGCCACAAGAGCCCAAAAATGCTAGCTCTAAATTAAGTGAATTTTTCACTAACCTTACAATTATGAGATGAATATATATACACCTTAACTTAATATATACAAGCAATGCTGCATCAATCAGCTTAGTCGTCATATCGCCTTGGGACAACAATGGTTCTTCCTCTTCTAGATTTTCTAACACTCCCCACCGAAGAGGCATTGTTGTCATTACCTTCTGCAAGTTTAGCCGAGCCTTCTCCACGAGACTGTAACTCAAATGTTTTATCTTGACTATCCGTGTTTTTGCTGATTTCTAAAGCATAGAGTTTTTGTAAAGGTCTTTTTAATTTTCCTCCTGAAGTCTTTACCAGTGCAGACCTAACTAAATTGTCTTTGCCAACAAACATCTCTTCAATTATGCCAAGCTTCCAGCATTGCCTTGGTCTTTCATCCCCAATCATTACCACTTCTCCCACCTTGATACAATTTGCATTGGAGCCCTTTACATTTCCTGATGGGTAATAATTGAGTTCTGGCAAGTATTCCATCTGCCACCTCTTCCATAACTGATCTTGTAGCTCTTCAAGGTACCTGAACCTTCTGGTTAACTTTCCTTGAGTGCTCTGGATAGGCTGCAAGTCTTCTGGCACACTGGGGCTTGATGTTAATCGTTTACCACAAAGAAAATGATTTGGTGTCAATGGCTCTGCATCCTGCATACTGTTATAAACAAAAGTGATAGGCCTACTGTTCACCATTGCTTCTACTTCACACAAAACAGTGCAGAATTCTTCTTTGCTCAAATGAGCATTAGCTAAAAGTTTCTTTAATGGACACTTTACACTTCTCACTAGCCTTTCCCAAAATCCTCCCCACCATGGTACTCTCTCAACAATAAACTCCCACTGTACCCCTTGGTGTGAAAAGTAGGATTGGAATCCTTCCTCTTTTAGCAAGGACCAAACTTCTTGGAGTTCCTTTGCAGCCTTTTTGAAAGTTTTTGCATTATCCGATATGATTTTATTTGGGAAACCCCTTCTGTTCACAAACCTTTTAAAGGCCAAAAGAAATACATCACTACTTAAGTTGCTTACCAACTCCAAATGGATTGCTCTGGTGGTAGCACATGTGAAAATATATATACAGGGTGTACATAAAGTCAGGATCTATTTTTGTGAAATAATTATTTTTTCTATTTTTCTTTTCCGAAGCCCTTAGAATGAATACAGAAGAGCGTGTGGCAATAGTAATTTGGCGAATCGAGGGAAAGAAATACAATGACATCAGAGAGAAGTTTAGAAGGAGCTTTCATAAGCCGGGGCCAATAGACAAGACAATACGAAAATTGGTGAACAAATTTAAACGAACGGGATCTGTAAATGATGAAGCAAGATCAGGACGACCGTGTATGTCAGATCTTACTGTGAATGCAGTACGCGGAATTATCACTGAGGAGCCAGGTACGTCCGTTCGTGTTGCATCACACAGACTCGGCCTCCCAACGTCATCTGTGCAGAAAATTCTGAAAGTTAATTTGCAGAAGAAAAGCTATCATTTGCAGGTTTTACATGATTTACATGAGGAAGATTTCCCTCGACGAAGTGCTGTGTGTGCTGATCTCGTAGAACAAATCTGGAGTGATAATTTAATGGACAACATTCTCTTTAGTGATGAAGCCACTTTCCATACGTGTGGAAAAGTAAATCGCCATAACTGTCGAATTTGGGCAGATGAAAGACCGAATGATTTCGTTCAAAATTGGGAAAGGGACACCTAAAGTTAATGTCTGGATGGGTTTAACAAAATCTAAGGTTTATGGTCCTTTTTTCTTTGCTGAAGCTACAGTTACGGGGCTTATTTATCTGGACATGTTGCAGCAATTCCTTGAATCTCAGCTGATTGGGGATAGGATTGTTAGTACCGTCGTCTATCAACATGATGGTGCTCCTTGTCACTATGCCAAAATTGTTCAGGATTATCTAAATGGACGTTTTCCAAATCGCTGGATCGGACGCGGAAGCAACAGACCTTGGCCAGCGAGATCACCAGATTTAACCCCTTTAGATTTCTTTGCATGGGGCTTTATCAAATCGCACGTCTATCAGACGAAGATTACGAGTCTTGAAAACTTACGTACACGTATACGAACTGCTGCAGATAACATAACCCCGCAAATGCTCCAGAATGTGTTTAGAAATGCTGCGGAACGATTTGAGCTGTGCAGGGATACTGATGGGCGTCACGTCGAATCCTACTCTTAATTATTTAATAAATGTTACCACTTTATCATTTTATGATTGAATTCCATATAATTTCCAAGTGCTTCACAAAAATAGATCCTGACTTTATATACACCCTGTATAACCTTTGTTAGACTCCCCTTGCTCATACACATAGACTGGACTTGCGAAGTCTACTCCCACTACATCAAATGGGTAACAACTTATGATGAGTATCCAGGATCAAAAGTTCCACAAAGTGCCCCCCAGAAGGTAGCAAAATTGGATGTCTTTTCTCCTCTGGAAGCCCATAAAACTGTAGTCTACCTCCTACTCTCAATAAATCCTGATCCAAAAACATCCAAACCCTTGAGAGCAGAATGTGTTGGTAGAACCTGTAATGGACGGCTGGTGAGCAATTCCCTCTCTTCGCCAAATTTTTCCTTCTGCACATATACCACTCAGTATTGCCTGGCTTGCTGAATCTCCTTACTGTTCAGAATTCCTTCCCTTCTTGTTTCTCCTTTAATATTGTTGATAAATCTATATACCCATGCTGTCACTTTTAACAACCTCTTCAGACTGCTAATGTCCTCAAGCCTCAATATAGGGTCCTGCTGCATAACTTGACAACTGTTCACAGTGCATTTTCTCATTCACTCACCCATCTTCTTCAGCCTGGCATTCTCCTACAATAGGCTGATTAGGCCAGTTTTCACTTCCAAGTTTTAGCCACTCTGGCCCATTCCACCACAAACTTGACTGTGCAAGATCTTTCACTGAAATTCCTCGTGTTGGTAAATCAGCTGGGTTTTGGGTGCCTGGACAATGCTTCCATTGCTTGGGATCTGTGTGCGCTTGAATTTCCTCCACCCTATTGGCAACAAATGGTTTCCATTTCCTTGCCTGGCTTCTTAACCAGTGCCAAACTATAGTGGAGTCTGTCCAATAATAGCTTGGAATTTCATAGAGGGCCAAAGACTTTTGCACTGTAACTGCAAGCCGACTAGCAATAACTGCACCCATCAATTCCAACCTTGGAACAGAAAGCCTTTTCAAAGGTGCTACTCTGCTCTTTGCAGCAACCAACCTGCAACTTACTTCCTCTTGCAATGTGCCTCTTATATAAATACAAGTTGCATAGGCTTCCTCACTTGCATCACAAAAGATGTGCAGCTCCAAATTGTCTGGACTATTGTTCAACTCTCCAAAGTACCATCTTGGGATTTCAATGTCTCCAAGATGTGCCAATTCTTTGAACCAATATTTCCACCTTACCACCATATGATCAGGTAACTCTTGGTCCCAACCAAGTCCAATTTCCCAGAGGCTCTGAAACCAAATTTTTGACTTTATCACAAATGGAGCCAGGAATCCAAGAGGATCAAAGACCTTTGAAGCCAAACTAAGAGCTGTACGTTTTGTCCACCTTGTCTCATTCTCAGCCAGCTCTACTAAAGATTTCCCATTGAAGGTAAACAAATCTCTCCTTGCTGCCAAACAATGCCTAGCACTTTTGCGTCTATTGCCCACAACTCCTTAATACCAGAATCCTCAATACTTTCTGCTGCATCAGGTACTACACAGGACTGACTCATAAACTCTTGTAATTGAGAATGATTGGTCTGCCATTTTCTAAGCTCCATGCCAGCCTCCCTCATTATAGCTCTAGCCTCCATGAATATCTGTTTAGCCATTTCTGTATTATCCACGGAACACAGCAAATCATCAACATAAAAATTTTTCCTTATGTGTTCAATAGTGTTAGGATAGACTTCAGAATATTTCTTAAAATGGTACTGCATAGTAGCTGCCAACAGAAATGGACTAGAGCTGAGGCCAAACAACACTGACTTCATTCTATATGCTTGAACCTTAGGTTCATTTTCCAACAAGTCTTTCGTATCCACCCACAGATACCTTACTGCATCTCTGTCCTCTGGTTTTAACTTTATCCGCAAAAAGGCTTGCTTCACATCTGCAGTCAATGCTACTCTACCAAACCTGAATCTCAGTAACAAGGAAAATAAATCTGCATTTAAATTTGGCCCAGCATCCAAACAGTCATGGTGGTAGTTTTTCTCGCCGTACCACTGCATGGTGGCAGATAATGTGCCTCCTGGCTCACCAGCTCACCTTGCACCCTTTCAGCATAGCCCTCCCTTACATAGCTTAGGATGGCCTCATTGTATTCAATTAACAACTCATTTTTTCTTAGCCTGTACAATGAAGTCTCCAACCTCCGATTAGCTAGCTGAAGGTTTGAACCGGGTTTGCAAGAATCCTTCCAAGGGAGGCCAACTTCATAGCAACCATCTCTAAACCCAATCCCTTTTTCAAATTGCTCTAAAACATCATTGTTCACTGTACTTGCCTGTTTGTCCTTTATGCCAATGGATTCAAGTTCCCAAAACGCTTTCAAATGCCTTTCCAAACCATGGCTGTTCTCCTCAATCTTAACAAAAAGAGCCTTAACTCCATTTCATTGCAATAGCTACCATGTAGCATCCAGCCTAGCTTACTTTCAATAGCTACCGGGCCTCGAGATGTGCGGACAATATTACCAGTGATGAAGTCCCAATAATAGTCAGCTCCAATCAAAAGACTAATATCTTCTGTTCCTTCAAACTTATTATTGCCCAAATTAATTCCTTTAACTTGCAATTCTTGGACACATGCCATATCTAAACAAGTAGTGACTGGAGCACAAAGTTCCTCAATCTCTACAGCTTGGACCTTGATAGTGGGACTTTGTGGTAACAACCCTTAACCAGAACTTCTACCTTCTTAACTTTGGTTCGGTTTTGAACGGAACCCCCAAACCCAGAAATTCTTAAATTTTCCCTCTTAAGTTCTTTAAACTTCAATTTTCTGGAAATTCTGGTCTTAATAAAGCTACACTGGCTACCACTATCAAACAACACTCTTACAGTAGCTTCTCCATCATTCCCAATTAATAAGGCTGCAGCTGTTTGCAATAATCCCCCTTTACTTTTACTCCCTTTCATAGCAGTGGCATGTGCCACTGATGTCTCTACTTCTGGGGTAGGCCTACTAGGAGTGTTTTCACACAATAATGGCTGATGCCTGCCATGACATTTTTTGCACAAAATTTTAAACTTACAAAACCTTGCTCTGTGACCTTTCAAAAAACATTTAAAACATGCTGTGGACTTAGTTACCCTGTCCTTTCTCTCCTCAAAAGGTAAAGCCTCAGCCACCTCACATTTATATGACTTGTGGTTGCCTTCGCAAAATATGCATTCCTTGATTCCCTTTAATTTATTCTCAGAGGATGCATGTAGAGCTGACACTGTACCTGGGCTATTCCTTTTTGTAGAAACTTGGTGCTGTGCCTGCCTTTGTCCCCTTGTTTAACATCCCACTGTGCAAACTCAATTCCCTCTCGTCTGCTAATTCTGTGCCTAAAAGACTTAACATCTGCTGAAGGGGGATGTACACATGTTCTGTAGAGTGTCCCCTACTTAATTCAAGCAAAATTGAGCTAGGCAATTTAGACTCCAGTATAGAACCAACATTATACCATACCTTTCCATTCCTACACCCAAGTTGTCCAGGGACCTAGTTCTAACTTCAAATTCATCATATAACTGCCGTAACTCCTTGACACTATTGGATTATTAACAGGAGGTATAGCTAAAAGTTCACGGAGGTGGCTTTTAATTAAGATCTCTGGCTTACCAAACCGTTTCTTTAATATATCCCAAGCCACATTATAATTAGCCTCTGTTAATGCTAATCCTGCTATTGTCTTTGCTGCCTCCCCTTCCAAGAGGGACTGCAAATAATTAAACTTCTCCACCGCACTTAACACTTGACTAGAATGAACTGCTGATTGAAAACTGTCTGCCCATCCTTGCCATTCCTGAATACTCCCAGAAAATGTTTTGAGTACAAGCCTCGGTAATTGAACTGCAGATCTGTTAACCTTAACTTCACAAACACCATTTGTTGAGGTTGTGTTTCATTATTAGACCTGGTCTCTAACTGTACTGAGCTGCTAAACTCTTTTGCTCGGTGGCATACTTTAATTATATCATCAATAATCTCTTCAAAGTAAATTATGTTATTTTCTATTTCATCCTCTTCTATAAGAGCCTCAATTTTAACATTTACTTCACTTAGAGCAACCTTTTTAGTTTCTAATATGGAAAGCTGCGCAGTCACTAAGCTAAATCCTCCTCTTGCTCTATGGCAGAATCTATAGTGGCAATGACCTTTGTAATTAGACCTTTGTAGGCGCTTCTCCTTTTTTAAACTTGTTCAATTCAGCTGCACTCATCTTCAATGCAAACAACAATTGGGCTCAATGCCAAATAAGCTGAATTGGCAAAATACTTAACCAAACTGATCAAACGCAAATTTTGCTTTTTTCAAATAAACTGAATTGCTGGTGGGGTACTAACCAACACCAGTATGGAATACCAAATTTTCCACCCAAGTAACTGGCGCACCGAAGTCTGCAACCTTCGCCTACGAATAATAAACCAAAATTAACCAAACCGGTAAAAATGTAGGCCAAAACAACGACAGACGAGTGGCCAAGTTTGCAATTGGGCGACCAAACTTTCTACCCTGGGACCTTAACTCAATAATAAACCAAAATTAACCAAACCGGTAAAAATGTAGGCCCAAAACAACGACAGACGAGTGGCCAAGTTTCGCAATTGGGCGACCAAACTTTCTACCCTGGGACCTTAACTCAATTATGCTCAACCCGTCTAGGCCTAACTTAGGCTACAATTTGCACAATCAGAACTTTGCCGAAAAATAGTCACTGACTCAGTCTTGGGCTAGAATCCGGTTCTGAAGGACCATGTTATTATTTTTTTTATTGGGTTCAAAATCCCAGCTGAGCCGTGAACGGCCAAGCTCTGAAGGGCCAGTTCAACCTACAGCCCAAGTTAAGCTAGATTAAAAACTTACGGACTTGGAGGTCCTATTAGGTCCGACCTCAGGGTTGCTGACTCGATGTGGGCCTACCTTAGGCCTCAGTTGCATGAATTTAACATAAAAAAAACAAAAGGGGTACTATTTATGGGCTTCTTTCTAAACCTTGCAGCAACAACACAACCTGCACTATTGCACGATACAACAATTTTGTATCTAAACAACCAAACTGAATTGCAAGAGAGCTCTATAAAACCACACCCTGTAAGTACCGCATTTCAGAAACGAGTAGAAAAGACGCGCAGCGCCCCAAAAAATGATGCCACAAGAGTGCCCAAACAATGATGCCACAAGAGCCCAAAAATGCTAGCTCTAAATTAAATTAATTTTTCACTAACCTTACAATTATGAGATGGATATATATACACACCTTAACTTAATATATACAAGCAATGCTGCATCAATCAGCTTAGTCATCATATCGCCTTGGGACAACAATGGTTCTTCCTCTTCTAGATTTTCTAACACTAGAAAGCCAACATACCTTTGGTAATTTTGAGCACGAAGACTCGAATGTCTTCACAGTAGACCCCTGTGACTCCATCGAGAGCGAGTCAGTCCCTTCGGTTACAGTTAGGCAGGATCTTGAAGTTCCCAGAGTTTCGGTTATTCCAAATAAATATGAAGACGCATCTCCTTTGAGTTCCGGTTTGGTCATTTCGCTTGAATCCCTATTTAAGGAAGATGACTTGATTCTGTTTTCAAAGGTAGAGGATTTTCCACCCAATTCCGAGACTAAGCCTAGAGGTGCGGGAGCGAACCCGAACCTACTTCGCCCTCGGAAGTTGTTCGTACGGAAAGGCAAGCGCGGAATACACTTGTCCATCCAGTTAGTTTGTGTAGATGCACGATACACTGGGTGTTCTCAGTACGACGAGAGAAGTGCCCTATGAAGAGGCTGTCTCAAATCCTACGACGGAAGCGCTCTATGAAGAAACTGTCCCAGACATCACGAGGGAAGTTCTCGATGAGGGGAATTTTCCGAGGGATCCCCCATCTTCCGCTAATTTTCGTGAGGGCATGGAGAACTCGCCTATGTACCTCGGACATGATACAAGCTCGGCTTATGACCTCGAGTCTCATTGTCTTAATGAGGTTCAAATCTTGCCACGCGCCAACAACGCGTCTTTGACGAATTCGGAAGACAATTGCCACTTTTCTCTTCCCACCAAAGGGAGTGATGCATCTTTGCATCGCTCTACAGGACAACGTTCATTCGATCCTGTACTTTCTAATCAGGAGGTTTGGAAATCGAAATTTGGCAGTACCATTTCAGACATCTGCCGAAAGTCTTTTCTTTCTCCTACTAAACAGACGACTTATCTTCCTCTTGTTTCCCGTCCGATGAAACAGAAAACTAATTTTTCTCCTGTCTCCTCGTTGGCCCTTCCCCAGGTCAAACCACGGGTCAAGAACCTCGGCATTGACCATAACCTTCCTTCTCCTCCTCTAAATGTTCCTTTCTACCACCATAAAACAGCTTCTGGGAATACTTATGTTCAGAATTCATCGGCTTTCTTCGTTCTTGTCATCTTAATCTGTGTTTCAAGTCCTTTCTTATCCTTCTCTATCCTTATTATCTCGCAGCCCGATAGGCCACCGCCCTTCAAGGCTATCTCCAAGATTGGCCCCACTCGTTCAGACTCCTGCCTGTTCCTGAATATTCGATTGGTCACAATTTTCTGAAGCCATCTGCCACTTTGATTTCAGAAGCGGAACTTCTATCACTAAGGTCACTCGCGTAGCTCCAAAAGGACCGAATACACGAAACGAAGAACAGTAATCATAACGTCGGTTTATCCTATTTACAAATTGTTTCTTTAACCGTATTTCCAGTTCAGGCGTTACTATCACACGTACTCCATATACCCGTTTAGGCGATACCCATGCATTCATGCCCTACGTACTAATTTATTGAAATACGCTCGAGACGTGGAATGATTGATGGCGGAGGCAATTAGCCACCAACGCGTACATCCAAAAAAACTTGAGCAATGTCCACACATAAACCTTTCACCGGACAATACCTTGAAATTTTATACCTTTCACGCTATAGAGTTTAGTCAATTCCAAAGTTCTAAAAAAGTTCTCAAACGACCCATATCCGTTCAAAACCTTGCAGAAATCGTATCAATTTCACTTAAGTACTTTTCCAATAGTTCCTTGAAATTCATTTCTCTCAAATTTTGTTCTCATAAAGTTGATAAAAATCGCGTTTGATTTAAAAGTGTATGCACACAGTAAACTTAGACCAGTATAAAAAGTGGACCTAGACAAATCAGACTCCAAGTGTTTAAGGACACACAAGTGACCGTTAATTATAAGTGTTCATTAGTGCATAAGGATCGATTTTAGTGTAAAATTTAACTGATAAATATAGTGGATTAAGTACGAAGTAGATGTATTTTATTTAACTATTTCTTTTGTCTTTATGGAACATTACATCTAACTACTTCATTAACTATTCTTTGTCTCCATATAACACTACATTCAACTGCTGTTGTTTGAGAAGATATTCAAAGTAACTCCCTAGTTCCAACTCTGGGAAGGGAGCCATGTGGAGAAGGTTTTCCACAGGAAAATAAATGTTTGTAAAATTTAACAATATCATTGTTTGTCTAAATTAACGTATGAATCCCTTTATTCTGTGTGCATAAATTAAAGTATTAATCTTTGAATTTTTAATATTTTATAGCTCGCCTCGATGCCCTAGTGGATCATCTGACCTCTTTCTTAACCCTACCGACTCCAGTGTGCCAAATCTATAATCTTAAACAGAGATTCCTAAATTCTAAATGTTCTTTTCAGCTAATATAAATCACATAAAGGAGTTAAGTGTACAACCAAAATTATATAAATTTCGTTGCTAATATCATTGTTAGACAACCTTTGCAACTTTAAGAATCTTTTTTTTGCGTGCCTCGCCCATTGGGCAGTCGGTTCGGCTCAGGTCCTTGGTTCATTAATAACTCTCTAAGCAAGTGCCGTGTTAAGGATTTGATTTTCTAATTACTGTGCATTGTAACTTAACCACCCCGACTTATGTTGTGTATAGAAATCTGAATTATAAAAAACCATTTGTTATTATCTAGTTAGAATTAGTTAGGGTGTTATATTATTTTATTAATATCATTCTAGAGGGGAGAGCCCTGTAAAAATGAACACTGAATAACTCCTACATCCATATAATTCTTATATTCATTCATATAATTCTCATGTTCACTCGTATACTTCGTATATTTATATAATCCTTATATTCTTATTCATATATTAATATTTACATATCAACCCCAAAATCGTATCACGCTGACACGAGTTTGGATAAAACTTTGACTTGCTTTCTATTTTATAATTGGTGAATTATTTCTTTGTAAACTACGTAATCATTTTGTATATAGACCAAAATCGTATAACGCTTTCAGAAGTTTCGATACATTTTTATTTGCTTTCTATTTTATAATTGGTGAATTATTTCTCTTTAAACAACTTGACCATTTTCGTAGACTTAGCTTAATAATGTAATCTTGTTCATTTCCTGTATACATTCTCTCTTCGTTGTAAAGGATGAAGTCATGTCCTGCTTAACGTTTAATTTTATAAACATGGCATTGAAAAGCTTGTAGGACGTTGGCAGAGTGTCATTGATTCCGATGGAAAATATATACTAGATTAAAAAGTTTCAGTTGAGTTTTTTTTGTCCTTCAAATTCCGATCTAAAAAACGACATTACTTATGGGATGACCTGATACATATTAAATTTATTGAAATTTTGGTATTTCCACCAATCTTTCACTGTTAGGTGGGGCAATGTACTATCCGAGTGTTTTGGCTCCTCTTGCGGGGTGAGACAAGGCTCCTTGCTCTCCCCTATGCTGTTTAATGTGTATATCGACGGATTAATTGCTTCACTTAATGAGGCAACAGTGGGATGTTGTATAAATAACACAAGGATAAATAACTTAGTTTAAGCCGATGATATGGTGTTAATAAGTCCCTCTGTTAAAGGTCTGGATCGGCTTCTAAAAGTCTGCGAAGTGTATTCGCAGAAACATGGTATTCTTTTTAATGTTACAAAAACTAAGGTTATGCAATTTCATCCTAAAAGCTGTAATCAGCCAGCTGATATAAGGTTTAAAATGAATGGTGAAGTAATTGAGGAAGTACAAGAGTTTAAGTATTTGGGTCAAACTATTACCAGCTCCTTGAGTGATGACTCGGATATAAGAAAACAATCTCGAAGCCTGTGTGCTAAAGCGAATATGACCATAAGGAACTTTCGATTCTGTACAAGTGAAGCTAAAGACACACTCTTTCATACTTTCTGCAGTATTACATACGGACAGCAACTCTGGGTGAATTATAAAGAAAGTTGTGGCAGAACCCTAAATTTGCTGTACAACAGGTCTTTTAGACTCTTACATAAATTACCCCCGAGATGCTCAGCTTCGCAAATGTTTGCTACTCGCAATGTCCCGAGCTTCCCGGAGGTGACAAGACGTGCTCAACACAGTCTAATGCAAAGAATTAAAAAATCAACCAACCCGATCATCCAAGCTATCCATGAGTCCTGCCATTTATCCTCTAAGCTATGGACTTCTTGGTACGAAAACGTCTGTCTGTAGCTCCACTTAACTTCGACAGTGCAGTATTATTTCTAATCAATTGTACAGGGTGGGCGGAAAGTAGCTCCCTATTTTGGATTGGTAAAAAAATACGTATATTATCCATTTATTTCAGAAAAAATAATATGACAAGGTAGGCATACATGGTAGGTTTTCTCTAAAATTCAATGTGGGCTCCAACTCTTTCCACCAGCTTCTGGAGCCGCCCAGGAATGGCGTCCACTGACTTTAGCAGGAACTCCGGCGGGATGGAGGACATGACTTCCCGAATTCGGTCCTCCAGTTCTTCCAATGTCCTCGGTTTGGTGCGGTAGACTTCTTCCTTTACCCACCCCCAAAGAAAGAAGTCGCACGGTTACCGCTGAAAAACGGCAGAATCGGTTCAGTGTAACGGTGTGGTGTGGTATGACCTCAGATCAGGTTGTGGACCCGTTCCTTCTGCGCAACACCATGAATGCTGAGCGGTACCTTGCTATGTTGCGAAACGAGGTCTGGCCGGTTGTCAGTACATGGGAGAACATCGACGATCTGATATTTATGCAAGATAGCGCCCCTCCGCACTTCGCTCTTCTTGTCCGTGAGTGGCTGGATGCCTTTCCTGGGCGTTGGATGGGTCGTCGTGGTCCACATCAATGGCCAGCCAGGAGCCCCGACTTGACACCGTGCGACTTCTTTCTTTGGGGGTGGGTAAAGGAAGAAGTCTACCGCACCAAACCGAGGACATTGGAAGAACTGGAGGACCGAATTCGGGAAGTCATGTCCTCCATCCCGCCGGAGTTCCTGCTAAAGTCAGTGGACGCCATTCCTGGGCGGCTCCAGAAGCTGGTGGAAAGAGTTGGAGCCCACATTGAATTTTAGAGAAAACCTACCATGTATGCCTACCTTTTCATATTATTTCGTCTGAAATAAATGGATAATATACGTATTTTTTTACCAATCCAAAATAGGGAGCTACTTTCCGCCCACCCTGTATATATTTCTATCCTTAGTATATGAACTGTCATTGTATTAATAATATTTGTCATATGGACTATAGTCTGCCAATAAACCTTTTCATTTTCATTCATTCACAGAATCCTCCGATCTACCACACGAAGAAATCGGAGAGTAGTATAAGAGAAACTTCTGCGATTTCCTATATGGTACCAGAATAACAAATCCGTTGCTGCCATCTAACCGGAACCCCCGTCAACTTCGAACCAACCAAAGCCATAGACGGAGGGGTTAACATATATATACACGCGTAAAACATCATACAATACATCGAGTGCGCAAAAACGGAAAACGTTTTTTTATCTGCCTGCATACCATTTCATCATTCCGCTCAGTGTGACACGGGTCGAATAATTTTAGAAAATTAGAAATTCCTTTCCACGTGACATGTGTAAGAGAAATGACATACAGTACATGCCGCAAGTATTACTAAAGTATCCCTGGAATCGGTAAGGATTCCAGACAATTTCGGGGATATGCATCTGTTCGAGAAATTTTACAATAATAGAGTCGCACCAAGGATGAGTCCCCATCGAGTTAAAATAGTACATTCTTTTCCTATTTTTAAAGTAGATAGCTATCCAATAAATCCCTTCGCCACCAATAACTGTCACTAGTCATTACTCTCTAGATTGTGTTCGCATCCATTTTAAAAGTCAGTAACTACACTCCTGAATCTGTCAATTTCTATTAGGGCCTGTGATTCGACGTATACTAGTACACTAATAGGGGCGTCTATCGGCTTGGCAAATTCGAGTCTGACTGAAATGTTTCCACTATGTTGTGTTTCCACTATGTTGTGTTTCCACTCTCTGTGTATTTACACTAGCAGATAAGTCAGGAGTGATGTCAAACGGATAAAGGTTAAATTGCTCGATGAATTCTTTCTGTTTTACACCAATTCCTAGCTCATCACAGGCACCGGCGATATGGGCCAGATTACTATAAGCTCTCGAGCAAAGCGGGAACATAGCGTCTGATGAATAATCCGTCTCCAATATTCCCCCCAACGCTATGCCATTAACTATAGTTATATTTTTAAGGCCGAAATTTTCGAATTTAATGGCGTTCTTTTTATATTTCCCATTCACAGAAGCGTGGTCCTGTGTGCCAATTAATAACCTTTTAGGTAGAGCTCTCAGGGCGATGTTTTCTATCTCTTTCGATGCCAATCCAGCGGGCACCGTGTATAGTTTGATCTGTACTCTGTTAATTGGGTATTTTACTGTGGCATGTAATAAATGTTTTTCAATTTCTAACTGTTTAGGCGAACTTAGTTTCACTCGATGTACGCGAAGGTGTTTCCATAATATGAATCACAACTGGCTTTGCGCCCTCTTCTTGATCAGCTCCCAGATTTAAACAGATCTCAGGATTCGTCGAGTGAGCTTTAATTTTATATTGACCCCATTCACAAGCAGCTTATGGAATGTGAAATCTGTATGCAGGCGCCCAAAACATTCGTATATCTTCTTTTTAGAATTTGTAAATTTGTCCTTTATACCACTTGCGTCTTTAGTCTGATAATAGCCCTCAGCAGTTAAAAAGGTATCCTTAGCTTCTTTTGAAAAGTTGAGGACATTTTCTAGATAGGCTCGTAGGTGATAATAACCCGTTCCTGCAGAGATGTTGACCTAATTTAAATATACGTCACACTGGCTGAATATGGAGTGTAGAAAGTTTATTTCGGGAAATACAACGTATTTGTCATCGCAATCCGTTCCATCTGAATGTGCTATACGTAGTTTAGCGTACATGTGCACGCAGCTTAGATAAAAAAGTAAGGGCCTGAGCTGGGTATCACGAATTCTATAGGAGCACTCGGGAAACTAATTGTGTTTAACGGGTTAATCGTAATAAAGTCACTGTGCTCAATAGAAACTTGCGTTGGGGCCATGTCAAAGAGGGACAGCTTCGATTTACAACATTGTGAACTACATGGATGGATGAAGCGTGCCATGACGAGCAAGAAATAGTGCTACCTCTCTCGAAAGTAGTAAGCAACCTATGATTCATGAGAATAATGTCCTTAGCTTATATCAGTTAAAAAAAATTATCAACCATAGGTTTCACACGCTTAGAGCACTTCTTTTTTGATGTCCTTTTACGTTTAACGCGACGTGCTGGTAACCCATTCTTCTTCTTCCGCATAGCCCTCTTCTTCTTTCCACCACCACCACGCATTTTTCTCTTTGCGTCTTTGATGATTTCGTCCCGTGTACGCTTTAAGTGCCTTTTTAGAGCTTCTTTAGGTCTAGCCCCCACCATTATGTATTCTACCGTGTTAAAACCTGATTGTAACGCTTTCCTCCCGAGATATCTGGCACCCCTCTTCAGCAAGGGGACAGCCGTACGTAGTATGGTTTAAAAAATGGATCCAAGCCCACTCCCACGCTGGTATCTCACCCCTCGATAGACTGTGAAAGGCTTTCGTTCCATTATAACTCAGTGCGACGAAAGTGGAGCTTCACTTTTAAGCTCCCATCACCGAATGGGAAACTTTTCCCCTCAATCGTTCTTATATATATTGAGATATTGTTTAATAGATTAGTTGCAACATTCACATAATGAGGTTTGTCATATGTAATGCGCAAGCTCTGTCCTCTTTGATTGGGAATGTGTGCGTTACGAAGCAGGCGTGTTTGAGTATCCCCCAACAATCTGATGCTCCACGATATTACTATAAATAGAGCACATGTCTGGGGGTGGATAGCCATCGCCCAATTTCTCTAATTTCAGCTGATAGATTAGGCTGGACAAATCCTGTTGTACTTCGTGAAAGGTATCTCTTTGGAGGACTGCACCATATCGTCCCTTGGTTATAATTTTGAACAACGTTTTGTCTTTAATATTTCTGTTAGCTTGTGATTTTAGGGTCAGAGTGTGTGCAGGGGTTTCTTTGTTCACGATTTCGTATACTAAATCAGCCGTAAGATTTGAGCTTTTTAAACTAACGTTTAAGTCTCTCACAACATCCTCGGCCGCACCATAACGGCCCAGTCCTAGTGTTACTACTGTAGTGTAATACAGTGCATCTCCACTCCGGACGGTACGCATGGTTTCATCCTGAGTCACCCCGGCTTTTTCACACTCATCAAGGTCTCTAAGAACCGTAAAAACGGTTTCTTTATAATCAATACTTAGAAAGAGGGTGCCCAGCTAAATTTCGCATATCCCCACTTCATACGGATCACGACTCAATTCAATGGGCCCATGGAGTTCTGTTACAAAGTTGGCCAGGGTGTTGTTAGGATGTACAGACAGAGAAAAAGAGGACGGTAGTGTGACGTAGAAATGGTTAGGCGACATGTTGCTTACTATTTAAACTTCATTATTGCATCAGCTTTTATATACTGTAGGTATTGAAGCTTTCTGGATATCCTAGCCATTTCACCAGGTACATTTTTCTCTTTCCTGAACCTTTGCTGCCTAAAATCTTTTCAATTTTAAACACGTTTTTTCCTAAATTAAATGTCACTTTCTGCAACTCCTCGCGGTAAAAGTCTCCTGCGATTTCTTCCCCATTCAAATCTTCAACGTAATACAGAATTATCTCGCCTTTATGTCTCATAGCCCTAACTTTAAAAATCTCACGTGTCCAACCTTGCTCAAATCCCTTCGCGAATTTATTACCAGAACGCGACAGTCTTACATAATCATTGATTTTGAAACGTGTAGAGTGTGGCATGGTCCTATGAATATCTCTTCTCACCTCACGCTCTGTGTGCGTACCTCTTTCTAAAACCTCGTTAGGTGTTGTCCCAATCGTGCGATGGTATGAACGGTTATAGGATGAGGCCAGTGATTCCAGAATGTCTACATATTTGTATGTGTATTTATGTGTAAAATAGCGATGCATGCGTTCCTTTATGGTACGTTGAACTCTTTCAGCTAAAGAGGCCTTATGTATAGCATTGCTAGTGTAGTAACTGATATTAAATTCTGTCAGCATGTTCTGAAAAGCTCGACCTATAAATTCTTTCCCCATATCCGTAAAAAATAGCCTGGAATCCTGTTTTCTTTCAACATCAGCGTTTTGGTGGCTTTAACAACTGTTTCAGGCGATTTATTTTTCAGAGGAATTAGCCACAAATATCTAGAAAATACATCTATTATGAATAGGATGTAGCGGTAGCCATCATTATATACTGAATATCTTTGCATGTCTGTTAAACCTGCTTGCCAAATAGAGTCAATCGAGGCCGCGGTTGTCTTGGCTGTTTTAAACCTTTTTCTCACCGGCTTATGAAGTGTATAAGCATCCTGCTCCCGAAAAATCGTCTCAACATCTTTTTTCCCTAATCCATCATTATAAACACCTCTGTACAGTCTATCAACGCCTCCGTAGGAAGCTGGGTTAGAAATGTCAGCATAGCATCTTCTTAATATGTTAGCCATTTACATATTTTAGAGGCACGTGAAGAGGATTGATTGACTGTTGTTGTTTCGTCTCTTCTTTCTCCTCTTCAGAGGTGCTACCGCTGGGGGTAATGGCGTACTTAGTTGTGGCACATGCGAGGCTTGCTCCAAGTCTTTTAACCTGTTCAGATTTCCTATCAATGTTTTGGGGACATTTATTTGTTGTAGTCTTGCTTTAATATGCTTTCATCCTGATGGTGAGGGTCTATCCCACTTTCTCACCAGATCGTGGACGATGTCGACGATATTCGAGCCCTGTACCTTTGTTCCTTCCACAATGATCTCACTTGATACTCAACTGTATGATGGGGTCCTCACTCAATAGATTATAAAGAATTAAACTTTTATTCCTCAATGTAAGTGGGAGGCTGCTTTTTAATACATGCTCGATATGTTGTGGGACCGACCCATTATTCTTTGTTTGGTCATCTCTAACGTCGGACCCAGGTCCTTTGTCGCCATGCTCATCGTTGTCCGCGCTGTGCCTAATAAACACGGGGATCTCTGTCGGATTCTTATAATTTTCGTACTCGTGAAGAAATTTCTGCAGAGCTTCTTGGTATAAGATTCTTTTCTCATCAGGTGACTTTTCACTGTTTAATAGGGCTAACAATTCCCTTTCCATTCTTTTAAGCCTGCTTTTACAGGGCTCTAGAACGTAGTCAGAGTTGACCCTGGATCTCTGCATAGCAATGGTGTTGAACACGGTCTGCGACGCGTAGTTGAACGTATTGTGGAGTTTGCCCCTCAGAACCGCGACGAACGTGAAGTCAGGACGAGGCTGTCCTTCGGGTTCGGGTCAGATGACAGGGATGTAGGTGATTTTTGGGTAGTAATACCATTCAGACGCTTGGCCGCTGTAGATATAGAATACATATTAAGTCGTATAATGCAGGCCTGTCAAAGTAGTACAGCCTTCAATATGGACAACTTCACGGTAGATATTGACAGAGTATTCCGGGTTGCGGGTCATAGTGCCACACCTTATACTCTTAACTTCAATTCTCAGGCTATTTACAGACGGCATATAAACGCCGATCGTGATTGCGGCTTTATAGCATTAGTCTTGGCTCGTATGTTTACTGTGCTAAATACACGGACCCAAAAAATTTGGTTACCTACGGTTGTGCAGTGTGCCCTTAAACTATCTTCAGATTGAAAGCTTGAGTTTGACTGTAATATGGGTCCTGAAGAGCTGAGAAGGGTAGAGCAGGAAATGAATGCTTGTATAGTTGTATTTGGAATGGATGATCGCCATAGGACTGATATTTTTAAAAGCAGTGTGAGAGATCGTACAAAACCCCTACTTATTTTAGGGCTGTCAGGGGTAACGTATCTACCCATCCATAATATAAGGGACCTTTACGCAAGTTATGATAAAAGTAAAAAATATGGAAGGCATCATGATTTGTGTAAGGGATGTCTCGAGTTTGCGGATGATATAGTGAAACATTGCAAAGATTGCCACATGGTATGTGAGCAGTGTAAAAGCTCCGAATGTGAAAGCCATGTAGTTGAAGCTGAGAAGAGGGACTGTAATGTGTGTAGACGTACATTTTTCAATAATAATTGCTTTGAGCTCCATAAGTCAATTGGCACGTGCAGGAAAATGAGAATCTGTGAATATGGTATGTTTCATATGATGGATAATTGGGGGAATTTCAAGCATAAATGTGATGAAATTCACTGTCCTACATGCCTTCAGAAATATAAGGTAGATGGTGTAAAGCATGTATTTTATAATATGAAAGATGCTAAGCCTAAAAAATAGAGGTTGTATAACTGTGTACTACGATATAGAAACACATACGGTTGCTGAAACCAAAGAGGTTATCGCACATCTACTTGTAAGTCAGACTATCTGCGATGAGTGCATGGAGGCTCAGTGTGATGAGTGTCACAAATGTGGTAAACGGACAAACGTTTTTTAAACGATTGCACACGAGAGCCATGTGAAACTCTTTGTGTTCTATCTTGTCAAGTTAGCGGAGAAGTTAAGAAAAGTGACTGTATATTCTTGACCATAATGGGCCAAAATTTGACACACAATTCCTTTATAAGGAACTGCTTGAGCACGAGTCATCGGAGATATTTACAGGCGATCCCTTGAAAAGAGGAAACAAACTTATACAGATGCAAATAAGAGGTAATGTACAGTTTAAAGACACTTTATTATTCACACCTTGTAAATTAGCCAAGCTACCCAAGATAATGGGAGTAGCCACCGAAGTTTTAAAAGGGTATTTCCCTTACACTTTCCTCACTAGCGACACTTTAAATTAAGTAGGACTACCTCCCCGCAAACACTACTTTTAACTACGCTAACATGAGTGATAGTGAGCGTGAAGATTTTGGCCGCTACTACATCAGTTTTAATGAAGATAATCCTTACAATATAGTTGATGAATGTGAGCGTTATTGCGTGAATGATGTGCGCGTGCTCAGAGTATGTTTCCAGGCCTTTAGAAGGATGTACATAGACCGTTTCAACTGCGATCCGCTGCAAGTTGCAACCACGATCGCCTTATTGTGCTTTACGGTGTTCAAGAACAATTTCATGCCTAAAGACACCTTAGCCGTCATTCAGAGAAACAACCCTCGCAGTTATGGACACAAGGCTATTTACTGGCTCATACACCTACAGCAGCAAACCGATGTATACATAAAACACGGGGAAGGCACCCATTAAGGTCAATGGTCGTGTTTTTTGGGTTGATGGTCTAAGCGAAGACCGTGTCACTGGTGAGAAGACTGCGTACTCCTTTAACGGTTGCTGGTGGCATGGATGCCCACGTCCTGAGTGTGGAATCGTAGGAGATATCTACGGTAGATCTCCTGCCGACAGTCTTGCATGGACCCGCACCCGCGATCAGCTTATAGGCACCCAGTTCACTCACAAGATCTTGTGGGAGCGTGAGTATGAAGCACGGATGGAAACAGATGGACAGTATCGTGAAGAAATAAACACGATCAAGCGTTCAATGGTGTTGGATCCTCTCAAATGCGGTTATAGCTTGTTCGGAGGGCGTACAAATCCCTTCAAACTATACTTTCCGTCTACGGAGGGCGTGAAACTCCATTACTACGACTTCTGCTCTTTATACCCCTACGTGATGAAGAACAATCCGTAACCCGTAGGAGCACCTGAAAAGCTGGTGGGACCAGCCCTGCCCACCATCGAGTTCTCAGCAAATTTGAACAAGAACTATTTCGGTCTTTCTTTCATAGACGTGCCCCCCCCCCTCGCGATTTATGGATGCCGATCTTACCCGTCGTTATAGATCACAAGCTCATGTTTCCCATGTGCGTGAAGTGCGCAGAGGAGAACAATGGGGCTTGTAATCACACAACCAACCAACGGAGGATCAGAGGCGTAAATACAAGCTCTGAGCTGTCCCTAGCCGTTCGCCAAGGCTACAGAATATTGAAGATATATGAGGTGTGGAGGTTCCAGAAGCTATCCAACCTTTTTACGCCATATATAAACACTTTTTTGAAGGATAAGGTAGAAGCATCAGGGTATCCGCGAGGAGTTGATACCGAAGATGAAAAATCGACTAATATTCAGCGTTACCGTGACCGTGAAGGGATAAACTTGACCGTTCCCAAATTGTAAAGGCAAGCGCTTTAGTGCAAAGTTGTGTCTAAATAGTCTTTGAAAATTTGCACAGAATAAAGGCAAGGGGAACGTTCATCTAGCCCAAAGTTATGAGGTGTGGGATTATGCCAGTGCTCCCAATAAAGAGGTCATGGAGATCGTGAATGTAGGTAATACGTACATAATAAAGTACAACATTACCGAATTGGCCACAGACACATCGCGTGTTACAAACATACCTGTAGCCAGCTTCACAACCGCATACGCTCGCATCGAACTTTGGGGTTTATTGCATTCTCTTTGGTGAAGGGTTCTGTACGCCGACGCAGATAGTGTGATATTCAAAGCGAGGGAATTCCTAGGAGAGTTGACTGATGAGGTCAAGGATGAGTATAGTGACATCGCATACGCCGACTCTTTTGTTTCAACAGGTCCGAAAACTTATGGGGTACGGGTGAGGGTGGGGGAGGAGATGAAATATATCGTGAAGGTTAAGGGCATCACAATTAACCAGACGAACCGTCGGATCGTTAACTTTGATTCGTTGAAGGAGCTAGTGTGCTTGGAAGATGAGGGCGACCAACCGCCCCAACTGACTGTAGGCTCCCATAATTTTCGGGCCCAGAAGCTGGGGTGTGTGAAGGAACTTAGGGGTACGAAAGTGTGTCGTAACACCTATAGGAAACGTTACCAGGTGCCTGGTACCTATGATACAGTATCCTTTGGCTACCATAACCCTTGATTGTAATATATATACACACACATGTCTATTTACTTGTTAACGATATGTTTATTTTATTTATTACACGTATTTGAATATACAGGGCGTTCATAAAAGATCTGAACGATTTGATTCGTTAATATTTTTCATACTAAATAAGATATAAAACATGAAGCATGTGTAAGCGATAGAGCAACTAATATAGTTGTTTTTTGTACAAGACCAAGGTTGTCAACATCCATGAACTATGAATCAGGATCAGGGATGCAATAGCGATGGTCGCTACTGCACGCTTGAACGCACATGGCGAGAAATTGAATATCGATTGGACGTTGTACGGGCGACCAATGGTGCACATGTTAAAGTTTATTAAACATGTGTGTGTAAAACTATTAGCTGTGCGAAGTCAAATGGACAATCTTGTTTCTTTGTATGATATTGGGTTATCACATTAATAAAGATTGAAATCGTTCAGATCTTTTATGAACACCCTGCATATACCTTGAATAATTCGATATGTTTATTAAATAAATCGTGTTTCAGTTAGCGTTTCACTTTCTCCTTTGTGTGTGTGTGTGTGTGTGTGTGTGTGTGTACAGGACAAGTCCTAAGCTCCGCCCCCTGTATGATCGAACAAAGGTCACGTGACTCATGCTACTACCTGGGCATATCTCTACCCCTGCGTGCTCAGTTGACCGCTGCAAGTCCTGGATCTCAGACGTGTATTTGAAGTCGTAGCGACAGTTGCTCATTATATAAAGAAATAGTTCTTCAGGGTGAACAGTGTAAGTGAGCTCAGCCCTGTAGCGCTCAAGCCCTTTGTACCAAAGTTCATGATATTTCGAAGAGTCTAAACCTTTTAAATAAGCATAATAAGCATCCAGTTCTAGACCATTCTCGCCATATTCATTCCAATACTCGGTAAACCCATCGAGCAGAGCGGTGTTTGCGTATTCAAGAACCGTATCAAAATAAAGCGTATCTGTAACACGTGTGTCTAATATAGGCTTTAGCTTGCGGAAACCGACGATTTCAAACATTCTGTCGAGGATGAAGTGGTTTCGCGAGGGGACAAGAACGTTATTATCAAACGCATTCTTCCACATCAGTGATACCCCCTCATATGCACAATGTGGAGGGGTATCCGGATATCACTAATCCGGGTATCACTAATCTATTCTCTTCTTGTACCTACACCTACAGGCATTTTATAACGATCCTCGCTCCACTTCTCAACTATCACGAAGACTCTATTCATCTCCTCAACACTTAAATAAACAATATTCCGTTTACCAGAGTTTGTTTGTCTAAAGTTTGTTTGTCCAGCACATAGTTAACGGCACCGGTTTTACGCCTGAAAACACGCAATGACTTCGTCACGGACACATCGTATACGGCATTGAGAATGCTGCTCAAAGGAAGCTCCATCGTATTCTGTTGTGAGGAGTGCACTTCCGGATGGTTCAAGCTCTGAGATGACTATGAGCAGATTATTTTAACTGCCGATTTGCATTGTGAAGAAGAGTTCACAATTGAAAAGCTCGGATCGGTAAGAATAAACCCTTGATTGGAAAGGAGTGTTTATAAACTTGAATTTAATAATGATGTTGTGGCTAACAACGCCCTCTTTATGCGTGCTTTTGGTTGTATTCTGTCCGTGTTTAAAGAGAGTGATAACTTGTCAACCGAATGTAAAGTGGGCACAAAAATAGTCTTGAACGAATTGAAGGCCCTTTATATAGAGTATAGGCATCCCTATATCTTGAGCGGTGAAATAAAGTTAAATGTTAAATGTTACTCGATCACGTGCGAGTTTAGTATTTTAGTTAAACGCAGTAGAACATAATGCGTATATAGATTTCTCCTGTACTACTATTATTTTGATGCTTATATATGAATTTTTGAATGTATATTTATTTTCTTTATATTTGTTAAAATTTTATTATTATTTGATATATATATATATATATATATATATATATATTCTCCTCTACTAATAATATTATTTAAGAATATATATATATATATATATATATATAGTTTAAAGTGTGCATAAAATTTTCAACTATTTTGAATGTATATATATTTTCTATATATTTGTTAAAATTGTATTATTTAATATAAATGTGTACATAGATTTCTCCTGTACTAATATTATTTAAGAATGTATAGATTTATATATATCGTTTAAAGTGTGTATAGAATTCTTCTGAACTATTTTGATTGTATATTTATTTTCTATATATTTCATGAAATTAATTCCAATAATTCGTCTAAATAAGCAGAATGATGTACTTGTGTTTTATTATCCAATAAATGCTTTCCTGGGTGTGTATATATATATATATATATATATATATATATGATACACACGGACCGTGCATGGAACAAGGAACTCTTCTGGGATAATTAAATCCACTATAGTCCGAATAAGTAATGGTAAATGACAAATACTATAGTTTTTCTTTTTCATGATGCTAGCCCGACGTGGGCAACGGGTCACTCGCAAAGAGGTCCCATAAATATAGCTTCCCTCACCAGCTATCTGCGAAGCAGACAGGATCCAGCTTTGGGACATGGATCTAGGGTTTAAAGCAGCCTAGCCCTGCTACATTTAGAACCTCAATATAAGCAAAAGACTCGCTGCCTTCACGTCAGATTGAATACATCAAAGAAAAAGGGGTAACTATTATATTTTTAGCCAAAAAAAGTGGATTTAATTATCCCAGAACAGTTCATTGTTCCATGCACGGTCCGTGTGTATCATAAAAAACTCAGGGTACCATTCTGAGTTCATTCCCATCTTGAAACGGATATGCTATGTGCCTTGAAAAGTGGACGCTCAATTCTGCCAGTTCAGGTTTAAGTTTTGGTTTTTTGGCTAAAAATATAATAGTTACCCCTTTTTCTTTGATGTATTCAATCTGACGTGAAGGCAGCGAGTCTTTTGCTTATATTGAGGTTCTAAATGTAGCAGGGCTAGGCTGCTTTAAACCCTAGATCCATGTCCCAAAGCTGGACCCTGTCTGCTTTGCAGAGAGCTGGTGAGGGAAGCTATATTTATGGGACCTCTTTGCGAGTGACCCGTTGCCCACGTCGGGCTAGCATCACTATCATCCAATTGCTTTGATTACTTGCCTTTCCAAAGTTTTTGAATCTATCCTTAATAGGAAGATTCTTAAACACCTTTCTTCTCACAATCTTCTTTCAGATCGTCAGTATGGATTCCGGAAGGGACGCTCTACTGGCGATCTTCTTGCATATCTCTCTGACTCTTGGTCATCCTCCTTTCGGGATTTCAGTGAAACCTTTGCTATTGCGTTAGACATATTAAAAGCTTTTGATAGAGCCTGGTACAAATCTTTAATTTTCAAACTGCCGCATTTCGGTTTCTATCCTTCTATCTGTGCTTTCATCTCTAATTTCCTTTCTGGTCGATCTATAACTGTGGTTGTAGATGACCACTGTTCTTCTCCTAAAGCTATTAACAGTGGTGTTCCTCAGGGTTCTGTTCTATCACCCACTCTTTTCCTTTTATTTATCAAGGTTCTATTAAGTTGCACTTGTTGTCCTATCCACTCCTATGCCGATGATTCCGCTCTTCACTTCACTCGATTCACAAAGCGTCCCTCTCAACAGTCATTCCATGCTCCACGTAGGACGGCTATGGAACACCTGAACTCTGATGTTTCTGCCATCTCTGATTGGAGCAGAGAAAACCTTGTGACTTTCACTACCTCAAAAATTCAGTTCCTTCATCTGTCTACTTGTCACAATTTTCCACACGACTATCCCTTTACCTTTAACAACACACAACTCACTCCTTCCTCTTCTCTTACCATTATTGACGTTTCCTTTTCTCGTGATCTTTCCTGGAAACATCACATATACTCTCTTTCCAAAACAGCTTGTAAGAGGTTAGGTGTGCTGTGCCGGCTCCGCACTTTCTTCACCCCCATTCAGTTGCTGTCTCTGTACAGGGGACTTTTCCGCCCCTGCACGGACTACGCTTCTCATGTGTGGAGTGGCTCAACCCACACAGCCGTACTTGAACGGTGGAATCAAAGAATTTTCGTCTCATCAATTCCCCGCCTCTTGTTGACTATCTTCAATCCCTCTGTCTTCACCGTAATGTTGCCTCACTCTCTTTTTACTATTGTTATTATAACGGACACTGCTCTTCTGAACTGCATTTCTCCTCCTTTAAGGAGAGCACGTAGTACCAGACTTTCGACGCATTCTCATTCCTTTTCTGTCCGCAAGGGTTAATCGGTACTTTCAGTCATCCATCTACTCAACCGGTGTCTATGATCTCCAATCTTCCAAATGCAGTGTCCAGGTATCTCAAAAATCTTAGACTTTGATTTTGGTTCTCTTCTTCCGCTATGGCGGAGGAGGGGGGCGTCTTTGAGGGCATTCGCCCTCAGCCCCTTCTTCCTACATCAAAAAATGTGTTTACAACTTCCTCAGGGAACGGCAGCAAGCCTTAAAAATCCAAGGAATACCATCATCAGAGTCGGAAGTACGTAGCTCAGTTTCACAAGGAACAGTATTAGCCCCACTCCTATTTTATTATCATGCTGACAGACATAGACAATGGAATAACCAACAACAGTAGAGTAACATCCTTTGCGGATGATACAAAAATCAACAGAAGAGGTGGAGGCTTTACAGAGACACAAACAGAATATACAGATGGTCAGAAGATAACGTGAAATTTCACACCGATAAATTTCAGCTCTTGAGATATGAAAGAAATGAGGAACTAAACCAAAGATATCAGATAGACAGAAAATTCAGAGAAGCAAGAAAGCAAAACATTTAGAGATTATAATGACCGATGACGCAAAATTTGAAACACAGAATTGACGTCCTCATATAAAAAGGGAGAAATTAATAAACTTGAGAAAATTAAAAGAAATTTCACAACCAAGACTGATAGCGACAAAGAACTTAATTATTGGGAAAGACTAAATTAAATCTGTATTCATTCGAAAGAAGAAGAAGAGAGTTACAAGGAGTTACAAGGAAAAGAAGTACCTCAAAAGGCCTTGCGGCCCATACCGAGGAGGTGTCAATGGCAATGGGTACCATGGAAAAATTCCTACACCCTCAAATAGTGTGCAAGATTCGGTCTAACCTTTTCTTGAACTGATCCACAGAAGAACTGTTCACAACTTCTGAAGGTATCCTGTTCCACGTGTCACAGATCTTATAGGTAAAGTAATTCCCACACACACTAATGCTAAACCGTTTCAAATCCAACTTCCAACCATTGTTGCGAGTTGGGTTATCATTTAAACTAAACATGCTTCTAAAATCGACATCGTTGAACCCGTGTAAGAGCTTGAAAACCTCGATCAGTTGACCGCGCAGCCTCCGAGTTTCCAGCGAAAACAAATTCAGGACACGTAAGCCTCGATTGTAGCCCATATGCCTAACGGAAGGGATTAACTTTGTGGCCCTCGCCTGTACTCGCTCCAGCCTCTCAATATCTTTCCTGAGGGTGGGCGACCAGAACTGCACAGCATACTCCAGGTGCGGCCGAACCAGGGAATTGTACAGAGAGAGCACAATCTCCTTGTTCTGAAATCGAAATTGCCTCCTGATATAACCCAACAGCTTCTGGGCTTTCTTTTCCACCCCTACGCACTATTTGGCCGGGTCGCTGCTAATTAGCACACCCAAGTCCTTTTACAAATCAGTGGCCTCGATGTTACTCCCCAAATGGAGTAGTCTGACTTGGGATTGGCGTAGTCAATGTGCATGACCTTGCAGTTACCCAAGTTAAACGGCATTTCCCATTTTTTGGACCACTCTCTATCCTACGTAGGTCCGCACGCAGTTGCTCGATCGCTTCGAACGTCTCACCATTAGCCCCAAGCTTGGTGTCATCAGCGAATTTGGCGATCCTACTGACGATGCCAGCGTCGATATCATTTATATAAATGATAAACAACAGTGGCCCCAAATCGGAACCCTATGGAACCCCGCTAGTGACCGAGGCCCAACCCGAGCTGGTCCCTTTAATTACAACCCTCTGCCGCCTATTCTTCATCCAGTTTCCAATCCAGCTACCTACTTCCCCACCGAGACCGAGCGCGAGGACTTTGGCACACTTTAAAGGTTAATATCTTGGCAACCAATAAAGATACAGAGGCGTGTAATATACGAAAATAAAGGTTTTTGTAAGCTCCACAAATATAATTGACCCCTTTGTTAATCAGAGTAACTTCTACATTACAAAAATGTACAGAAATAAAACACTTGTCATTTTGGCCTTACTGTGCAATCCAAAAACTTGAAAGTGTCACCTGATAACCTCCAAGAGCTCAAATTTGATGGCTCCTAGCAAAACGTTTATTAGTAAGAGCTTAGAAAGTTTCCCACAAAAATTGATGCTTTTATCCAGTGTGTCTCCTTCATTTTGGTAAGCTGCCTGAGAGAGAGAGAGAGAGAGAGAGAGAGAGAGAGAGAGAGAGAGAGAGAGAGAGAGAGCCATAATTTACATAAGGAAAATGATCGAAAAACTAGTACCTAACCTCAAACTAAACCCGATTAACATCCAAACAACAGTGGAAAATTGGAAAGGTAGACTGTGCAGTGTTCCCAAACTAAAGGCCCGACAAGGGACACCCTCAACACTAAAGGAAAATATCTTGGTTGTCATGGGGGTGGGTGGGAGAAGAGTTTTTAACCAGCTTCTAAAGGACCTCAGGTTACAGGGGTCAAAGTTGAAATCTTTAAAAGAAGATTAGATGCCTGGCTCAGGACAGTACCAGATGGACCGAGTGTGCCTGGCTATATGCGATGGAGATCGCAATGAAGCAACTCGCTCCTCCATCAGGCGAAGCCTAGAGGTGGGGCCACTGGCTTGACCTTCGTGTGAAAAGACACCGACATTCGGAACTTTTACCAGGTTTACCAGGTGTATATATATGTTAGCGGCAATAGGCAGAATTAGGCAATAAGTAAATGACTAGGCATTAGAACTAATGCCTAAAAAAGCAGGCAATCGGCTTATTTCCTACATTGGCATTGAGATTGTAGATAAATTAATCTCCATGAATTTGAAAAAAACAAAATTAAAAATGGTAATTTTAAGTCTTGGGCGCTGGAAAAGTTAGTCTTCCAGAAACCTTTCTCAGGTAAGCAGCGCCGTTTTTTGTTTTGTCTTAACTTTATTTTTTATTATTATAATTTTAATTTTAATGTTTCCCTTTGATAATTTTATATATGATTTTTTTCCTTTTTTATATTTTGAGGTTATATATCTAATTTTATATATGATTTTTTTCCTTTTTTATATTTTGAGGTTATATATCTAATTTTATATGATTTTTTTCCTTTTTTATATTTTGAGGTTATATATCTAATTTTATATATGATTTTTTTCCTTTTTTATATTTTGAGGTTATATATCTAATTTTATATATGATTTTTTTCCTTTTTTATATTTTGAGGTTATATATCTAATTTTATATATGATTTTTTTCCTTTTTATATTTTGAGGTTATATATCTAATTTTATATATGATTTTTTTCCTTTTTTATATTTTGAGGTTATATATCTAATTTTATATATGATTTTTTTCCTTTTTTATATTTTGAGGTTATATATCTAATTTTATATATGATTTTTTTCCTTTTTTATATTTTGAGGTTATATCTAATTTTATATGATTTTTTTCCTTTTTTATATTTTGAGGTTATATATCTAATTTTATATATGATTTTTTTCCTTTTTTATATTTTGAGGTTATATATCTAATTTTATATATGATTTTTTTCCTTTTTTATATTTTGAGGTTATATATCTAATTTTATATATGATTTTTTTCCTTTTTTATATTTTGAGGTTATATATCTAATTTTATATATGATTTTTTTCCTTTTTTATATTTTGAGGTTATATATCTAATTTGATATATGATTTTTTTTCCTAGTTTTTAGACTTCATCGTGATTTGCGCACTTGACAATGGGGGAGCAAGAACAATTATTTTACAAAGAAATAATGATAAGATTTAATTCAGGCAAAACAAAAACCAAGAGAAGGAAGCTAGTTCTATGGTGAGGAGCAGCAAGAAGGCCTTAGGTACTCCAGAAGTTGGACACACTGTAGCTATTCCTGTGCCATTGTATAATAGAGGAAAAGGTGACAGCAAGAATATTTTGGGCAGGATAGTAGAGGTATGAATTTTCCCTTTCACAAATCTGGACATAAATAATTTATACTGCAGGTGAATGATAGTGGCAGAAGCACGATAGCTACCAGGTACGGAACACTAAAGGGTATGCATGGAATCAACGAAATGAGCATCTGCAAGAAAAACCTACTGACCGAAAATGATACTAGATGTGACATGACTGTCAGCATCAGAGAAGCTGCAAATCAACAATCGATTTCGCGAGGACAGTGCTTCTTGCGATGCCAATGTGTGACAAAACGCAAATCAAACAGATGCAAGTGTAAGAAACAAGGACAGCTTTGCAACAGCAGATGCCACAATTCAAGTCCATGTGAAAACAAATAGCATAAAACTGTTATTTTTTAAATATTATTTTAAAGATTGTTTTAATGTGAAGTAAAGTCTGTTTGTTTTCCACCGTGTAGGCATTAAGCCTAATGACGATTCCATAGTTATAGGAATTAAGCTCAATTCCTAGGCATTACAATTATTCCCGTAGTATAGTAAAGCATTAGTCCTAATGCCTAGTCATTTACTTATTGCCTAGTCATTAAGCTTATTGCCTAATTCTGCCTATTGCCGCTAACACACACACATATATATATATATATATATATATATATATATATACGAGGTCTGATAAAAAAGTTCCGGGACAGATGTATTTATTGCAAAACTAAATGTCACATACCTAATCAGATTTGTCTCCTTCAAAGCAGTCTCCTTCTGATTGCAAACAGTAATTGTAACGGTCCAGCCATTTATTGAAGCACTTGTTATACTCTTCCTTTGGAATGTTCTTCAATTCTTGTGTCGCATTTTGTTCGATCTCTCTACTTCCTGAAATCTTTTTCCCCTTGAGGGTGTTTTTCAGCTTGGGTGGGGAACTAGTGGAATGTTGTGCTTCGTTACGAATTTCTTATGGAGAGTGCAAAATGCCCGGCAAAATGGGCGTCGGATTCGTGGATGTTACATCATGACAATGCGCCCTCTCACACATCACTCTCCATAATGGAATTCTTAACGAAGCACAACAGTCCACTGTATTCCCCGGATTTGGCACCCTAAGACTTTTTCCTGTTCCCCAAGCTGAAAAACACGCTTAAGGGAAAAATATTTCAGGAAGTACCAGAGATCGAACAAAATAAAATGCGACCACGAGAATTGAAGAACATTCGGAAAGAAGAGTATATATACTAAGTGCTTCAATAAATGGCTGGACTGCTGCAATCACTGTTTACAATCAGGAAACTACTTTGAAGGAGACAAATTTGATTAGGTATGTGACATTTAGTTTTGCAATAAATACATCTGTCCCGGAACTTTTAGATTAGACCTCGTATATGAGGTGCTCCGGACCACAACCTGCCAAGCGCCAGTGGGGCCAGAATTGAGTTATTTATACAACTATATTCCCCCACCCTTCCTCTATCCCGTGGGTGAGTCAGAGAGCAGATTGTGGACCTGTACGTATGGTCGAAATCAATCAAATATCGTTATTGGTTCAAAAGTTATGGCACTGTGCAAGTTCACAAACTTTGACTGCATTTTTCTCTATTTTTTAAATTTTGGCGCTTGGCAGCTTGTGGTCCGGAGCGCCTCATATATATATACACACACACAAAGTTTTACCCCTCCAAGCCCTTCACCCACTCCTCAACATTCTACAAATCCTCATTCACATTCCCTCAATGATGCCACCACTCGGCTGCGTGATTTTATTGGCATGCATACGTCTATACTAAGGACGTTTAAGTTATTTATAGTTAAAAACTAATTGATGGGAAAGAAATTCTTTTAAAAGGCTTTCTTTCTTTTGCGGTCATCAAATTTTACAAGAATAAAAGCCAGAATTCTACCTAATTTATACAGTATGAGAAACGACTGTATTGATTTTTCAGTGACTCAGTCAGGGTTGCAAGATTGGTCGAGAAGTCGTAAGTTTGGCTACTTTTAAAACTGTGTCGCGCTACTTGCTATAAAAATAAAATTTTGCGACTTGCGACTCTTGGAACATCGTAGTGCGAATTTTATAATGTTTTGCTACTTATAACTATGGTAAATATAACAAGCGGCAATAGTATGTAGCATCGGGTTCAGATATACATAAAGTGTTTGCTTGTGTACAAAAAAGTGACATTGCAGTTTTGGCAAATCATAATTAAAACGATGATAATAGCACATATACACTTATAAATTCAACTTCTCAACTTTGACCGTGCCACACACAGAAGCCATAAAACAGCAGATACAACAACTCAACACAGAAATAAACAACAAACTCAAAGAAAAACAAACAGAAACATTCAGGGAATTCATAACAACACTAAACCACTCCACAGATACATCCAGGCTATACAAGACTATAAACAGCATTACCCACTCTAACAGCGGCATTCACACCTCACACGCGGCTATCTGTCGCAGCCAAAATAATATCCCAACATACACACAACAAGCTAACATTCTAGTTAATCACTACGCAAAGATAAGTCACTTAAACGTAGACAACAACCAGAAACACGCAGACAGACAAACAGCCAGACACAAGAAAACCTACAGACTCGACACGACCATTACACCCTTCAATATAGACCAGATCACCAAGATCATCAAAAACATTAAGAATTCGAAGGCTACTGGACCAGACAACATATCTAACATACACCTTAAACACTTGGGCCCACAAGGAATACTGGCTCTCACAAATATCAGCACATATTCATACCAACACTGTATTATTCCTGACATATGGAAACAAGGTAAAATTATTACACTACTCAAACCAAACAAAAATCCAACAGAACCAGCTTCCTATAGACCCATTACTTTACTATGCACACCTTCCAAAGTAACAGAAAGACTAATCTTACAAATCACCAACCCACACATTCCACTACCGCCTACTCAACATGGATTCAGACCTCACCACTCAACCACGAAATTACTCACTAACCTCACGCAGCACATCATGGATGGCATCAATTCCAGACGACCAGCTCAACGTACACTATTAGCAACAATAGACATTAGTAAAGCATTTGATGCTATCCCACGCTTCCCTCTCATAAACAAAATACTCAACACAAACATGCACAATAACACCAAAAGGTGGCTGAGCAACTATCTTTCAGGAAGATACTCACATGTCACATTTAATGGCAAGTCATCCAAAAACAAGCTTTTTCCGAACGGGGTCCCTCAAAGCTCTGTTCTCTCACCAACACTCTTCAATTTATACATGCATGACATTCCAACACCCATAGATAACAAGCTTACCTTATCATCATATGCAGATGACATCACTCTAACATCCACCCACAACAACATCGACACCGCTACAAATAACCTACAAACATACATAAACAATATACAAGACTGGCTCACACACAATAGACTCAAAGTATCGCCCACAAAATCAACCATCGCCTTGCTTACAAGCAACACAAAAGAACACCTGATAATTCCACAGCTTACACTAAACAACATCAACATTCCACACACTCACAGAACCAAAATACTTGGGGTCACATACAACACATCATTATCTTTTGCAAACCACATTCAGGACATTAAAAACAAAATGTACGTCAAGACTTAACACGCTTAGGGTACTAACAGGCACAAACTTTGGACACCAGCAGGAAACAACATCACTCATATACAAACAATATATTCGCTGTTATGGACTATGCTAGCCCATGCTGGGCACCCATTATCTCAAACACACACATAAACACCTCACAGACAATACAAAACAACGCACTTCGTATCATTACAGGATGCACTCAAACAACACCAGTACACAGTGATGGGCATCGATACATGAAAATCGCTAAAGCGATACCGATACATCGATACATGAAGAACGTCTTAGGCGATACCGATACGCCGATACTTTCTAGATGTCTTAAGCGATACCGATACCGATATATGCATCGCCGGTACATTTTTATAATTATTCATTTAATATGTAGGTATTAGATATTATTGTTTATACTAGTAATTTGTACGCACTGTAAGTAAAATGAACGACATTTTAATGGGTTTTATAGATGTAAATAAAAACAATTGCTTTATTTAATGAAAGTATGTTTTAATTTTGTAGGATACATGAATGACTGAAAATATTACACTAACAATTAAAAGTAATTACTATTACCCTTCAAAAATACCAGCTGGCTAAACATCTGGTCAGACAGTCTATTCCTTTTTGGAGCGTGAATGTGACCAGCCAAACTAAACAACCGTTCTACAGGAGCAGAGGATGGTAGTGGTGTGTTATACTTCAGGAAGACCCGTAGAATTCCTGGGTACTGCCTCAGAGATTGGAGAGAATGACTTCCGTCACCCAGATACTGTAAAACTTCCATCTCAGTGGAATCTTGGGTTGCAGAGACATTAGTGGAAGCAGACTCATAACAGAAGAAATCATCTGCACTTCCGTCAGATGCAGCATCACTTAGTTGTTGCTGGGGGGTCTGCTCGCTGAGGCTCTTAACAGCATTAACCAACATTTCTTGAACCCTCTTTTTGACAATGTTAGTATTAAATTTGCCTTTTATTGTCATCCCCTTTAACTTGAACAGAGGATTTGAAGACGACGCCAGTATTGCTGTTTTACACTCATGCGACGCATCAAGGCACAGAAACTTTTCAAACCGCTTAGTGAACCCTACTGTGACTGCATTGAGAAGTGGCTGACAATGACGCAATGCCTCCGCAATGAGCGTTTCTATATTATATGAGCGTTTCTATATTATGGTTAATTAATCTCAATAACACAAGTACAAACGTGTTTAAACGTTGCGCCGTACTGTGTGACGTGACCAGTAGAGTAGTACTGTCATTAAATAAATATTTAATAATATTATTAGTTATGTATATTCATAAATATAACTCAGTAGTGTCATATTATAACATCTATTTAAATATTTAAAAATTCTTATTAATGTATTGATGTATCGAAGTATCGATTTTTTTCGATACATTTAAGAAAATTGACCTTAGCGATACCGATAAATCGATACTTTTGTCAAGTAGCTAAAGCGATACCGATACCGATACAAAAGTATCGATCGATACGTATCGGCGATACATGTATCTAGATACTGCCCATCACTGCCAGTAGAACACGTGCACACAGAAACAAAAATACTGAAAGTTAGGGAACATTTAGACATGAGGGGAACACAATTCATGGCAGCAGCGACAACTAACCCACAACACCCATGCCACTACATGTACAATCATGCACCAACACCTCGCACCATTAAGGTAACACCAGAGACACATTATAACCAAATACTCCATTCATACCACGCCTCACAGACATCACACAGTACAGAAAACACATACGCACACACCTAACCCACAAAGCACTGATACGACTCGGTCCGAATGCGGTCCTAGGTGCGAAGCCGCCACCCATTAACAGGTCAGAGATCAGCCTGAGCAGATCGGATCGAGTTAACTTAGCACGATTCCGATGTGGACATCACCCCAACTTACGGACATATAAACACAGACTCGACAACTCCATAGACGACACCTGCCACCTGTGCCAGGACACACCACAAACAATTGAACACATTATGACAGACTGTACCGCTCTAGCACAACATAGAACACAACACAACATCACTAGTGCGCTGAACCTCTGGTCCACTCCGGAGAGGGCGATCGGTTACCTGCGTGCCGCCGGCTTGCTCGATCAGGGTGGGCTGATCGGCTAAACAACAACAACAACTTCTCAACTTTACGTACACATACAACTTTACACAACTTCAGAGACATAAAGTATACACAAAGAGTCAAAACATAAAGAAAACCTAATCGTTATTGATTATGTGCAAAGTTAAAAATAAATAATCCATAAACCTACACAGGCGTAGGCATTTGCAGAAAGAAAAACATTTTCACAATGGTAAATTTATTGATTTATTTTTAATACTACATTTATTTTTCAACATTTTGTGCACGATGCAAAGACGACTGGAAAAGAAAAAAGAAATAAGAAAAAGGTTTAAAAAATTAGTTAACAAATATAAGTATATATATATATATATATATATATATATATATATATGTAAAGAACGACGCTTGTATAGAAGAACGTTCCGCACAAGATTTGTTCGTTCTTTCTCCTCATCTTGTGCGGAACGTTCTTCTATACAAGCGTCGTTCTTTACATTAATTATACTGTGTGTTGTTTGCAGTTAAAATGTATATATGTGCGACATGCAGAAGGTGCCCCCTCAGGGCATTGGTTTCTGCTCGTATGTAGGAGAATTACGACTTCTGATTAATCGAGGCCCATGGTGTAGTGGTTAGCATATCTGACCGGCAATCGGAAGATCCTGGGTTCGATTCCCGGGTAGTTATCTCATTTTTCATTTGTTCGTTCTTTCTCCTCATCTTGTGCGGAACGTTCTTCTATACAAGCGTCGTTCTTTACATTAATTATACTGTGTGTTGTTCGCAGTTAAAATATATATTAGGGTGTTACACTTTTATAAAGTTGTGAATTTCACTACACTTTGCTCTTCCCCGTACACCTTATGATCTGTGAAACATATGTATCAAATTTGAAGCAAATTGAACACCATTTAGAGGTTGCACACTTATGTCACCTCTGATACCTTGGCCCTTTGTAACCAAATCTCGAGAACGTCCCAATTTCCAACATATTGTAATGTTTTCTTTTCTTTCACAGGTGCGAAAAGTGTTGAAAATGGAAAGAAAAGATCTGGCTGATTGAAAAGACTCCAGTCGAAGAGCTCTTAGGAGCAAGATTGCCATCCCGAGAGCAAGTCCTCCTCTGCTTTATGTACCATCACCTGGAGCTGAAGGAAACAATCCCCCTTGCCATCAAGTCTACGAGTATCAAGCTTCAAGAAGTTTGGAAGAAGGCGAATATCCCCGTGAAGACAGAGGAGAACATTAGAGCTGCTATACTAAAACTGTACAAAGAGTACCAAAACTTGAAGAAGGAGAGGTCGAAAGAGACGGACAAAGCCATTATGAAGCGTCAGGTGTGGAAGGGAGACCTTGCTGACCTTTTCGACATTGCTTGTCAAGGTGTGATGAGCATGAGTTCAGTTCCTGAGGAGGACAAGGTTTTCTTGTCCTCCCAGAGGGAGGACAGAATAAGTTCTTCACTGGCTGGCTAGATAGGAAACACACGATGGCTGTCAAACGGAAAGAAGAAGCAGCTAAGAAACTTGAACTTCGAAAACGAAAGCATGCTGAAGAAGCTGAAAAGCTGAAAAGCTCTCCGAGAAAATGAAACTGGATAGCACATCCTCTACCTCAACGGCGACAACAGATGATGACGATGATGAAGATTTCGCTGCTCCATTGGCCTCTAAGTCGCCTCGTCGTTCCAAGAACACACTTGATCCAACACTCGTGGCTACTTGGGATAGAGAACAACTCTCTATTCGACAAGCAAGCACTTCCTTCATTGCAACTGCTAAAAGTCTCGGACAAGATGTATCGCAGATTATTATTTCGCCATCAACTGTTCATCGAGCAAGTGCCGAGTATTGAGAGAAAATGGCCAAACAACTTGAGGAGTCGATCTTCAAAGATCCACCTCTCTTAGTTCTGCACTGGGACAGCAAGCTACTACCCCAAGCTGCTGGCGGAAGCTCTAGAAGCTTGGAAGACAGAGTAGCTGTTGTGGTAACAGGGAAGGAGTTCGAGCATCTTCTTGGAGTGCCTGTTGCCCAGGATGGTACTGGTGAACAAATGGCTCGAGCCGTCATCCAGGAGCTGCAACGATTTGGAATTCAGGCCCGCATCATTGGCCTCTCGTTTGACACTACGGCGTCCAATACCCGACTTCTGCAAGGGGCATGTATGATGATTAAACAATTCCTTGGTCGGTCGCTCTTGTGGTTGCCTTGCCGTCACCACATTTATGAGCTCATTTTGAAGGAGGTCTTTCATAAGTCCCTGGGGCCAACAAATGGTCCTGAAATCCTGTTGTTTCGACGATTTCAGCAGCGTTGGGACTTCATTAACAAAAATTGTTTCAAAACCATGATCGATGAAGAAGAGCCAGCCACTAGGTACTTGGAAAATGAACGAATCAGGATGGTGAGTTATCTTCGTGGAGTCATTGAAAGTTGATGTCACCCGAGAGAAGATTATGAGGAACTCCTCAAGCTGTCGCTCCTTTTCCTTGGAGGCTGGGGTGGAGCTGAGTTCTCCTTCAGGACTCCAGGAGCCCATCATCAAGCCAGGTGGATTGCGAAAGCTATCTATGTGCTGAAAATGGTTTTGTTCCGGGAGCAACTGGAACTCACCGACCGAGAGGTGAAGGGATTGCACGACGTGGCCCTTTTTACGTGTTTCATTTATGTCCGGTTCTGGCACGAGGCAGTGGTCAGTAGGTGGGCCCCGAAAAATGACCTAGACATGATTCAACTGTTGATTTCATATCCGAACAAGGACCTGGGCCAGGCTGCCTTGAGAGTTGCCAAAAGGCACCTATGGTATCTCTCTGAGACTCTAGTCGGCTTGGCTTTCCTTGATGAACGGATATCGCCAAATGAGAAAGAAAAGATGTTCCAGGCCTTGAACAAACCTGCGTCGAGGAAGGAACTCAAACGACTCGAGTGGAAAAACCTGACTTTTGAAGGCAAGGATCTGAGCAACTTCGTCACTCAAAGGACGAAGACATTCTTCGACAACTTCGGCGTCGGGGATGTCGACAACGTAGAGGAGTACACCAAAAATGACGGCTTGAGAGAGTCAGTCAACACGCTGAAAGTCGTAAACGACACAGGCGGAGAGTGGAATTGCATTAATCAAGCAATTCAATGAATCAGTCAAGGACGAGAACCAAAAACAATTCTTGTTGCGGATTGTTGAACATCATCGAAAGGAGATGCCGAAAAGAACCAAGGCGGGAACGTCGTTGTAGGCTTGTACCAATTCAAAAATTGATTCGGATTTTCCGATTTTAATACTAGAGTTTTTTATTTTCTGTGCTTCCAAGGGAGAATTCTTTTGTAACACTGAAGAAAATTTTGTATTATTAAATTGTATTGTATTGTGTAATGTGTATTGATTTGAATTTTACAATTTTATTATTAGAGTTTTTCATTTTCCATGGTTCCAAGGGAGAATTTTTTCGTAACACTGAAGAAAATTGTTTATTATAAAAAGTTCAAATGTGTGCAACCCCTAAATATCACTTACTCGTTTTCAAAATTGGTGCACATCTTTCTTACATGAAAAGGAATAAAAGCACAAGCAAAGTGGAGAAAAATATTGACCTTTGATATTTTCCTCTGTACGAGTGAAACACTCTAGTTCATGGGTCGGGGAACTTTTTTGGGTATTACCCAAAAATCTATTTGAGTAAAATGAAATTACCCCCAGACTTCAAAGTAAACAAAAACAAGCCAATTGCTCTTAAAATTGTTGCATATGGTGTCTCATACCGCACGCATACCCCCAAAATGTTTAAATGTACCCCATTTGGGGTAATTTACCCCTGTTCGCCGACCACTGCTCTAGTTCCTTGTTCCATGCACGGTCTGTGTGTATGATATATATATATATATATATATATATATATATATATATATATATAAGCAGAAAGCCACAGACAAGAAGGAAAGAAACATCCATCATGTTGGAAAGGGACTATATTTTGTACATTGCAACGTTTCAAGCACAAACTATGCTCATCTTCAGGCAAAAATTCTAAAAAGTTAAAAACAGAATATTAAAAACTATATTGACAAATAAACAAAATAAAGTAGGGAAAAAATTCGCAGGCTTTAAAAAATGAAAGTCACACTAAAAGATTCTAAAAAGTTAAAAACAATTAAAAACCATAATGACAATTGTAAAACAATAGGGAAAAATTCACAAGCTTTAAAACAATGAAAGTGACACTAAAAAAGAACAATGAATAACAGTTATAAAATACAAAATGTAAAACCCAAAAAACTAAAAATTCACAAACTTTTTAAAAACACTAAAAAATGAAAAACCCACACTAAAAGGCACACACCTTAAGTCTAAGCAGCACAGATTCCGAGGCAAAACTAATACAAACCGAAGCATCTAAAAACAAGTAAAGGTTGGTTGTTGAAGATGTTCAGTTTAGACGGAGGGGAACGGATGAATTCACTAGGGAACAACATTTTTGTTTCTTGTAAACTATTTGGTGTTTCTTATAGAACCTTTGATGCTGATTCCAAATATGGTTTCAGAATTTTTCTACCACCCACAGTTTTCGAGAAAATAATATTTCCATTTACTCAGAGTTTTCCCAAAATATTAGTTAAAATTAAGTGTACTAATTTAATTTTACTTTCTTTTTTTTCCAGGTTAACTATATTTAATAGTATTTTTTGCATTAAAAAAATATAGCTATTTAAACAAACAGATTTTTAATAAAAAGAGAATTTTTTTTCAAGTTTTGCTCAAATTTTAAAATTGTTCATAGTAGAAAAAATTGGTTTTTCATTCCAAAAAGTTTTCCGTGATTTCAATAATTTTCTGCCAGCATGAATCGAAACTGTATTAATCCCAGAGATACATTTTGCTACGTATGTGGAGAACTGACCATAATGGCACAGAGGAAGACGATGACCCCACTCGTGAAGAATGCTTACGAACTTTATTTTGGATGTAAGGTAGGCGACCAAGACAAATCCTGGGCACCTCATATCTCATGCATTTCCTGTGCCGTCACTCTTAGGGGTTGGATTAAAGGTACCCGCAAATCTATGCCATTTGCCATACCAATGATTTGGAGAGAGCCCAAGGATCACCTAACGGATTGCTATTTTTGTATGACTAACGTTTCAGGATTCTCTGCCAAAAATAAACATAAAATTCAATACCCAAATCTTGCATCTGCCATGAGACCAGTACTACATGACGATGATAACCCAATTCCAACTCCCCCAAAGTCATGGACACTGGATGAAGAGTCTGAAGTTGAACCAATGGAAATTGATGACACTAAAGATACAGACTTTCAGCAACCTGAATCAAATAAACCACGTATGATAACGCAGGTTATGTTGAATGATCTCGTGAGAGATTTGGACCTTCCGAAAAAGAAAGCGGAATTATTGGGCTCCAGGTTACGTGAATGGAATTTGCTGGCAAAAGATACAAGCATATCGGCGTTCCGCACTCGCCAAAAAGATCTGATGCAGTATTTCTCCTCGTCAGGTGGTTTATGCTACTGTAATAATGTAAATGGACTGCTGTTAGCTCTCGGTCATGAGCACAGATCTGAAGATTGGCGTTTATTTATTGACTCTTCGAAGCTAAGCCTCAAGGTTGTACTACTTCACAATGGAAATAAATACCCTTCCATTCCTGTAGGGCACGCTGTCCACATGAAGGAATCTTACGAAAATATGAAACTCATCCTTCAGCAGATCAATTATGACCAGTTTCGTTGGTATATATGTGGGGATTTAAAAGTCGTCGCGCTTCTTCTGGGAATGCAGCTCGGTTATACGAAGTTCTGCTGCTTCCTTTGTGAATGGGACAGCAGAGCCAGAGATTCGCATTATTTTGTAAAGGATTGGCCACTTCGTCAAAAATGTATCCCAGGACTGAAGAATGTGTCTCATGAACCCTTAGTTGACCCCAAGAAAATATACTTACCGCCACTTCACATCAAACTTGGCATCATGAAAAATTTTGTCAAAGCAATGAACAAGGAAGATGAGGCATTCAAATATTTGAAGAAAAAGTTTTCACGACTTAGCGATGCAAAGATAAAAGAAGGGATCTTTGTTGGTCCCCAAATCAGAGAGCTCATGAAAGATCAAAAGTTTGATGATGCCTTGAGAGGAAAAGAAAAAGTGGCATGGGAGGCCATGATGAATGTTGTCACAAATTTTCTAGGGAACATCAAAGCCTCTAACTATGAAAAAATAGTGCAGGACATGATTGAAGCATATAGGTTATTGGGATGTAATATGTCACTAAAAATCCATTTCTTGCACTCCCATTTAGATTTCTTCCCTGAAAACCTCGGCGACGTAAGCGATGAGCATGGAGAAAGGTTCCACCAAAATATAGCTACTATGGAGAAACGCTACCAAGGGAGGTGGGATCCGGCAATGTTAGCTGATTACTGCTGGACATTGATGCGAGAAGCTCCTAATGAAAACTACAAGAGAAAATCAGTGACAAAGAAGTTTTAAGAAGAATATTTTAAATGCCAATCTGCCACTAATATAATTTTTATGAAGTATTTTTACTAACTTCTATACACTTTTTGAATAAATATTAAAATACAAATTTCTCAGTAACCTTGGGTGATAGAGAAATTCTACGGCTATATTCGGAATCAGCGGAAAAAATCCTATAAGACCGACCTGTTCACGTCCAAGAAACAAAAAAAAAGTTAAAATTTGTTCCCCAGTGAATTAATTACACTAGGCAACAAATTTCAACTTTTTTTTTGTTACAGACACGTGAACTACTGATTCCTACTAAAGCGCTGATGCTGATTTCAGATCTGATATCAAAATTTCTCTATCACGTCCAGATTTTGTGTAACCGAAAACCCCTATTTTTCATTTTGTCTCACCCGCTTCTATTACGAAAGCCGTCTAAGCTACTTTTCCGTGCCACGTTTTATGTTAAGCATACTTAAATAATTAGTGAACAGGGATGTCTTTCCTCCTTTATTCTGGCTTAAGACAGACAGCGGAATTCCGCTGGCGGAGTTACCACCCCTGCGCCCAACCATCCACCCAAAGCGCGTTTATTTTGTTGTTACTACTGAAAGGCAAATTCCTGTTCTTAAGTGAAACTTTGGTGTGTCCTCTTCCTTTGTCGCTTGTAGGATGACGAGCTCTCCTTCTGCAGGAACCAACAATAATCTCCCATCATATTTGGGTTGAAATTACCTTGGTATCTGTTTTCCATAACTGAGATCTGTTGGTGGAAGCGCTCACCATGCTCGTCACTTACAGCCCCAAGGTTGGCCGGGAAGAAGTCAAGATGAGAATGTAAAAAATGAATTTTCAAAGACATTCTGCATCCCATTATTTCATAAGATTTAAGCATGTTTTCTACGAGTTTACGGTGGTTTTCAGCTTTGTGGTTTCCAAGAAAATTTTTGACAACTTCAACGAAAGATGTCCATGCTCCTAGTTCATTCTCATTTAGGTTAGATGGAAACGATGAGTCGTGGATGACACTGCGGATCTGTGGTCCAGTGAAAACTCCAGCTTCTAGCTTAGCATCTGTCAATATTCCTTTGAATTTATCCTTTAAATATTGGAAACCACTACCTTGATGATCCATACCCTTCACGAAATTTTTCATAAGGCCAAGTTTAATGTGAAGTGGTGGAAGATGTACTTTCTGAGGGTCAATAAGTGCTGGGTGTTTCACATTGTATTTACCAACAACATGTTCAGTTCTAGATGGCCAATCATGTTTTTTGTAGTGGTTCTTGTCATCTCTGCTGTTCCATAGACACAAAAAGCACATATGCTTTGTGTAGCCCAACTGTAACCCAAGAAGTAATGATACAACTTTAAGGTCGCCACAAATATTCCATGTGTGGTCCTTATATTTGATGAGTCTTAGCAGCAGTTTCATCGATTCATAAGTCTCATTAAGGCCAGTGGCATGTGCTACAGGTATTGAAGGTTTTTCATTGCCGTTGTGCAGTAATACAGCTTTAAGGCTAGCTTTACTAGAGTCAATGAACAGTCTCCATTCTTTTGGATCATAGCGACAGCCAATCCCTTGCATCAGACCACTGATATCGTGGCAGAAACAAACGTTTTCTTCCTGTAAGTAAAATGATGAAAACTGCAAATGGCGATGGCGGAAATGGGAAACTTTGGTGTTGGTTGGAAGATTAAATTCTTGAAGTCTTGAACCAAGCAACTCTGCCTTTTCTTTTGGTAATTCCAAATCGCGCACTAAGTCATTTAACTCCGCTTGACTTAACAAATGTGGGGAAATATTTGCATCTGGAACATATATGCCATCTTTCCCTGTTTCTATATCACTAGCAGAATCTTCAGATGAACTGCTGCCTGTTATCGTTGCTGGTGGAACTGGTGGTGGATTTGTTTCATCATGTGGTACTGGTTTCATTGCTGATTCGCAGTTTGGGTACGTGATCTTTGATTTGTTTTTCTTTGTGAAACCAGCAATCTTTGTCAAACAAAAATAACAATCATTGAAGTGATTTTTCGGCTCATGCCAAACCATGGGGACTGAGAACGGCATAGCTTTTCTTTTACCATTCATCCAAGCTATTAACATTGCATTGCACTGTGCACAGCAAATATGTGGTGCCCAGTCCCTCTGTTGGTCTCCTAACTTACAGTCAAAAATAACACTTGTAGGCAAGTGTAATCTTTGTTGTTATGTTTCTACGTTGTGGCTTAGGTGTATATTGTCCACAGACAAAGCAGAAGTTGTCTGGGTGATTTACACAAGCACGTCTATTTGATGCCATTTTGAATTACCATACAATATCTGAAAAAACGTAGAAAGTAATTATTACGATGTGCAAAATAAAAAGAAATACACCCTTAGTACAAAACAAATGCTATAAAAACAACTCGGGATAAATTTTATTTATCAAAATTGTTCGAATTTGTATATAGTTGGCAAAAAAAATTGCTTTAACCTTGAAAAGCAAGTTTCATATTACTGGCATTAAGCCGATTAAAACCAAAATCTGGATGTGGTAGAAAATTTTACTAAAAGTGATTTGCATTTTACACAAAATCTAGACGTGATAGAAAAAATATAATTATAGATTTGAAATCAGCATACCGAAATTAGCTAGGAGCACCTATTTGGTCTTCTGTAACAAAATCTTTGTTGCCTAGTGTTATCAGAGTTGAGCGAAGGGGAGAGAGTTTTAATATACAGGGATTCTAAAAGTCTTAAAGTTTGCTTACACGGAGCGGAATCTAAAATGTTAAAATTAGCTAAAGTTATATCCACTTTGCATAGAACAACATGGCTGCGTCTAGCTGAAACTTCTTTAGTTCTCAGTGGTTTGTCAGTTCTATGGCTTATGCCCATATGGGCACAGAAACGCGACTCGAGGCTCCGCACAGTGCTGCCAATATAGCTACGATCACATCGGGGACACTTGAATTCATAAACAACAGCACTGCGCAGAGCATCCGATACACGGTCTTTAACATTAAAAAATGAGCCAATAGAACGACGGTTAACAAATACTAGTTTAAAATCTATTTGACAATAAAATTTACTAAGAAGTGGCAAAAGGTTATTACGGCAATAAGAATTTAGATATCCCATTTCTGGGAGCACAAGTTTACTCTGGAGGAAGAATCAGATTCCAAGCTGCCTTTTTTGGATTTACTGATTAGCAGAGAGAGTGACTCTATTATTACTTCAGTGTTTCGTAAGAAGACGTTCACCGGTCTTGGACTCAATTTTTTAAGTTACTGTGATTTTAAATACAAGCTGGCATCTGTTAACACCCTACTTAACCGAGCGTATAATTTATGTTCTAACTATCAGTCTCTGCATAATGAATTTGTTTTTTTAAGAAAATATTTTGTGAATAATGGTTATCCTTTGCAGATTGTAGAAAACGCTATCAATAGATTTTTAGCTAACATTTACAAACCAAAAATGTCTAAATTTTAACGTTCCTAAAGATGTATATTATCTTGTGCTCCCAGAAATGGGATATCTAAATTCCTATTGCCGTAATAACCTTTTGCCACTTCTTAGTAAATTTTATTGTCAAATAGATTTTAAACTAGTATTTGTTAACCGTCGTTCTATTGGCTCATTTTTTAATGTTAAAGACCGTGTATCGGATGCTCTGCGCAGTGCTATTGTTTATGAATTCAAGTGTCCCCGATGTGATCGGAGCTATATTGGCAGCACTGTGCGGAGCCTCGAGTCGCGTTTCTGTGCCCATATGGGTATAAGCCATAGAACTGACAAACCACTGAGAACTAAAGAAGTTTCAGCTATACGCAGCCATGTTGTTCTATGCAAAGTGGATATAACTTTAGCTAATTTTAACATTTTAGATTCCGCTCCGTGTGAGCAAACTTTAAGACTTTTAGAATCCCTGTATATTAAAACTCTCTCACCTTCGCTCAACTCTGATAATTCATCCGTTCCCTTCCGTCTAAACTGAACATCTTCAACAACCAACCTTTATTTTACAGCCAGACAAAAGAAAACCTTCAGACTCGACACAACCATTACACCCTTCAATACAGACCAGACCACCAAGATCATCAAAAACATTAAGAATTCGAAGGCTACTGGACCAGACAACATATCTAACATACACCTTAAACACTTGGGCCCACAAGGAATACTAGCTCTCACAAATATCAGCACATATTCATACCAACACTGTATTATTCCTGACATATGGAAACAAGGTAAAATTATTACACTACTCAAACCAAACAAAAATCCAACAGAACCAGCTTCCTATAGAGCCATTACTTTACTATGCACACCTTCCAAAGTAACAGAAAGACTAATCTTACAAATCACCAACCCACACATTCCACTATCGCTTACTCAACATGGATTCAGACCTCACCACTCAACCACGAAATTACTCACTAACCTCACGCAGCACATCATGGATGGCATCAACTCCAGACGACCAGCTCAACGTACACTATTAGCAACAATAGACATTAGTAAAGCATTTGATGCTATCCCACGCTTCCCTCTCATAAACAAAATACTCAACACAAACATGCACAATAACACCAAAAGGTGGCTGAGCAACTATCTTTCAGGAAGACACTCACATGTCACATTTAATGGCAAGTCATCCAAAAACAAGCTTTTTCCGAACGGGTCCCTCAAGGCTCTGTTCTCTCACCAACACTCTTCAACTTATACATGCATGACATTCCAACACCCATAGATAACAAGCTTACCTTATCATCATATGCAGATGACATCACTCTAACATCCACCCACATCAACATCGACACCGCTACAAATAACCTGCAAACATACATAAACAGTATACAAGACTGGCTCACATACAATAGACTCAAAGTAGCGCCCACAAAATCAACCATTACCTTGCTTACAAGCAACACAAAAGAACACCAGGTAATTTCACAGCTTACACTAAACAACATCAACATTCCACACACTCACAGGACCAAAATACTTGGGGTCACATACAACACATCATTATCTTTTGCAAACCACATTCAGGATATTAAAAACAAATGTACGTCAAGACTTAACACGCTTAGGGTACTAACAGGCACAAACTTTGGACACCAGCAGGAAACAACGTCACTCATATACAAACAATATATTCGCTGTTATGGACTATGCTAGCCCATGCTGGGCACCCATTATCTCAAACACACACATAAACACCTTACAGACAATACAAAACAACGCACTTCGTATCATTACAGGATGCACTCAAACAACACCAATAGAACACCTGCACTCAGAAACAAAAATACTGAAAGTTAGGGAACATTTAGACATGACCAGATAGCTGGTGAGGGAAGCTATATTTTTGGGGCCTCTTTGCGAATGACTCGTTGCCTACGTCGGACTCGAATGACTCGTTGCCCACGTCGGACTAACATCATGAAAAAGAAAAACTATACTGTTTGTCATTTACTATTACTTATTCGGACTATAGTGGATTTAATTTTCCCAGAAGAGTTCCTTGTTCCATGCACGGTCTGTGTGTATCATGAAAAAACCTCAGGGGTGTGGGAAAGTGGAGAGGTACCATCACTATTTAAGAACAAGGGAAGTAAGGAGGTGTGTAGGAATTATAGGGGAATAAGTTTGATCTCTGTGCCAAGTAAAGTATTCATGCGAATAATGTTGAACAGAATAAAGGATGATAAAGAAAAATTTAGAGAGGAGCAGGCAGGTTTTAGAACGAGTAGGTCAACGTGGCGCAAATATTTGCACTGAGACAAGTTATTGAGAAGAAGTGGGAATACGCTCAACCGGTCTGTATGGCATTTGCGGTTCTTGAGAAGGCATACTATTCGGTCTGGAGAGAGGGTATATGGAGGGTTGCCGAACACTATGGTGTTCCAGTGAGGGTGGTGAATATGTTGAGAAGTTGGTATAATGATGTGTGTAGCTGTGTGAGAGTGGATGGGGGAAAGCAGTGAGTATTTTGGAATAAAGACAGGCTTGAGACAAAGGTGTGTGTTATCACCAACATTATTTAACATATATATTTATTTTTTTTAATTGGGTTGTTTAACCTCCTTCGCAACATCTGAGGTCATATGACGGAGGGGACCTACAGCTTTACGTGGGATCCGAACCACGGGTCGCTACATAATCTGGGTGCAGAGGACGGTCTCCCATCCAACTACTACCCAGACCCAATGTCGCTTAACTTCGCTGATCTCCGAGAAGCGGTGTTACGACATCGGCCACTACGTAGCCCTATTTATCATATATATATATATAGATAACATGATGAAGAGGGTAGTGGAGGGAAATGTGGGTGGTGTAACCATGGGTGGAGAGAGAATAACTGACTTGAACTTTTCAGATGATGTGGTAGTGTTGGCGGATACGTGGGCAATGTTGACAGTGTTAGTAAATAAAATGGAGAGTGTAACACAGGATTTTGGAATCAACATTAGCACAAGAAAGACAGAAGTTATTTGTGTTAGTCGAGAAAGGGAACGGTTTAATGCGGAGGATATGGAATTGAGAGGAGAAAGGTTGAAACAGGTGGAATTTATATATCTGGGAAGCGTATTCACAGAGGATGGAAGATGCTTTAAGGATATCAAGAGGAGAATGGCAGGATAAAGATGAGTGTTTAACGTAGTGGTGCTTTCAGTCTTGCTGTATGGAGCGACGGCGTGGACACTGACGCAGACGGATGAGAGGAGGTTGGATGCATTTGAGATGAGGTTGTTGAGGAGAATGGAAGATGTGAGATGGGATGACTTTGTCATGAATGATGTTATAAGGAGGAGGTTAAATCAGATTCCGGTGAGTGTGAGGTTGAGGGGGAAGAGGTTGGCATCGTATCCCCCAGTAGTGTCGGTTCAATTATTTGGTCAATAAAACTATAGAAAAGAACGCAGCCATGAAAATCTTTAGCTTCACATTGTGTCAAGATTTGTGAAGCTTAAGATTTTCATGGCTGCATTCTTTTCTATAGTTTTATTGACCAAATAATTGAACCCCTAGTAATTTAAAGGCCTGCGGTCCCCCAATTACTGGGGGTTCAATTATTTAGTCAATAAAACTATAATCATAAGCTTAAGCTTCACAAATCTTGACACAATGTGAAACTCAAGATTTTCATGGCTGCGTTCTTTTTCTATAGTTTTATTGCAGGTGCTTGGGCCTTTGGGCCCAGTAATTAAAACGCTAGGTATATGTATTCTTTTATATAGTTTTATTGATCAAATAATTGAACCGACAGTAAATAATTATATACAAATTTCCGTCAGAAGTTAGGGAGCACATGATTTGTGTTTTCAAACAAGAAATGTTATAAAGCCTATGGAATACCCTAAACGCACTGTAAATCAGGTAAAGCAATGTACAAACAAGTTGTTGTTGTTGGTTAGCCAGCGCACTAGTGATGTTGTGTTGTTGTTGTTGGTTAGCCGATCAGCCCACCCTGATCGAGCAAGCCGGCAGCACGCAGGTAACAGATCGCCCTCTCCGGAGTGGACCAGAGGTTCAGCGCACTAGTGATGTTGTGTTGTGTTCTATGTTGTGCTAGAGCGGTACAGTCTGTCATAATGTGTTCAATTGTTTGTGGTGTGTCCTGGCACAGGTGGCAGGTGTCGTCTGTGGAGTTGTCTAGTCTGTGTTTATGTCTAAGTTGGTTTGATGTCCACATCGGAATCGTGCTAGGTTAACTCGATCCGATCTGCTCAGGCTGGTCTCTGACCTGTCACTGGTTGGCGGCTTCGCACCTAGGACCGCATTCAGACCGAGTCGTGTCAGTGCTTTGTAGGTTAGGTGTGTGTGTGTGTGCGTGTGTGTGTTTTCTGTACTGTGTGATGTCTGTCGGGCGTGGTATGGAATGGAGTATTTGGTTATAATGTCTCTCTGGTGTTACCTTAATGATGCGAGGTGTTGGTGCATGATTGTACATGTAATGGCAAGGGTGTTGTGGGTTAGTTGTCGCTGCTGCCATGAATTGTGTTCCCCTCATGTTTAAATGTTCCCTAATTTTCAGTATTTTTGTTTCTGTGTGCAGGTGTTCTATTGGTGTTGTTTGAGTACATCCTGTAATGATACGAAATGCGTTGTTTTGTATTGTCTGTAAGGTGTTTATGTGTGTGTTTGAGATAATGGGTGCCCAGCACGGGCTAGCATAGTCCATAACTGAGCGAATATATTGTTTGTATATGAGTGATGTTGTTTCCTGTTGGTGTCCAAAGTTTGTGCCTGTTAGTACCCTAAGCGTGTTAAGTCTTGACGTACATTTGTTTTTAATGTCCTGAATGTGGTTTGAAAAAGATAATGATGTGTCGTATGTGACACCAAGTATTTTGGTCCTGTGAGTGTGTGGAATGTTGTTGTTTAGTGTAAGCTGAGGAGTTATCTGGTGTTCTTTTGTGTTGCTTGTTAGCAAGGTGATGGTTGATTTTGTGGGCGCTACTTTGAGTCTATTGTGTGTGAGCCAGTCTTGTATATTGTTTATGTATGCTTGTAGGTTATTTGTAGCGGTGTCGATGTTGTTGTGGGTGGATGTTAGAGTGATGTCATCTGCATATGATGATAAGGTAAGCTTGTTATCTATGGGTGTTGGAATGTCATGCATGTATAAGTTGAAGAGTGTTGGTGAGAGAACAGAGCTTTGAGGGACCCCGTTCGGAAAAAGCTTGTTTTTGGATGACTTGCCATTAAATGTGACATGTGAGTATCTTCCTGAAAGATAGTTTCTCAGCCATCTTTTGGTGTTATTGTGCATGTTTGTGTTGAGTATTTTGTTTATGAGAGGGAAGCGTGTGCTGCGACAGATAGCCGCGTGTGAGGCGTAAATGACGCTGTTAGAGTGGGTAATGCTGTTTATAGTCTTGTATAGTCTGAATGTATCTGTAGAGTGGTTTAGTGTTGTTATGAATTCCCTAAATGTTTCTGTTTGTTTTTCTTTAAGTTTGTTGTTTATTTCTGTGTTGAGCTGTTGTATCTGCTGTTTTATGGCTTTTGTGTGTGGTGTTTGTGTGTTATGTTTGAGGTTGTTACGTTGCCTTATGAGGTGGGCTATTTCTCTCGTGTAATTTGGGTTGTATTTCCTAATGTTGCCCTTGGGTATGTATTTGTTTGCATTAGTGATGATCTGATTGAATATCTTGAGTGTTGTATTGATGTTTATGATGGGTGTGCTGTTTAATGTGGTGAATTGTTCTTCAGTCTGTATTTTGAACTATTCCCTCTCAGCTTTCTTGTAATTTCTGTAAGTGTGCCTAAGGTTGCCGGGGCAAAGTGTAGAACGTGTTGTAATGATGATGGGCAGGTGGTCTGATGACAGTTGTTTTTCTGTTCTCCAGTGTGTATGTGTTGCTAGTGAGGGGGAACGGAACGTTATATGTCTGGGGAGGAGTTTGAGTATCCTGCTTGATGTGGTATGTGTGTATGTTCTTCTGTGTTGTTAAGAATGAAGAGGCTGTTTAGTTGTGTGGCTATGTTGGCGCCTCTGGTATTGTTTTGGTTGTGCAGGTATAAACAAGTTAAAAACAAGTTAAAAAATAATAAAGCTGCTGGACCAGATAACAAAAAACCAGAAATGTATAAGGTACTAAGAGGTAATAAAATATGTCTGGAAGTGCTTAAGAACTGTTTCCAACAAATAATAGATGAAGAGGTAAAAATGGAAGATTGAAGTAAATCAATTACAAAGATGATTCCAAAAATTACTAAGCCTACAGCAGAAGACTTGAGACCTATTGCGTTAACAGACATTTCTTACAAATTATTTATGTCCCTAACAGAAAAAAGTATAGATAACCAAGTCATAAACAATAATGAGAAAAAAGATACACAGGCTGGATTTTCAGAAGAAGGCCAAATAGAAGCCAGTAAAGAGTGTGGCCTTGATATAAACAAGAACAAAAGCAGTATAATAATTTATAATATGAAAAATCAGCCTCAAGAAATAGAAAATATTAACAATAAAAAACTATTTTAAAACGCAGAAAGAAAAAATGTTCGAAAAAGCACAACAGTTGGCGAACATAACCTATTCTGTGATTGCCAGGAACTGTAACAAAATTATGATAGGGAAAACATATTGGAAAAAATGTTGCTGTACCCTCAGTGTTATATGGAACAAATATAATAAACCTTACCAATACAGAAATGGAAAAAATACAAAGAATTGAGAATGGAGTTTATAGACAAATACTGGGGGCACCGAAATACGTACCAAACTGCACCCTAAGGGGAGAAATTGGGACATCCCTAATGAAAAGGAGAATAATTAATAGATGGAAGAATACAATATTTAAAGAATATAAGAACGTGAAAGAACCAACTGTTGAAGATCATTTTAGAAACAATGCAAGAAAGCAGTAACACTAAATGGATAAAAACAACCAAAAAATATCTTGAAGAAGTAAACATCAGCTATCAAGATATAGATAATATGACTAAAGAGCAACTCAAAGAAAATACAAGAAACTGGTGACTCAGCAAGATGGATGGAGGAGGTACAGAACGAATCTAGTTTAGGCATCTATAAGAACTGGAAAAAGCAAATAAAAGAGGAAACTGTCTACGATAATAGACCTGCATCAATAACTCTATATAAGGCTAGAACGAACTGCCTACCACTGTACAACAGGAAGAGACATACTAATGAAAAGTGGAATGCAAACTTTGTTAGGCAGAAGAAGAGGATCTACATCATTTTGTTCTGTTGTGCCCAGAGTACAGAGAAGAAAGGAAGAAAGTGGCCGAACTTCAACAACCATATGTTGAAAATGTGGATGCTTTGATTGGAGACTTTCTGTTTGGGGAGTCCAATATTGAAAAAAAAGGAAGCTCTTCACAGCTTCTGGAAAATAAGAGAGAAAAAATTAAAGGAGCTAAACACAAACTAGTTACAAAAACAAAAGTTTAGGAGGAGCCGCTGCAAAGGCTATGCCTCCGACCTATCATCTGATCTGATCATCTAGTAATTGGGGGACAGCAGTACCCCCAATTTCTGTCCATTGTTAACCAACCTAACTTGACCAAACGCAAAATTATTCCCTCAACTTTTTTTTTCTTCTAATATTACCCTATTTTTAAAAACCAACCAACCAATCAAACAATTGATTCAGCTCTTTTAAGAGACCCAAAAGTTCACGGACAGACAGACTCACAGACAGAATCACACACCTCGGTGGTGTAGTGGTTAGCGTCGCTGACTACGAATCCATCGGCCCCGGGATCGAGACCCGGTGCCGGCAGCCGGCGCGCAGCAAAACCCAGCTGTTCATCCTTCCACACAATAAAGAAAGTGGTTGGTAGATAAATGGGTAGCCTAGGTGGCCTAGTGGTTAAGACGCTGGGCTGCTGGTGGGGCGTGGTTCGGATTCCACGTTAAACTGCAGGTCTAAGGTGGAGTGAAAAGCTTGACTTTCGTCAGAATGAACAATTCGGGCGGAAGCTAACCAAAGGTTTTATATATATATATATAATATATATATGATGTAAACTCAGAAGGAAAAAAATGGTTACTTTTTTCTTGTGGGTTTCCATCATTCACGCATTTCACGTGTTTAATTGTAATATATATATATATATATATATCGGGTAGGCAAAAAAAAAGGGAGACCTCGAACTTTGGCTGTAAAATCCAAAGTATGGTCAGATTTCAACATTTTTTTCACACCACAACAAAGTAAATTTCCTATACGGTGAGCAGATTTCAAAGAAAACTAATGAAAATTGTGGAGTTATTGAACATTTTTTTATGCCACTGGAAATTCTCCATTACACTACTACTGCATTGTCGGGTCGGCCAAAAAAAGGGAGACCTCTTAAATCCTTCCTATCTCGGCAAATATGGTACATAGAACCATGAAATTTTAGTATGTTAGTACTAGGTAATGTTATGGTTTGTATGCCATCTTTTAGCATTTTAGCTGAGAAATTGGATTTATGGCGAATATTCCAGAAAAATCTTGCTAATTATAGGTTCAAGTTGATTATTAAAGCGATTTTAATTAACGTAAGCCAAGTGGCAGGAGATTTGAACAAGCGTCTCAAGAAAATCGATAAAACAGGAGATATCAAAAGAATACCAGGTAGCGGTATTAAATTTGGCCACCAAACAGTCCTGATTTAAATCCTGTCAATTACGACTTTGGAAAAATTTGTCACAGAGAATTTATCGGGTCAAAGTAAGAAATGTCGTTCATTTGCGACAGCAGCTTCTGGAAAAATGGGATGAGCTACCAAAAGAACAAATCAATAAAGCCATAGATGAGTTCCGCCCTAGACTGAAAAAGGTTGTAGAAGTTCGTGGTAAACATATCGAGCAGTTTTTTTTAACATCAAGGTAGCACCATATGTGAGTACTTTGTAACTTTTTATCTGCACATACAACGCAGTAGTAGTGTAAATGCAGAATTTCCAGTGGCATAAAGAAATGTTCAAAAATCTGTAATTTTCATTAGTTTTCTTTGAAATCCGCTCACCGTATATTAAATTTACTTAGTTGTGGGGTGTGAAAAAAATATTGAAATCTGACCATAACTTTGGATACAGGTGTGTGTGTGTGTATATATGTGCAAAGAATTCACAAAGCAACACGTGATCGTTTTAATAAGCAAAGAACCACAGGGAAAAGGAAAAAGAAACACGAAGTCCGAGCGCTTTCGTGATATAATTTAGGGCGGGTCGTACTCAGGTGACAACATGAATCTGAAGGAAATCCTACCATCAGGGGTGTCTAAATTATGTGTTTTTACATGGGGAATTCAAATATGAGCTTATTTTTTGGATAGGATAACTAACCTACATCATTTTGTATTTCTAAATTGCCAATTTTACCTTTTGAACCCCTTTATAATATATTAAAAGATATAAGGTAAATCATTTATATTGACAAGGCCAAATCAACTTTACATATATTTATTAATAGGTGAACTGCATGTATATCACTGGATATAATTACAAAGATCATTCTCCTGACATCTTGAACTCTGCCAGGTTGCACAAATCCTGCTTTGACTCAGACTTGGACATCAGCTTCCTGCTGGTCTCCTGAGCCCTGATCCCTCCATCAGTCACCATTTTAACAACTCTCTCAATGCTTTGTGTGTGGCAAGGCCAGTTGCGCACCTCCATGGGGGTGTTGATGAAGTTTTTCACCTCTGAGGTGCTTAGAGAGCAGGTGAGAGGTGGCTCTGACACACCTTCTGACCAGCTGATCAAGTCACCGATGCTGGAAGCATCACAATTGATGTCAGGTGTCCTTCTGCTCCTAACAGAGGAGTCCCCCAGCTGAGTGTCCGGGTCCCCCTCTCCCCTGATGGCCAGGATTCTCTCCACCCCTTCAATCCTCTCCTTCTGATCCTCAGAGCAGAGTAGTGTTTGGAGGATGACTTCACTGTGGGCATACCAAGCAGATCTTCTCACAGTTGGCATCACACTATCCAGCACCTCCTTTCTCTGGGACTTGAGGCAGTCCAGCTGAAAGAGGATGTGCCTAGGCCCTTCGATCCAGGAGTGCTTGACCTTCACGTTGAACCAACATGGGTAATACACCCCAATGATGAATTCCACAATGAATTGCAGAATCTTCAGGTTCTTTCCTTTAAGTCCGTGCTTTGACACCCAGAGCCTGAGAAGTCTGTTCGCTGTGGTGAGCCAGCGGCTGTGGTTTACTGGTCCTATCTCTAACAGAGCCAGCCCTGCAGGAAGTACTCCATCCCTGACTGCACAGACAATTTTATAGCCATAGTATTGATCAGTTGAGAGATCTTGAATGACCTTGTCAGGAAGCTTGATCAGTGGAGGGCCAACAGAGATTCGGGTGAAGTTTGGATTGATATCAAAGTCTGTAGCAGATAATTTTTTGTCACACTGAAATAAAAACAATAATACAACAGTTAAGTATTCACTACAGACAGGTATTAACTCTTTTCAGCGCAAAATTCTTGGTTAAAAAAAGAGCTGAAATGGGCAAGAACAAATTTATCTGCAAATGCTAAACACATTATGCTTTTTTGGTTTCAAAATGTTATAAAATGCTAATTTATCTGTTGTCTGTAATGCAAATAATTTGTTCATGTACTCTAAAAAAACTAAAGAAACACATCCTAAAAATATTCTTTAGAACATTGAAATAGGCCTCATACTGCTCAGTTGTACTAAAAATGAACCACCTAATTTTAGCTCAAATCAAAGTTGTTAATTAAATTTTGCTCAATGTATCACTATAATATGCGTAGAAATAGCTTTTTCTAAAATATAACAGAATAATACTCACATGTGAACAGTAACAACAAAAATATCAGTAGATAGTCACTAAATCTATCCCCTCACTGCAAGCCGAGGTGGTAAAATAGCTTCATAAATCATGAGTCACTTCAAATATTTCACAAAACGTTTTAGAATGTTCTGAAACGTTACATTCTAGCCTCTGAGAAAGGTGGCTCAGAAAATGGCCTTATGCACGCCAGACAACCGTCAAAATATTTCATATACCAAACTGTATGATAATTACAATTAAGTGGAATGGCACACCTTTTTATTTGAGTATTTAAATATTATTATTATTATATGAATTACATTATATGTGTTTATATGAATTAGTTAGAACAATGCTCTATGAGAGATAACGTGAGCAGCCATGATAGAAAACGTGAGAAGACATATTCTGGGGTAACTACAATAGTAAAATAATCAACAATTTAATAATAATCAACTGCAAAATGATGTAGGTTAGGGTTATCAGAATTAAATATTTTCTTCAGAATTGTGTTCTATACACCAAAATATGTCATTTGAACACCCCTCTCCATTGATTTAAAAAAAATGCATAGTATGACCCGCCCTAGACTGATATATTCCCATCTTCACATCTCCTGAAGATGTGAATATATCACGAAAGCGCTCGGACTTCGTGTTTCCTTTTCCCTGTGGTTCTTTGCTTATATATATATATATATATATATATATATATATATTAAGGCTAGGCCTTGTTCAACTCTGGAGACTAATTATGTTATTATGTAAGCTGCTATGCATAATTTTTTAAATATCTGGCAGAACCTATGCTTCATAATTACTTAAATACGCTAGGCTTATTCAATCTTTGGTCAGACGAACGCAAGTTATGTACGTACATATACCTTTAGTTAGCTTCCACCCGAATTGTTCATTCTGACGAAGGTCAAGCTCTTCACTCCACCTTAGACCTACAGTTTAACGTGGAATCCGAACCCCACCCCACCAGCAGTGTAGTGTACACTTCATTGTTTTATTATTTACTTTGCTTTATTTACTTTCCCTTTATCATTGCTCTTTCTCCTCTTTACACTCGCTTCACTATACTTTATAAACGCGCGCAGACACGGGTAGGCGTGGCAGGTGAGCGCCATTAAAATTTCGAACAACGAAAGAACCGGGGATAAATTACGTACTGTTATTACTATTTACTGACTTTATATTTATGCCGAAACGATTGAACGAATGGAGGGAGAAAGACGATTATATATTTTAAATTTACAATAATATAGTAATACGAATAACCACCTAACTAGGGCACACCCCGTCCGAGGACTGCCGTTAGGGCATCCTCCCTTCTCCCGGCCCATCTCGGATGTAGCCAACGGGCATTTTATATTCTTAATTTCAAACAAACTTATTAATTTCTTATTTTCGTACAAACCATAATTAATTTTCTTATTAAACATTATTATCTTCTTTATTAAACAAAACATTATTAAATTCTTATAAACAAAACATTAATTTCTTATTAGATATTATCTTCTTTACTAAAAAATACCACTACACGACAGCAGCTTAGCGTCTTAACCATTAGGCCACCCAGGGTACCCATTTATCTACCAATCACTTTCTTTATTGGGTGGAAGGATGAACAGCTGGGTTTTGCTGCGCGCCGGCTGCCGTCACCGGGTCTCGGTCCCGGGGCCGAGGGATTCGTAGTCAGCGACGCTAACCGCTATACCACCGAAGCGTATACGGTATGATCTGCAGATTATATATATATATATATAGTCATGCGGTTTGCTTCTACAAAGCTTCAATTTAATATTTAGGAGAAATCCAATGACAAGGAGGAATGTAAATGCCATGAAAAGTCTTCTTTAATGCGCAACGTTTCGAGCAATACGCTCATCATCAGGCTAGATAATAACAATTTATTTATTGATTCTAATTTCATATTGTTATTATCTAGCCTGATGATGAGCGTATTGCTCGAAACGTTGCGCATTAAAGAAGACTTTTCATGGCATTTACATTCCTCCTTGTCATTGGATTTCTCCTAAATATATATATATATATATATATATATATATATATATATATATATATATATATACACAGGGTGTCTCAGAAGTCGCGCACCATTGGCTTTATTCAGACTTACGAGGTTTACGAGTCAAAATGGTTTATAAGTGATGTTTAATTACAATATATGTTCGATAATGTTCGAATAATAAAATTAATAGTACGTACAGTTAATCAAAAGGCTAGCTTAAAATAATTAAATTAAATGAAGCTATATTAGCCAATGGTGTCTCGGAAGTCGCGCACTATTGGCTAATGTAGCTTCATTAAATTTAATTATTTTAAGATAACCTTTTGATTAATTGTACATGCTATTAATTTTATTGGAGCAAGTGTAGTTTACGTCCCCCTGACCCAAAAGGGGACACAAACTACACTAGATCAAAGTTGGGTAACGTAAACTAAACTAGGATCTTTAGGAGACATTTTTTAAATGAATCCATCAAATAAAACGTAAAACTAACGAAAATATGGCATTTATTCCTTTTCTCCCGCAATTTATTTTTTTCTGGTTAGGTCAACTGTACGCCCTTGACAATTCGTTAGGTTAAGTCATGATATTTTCGTTAAAATAGAAAAGAAATAAGTGGAATGTTTTAACGAAAATATCATGACTTAACTTAACCAATTGTCAAGGGCGTACAGTTGACCTAACCGGGAAAAAAGAAATTGCGGGATGAAAAGGAATAAGTGCCGAAAATATTACGACTTAACCTAACCAATCGTCAATATATATATATATAAATTGACGATTGGTTAGGTTAAGTCGTAATAGTTTCGTTAGTTTTGACGTTTTATTTGATTAGGTATACGCGCACAAAGTTGGAGAACACAGACTACACTAGGATAATGTAGGGGAACGTAAACTACACTAGGCACCACAGGGGGACGTAAACTACACTTGCTCCATTTTATTATTTGGACATTATCGAACATATATTGTAATTAAATATCACTTATAATATAAACCATTTCAATCGTAAACCTCGCAAGTCTGAATAAAAACTATGGTGCGCGACTTCTGAGACACCCTATATATATATATATATATATATATATATATATATATATATATATATATATATAATATATATATATATATATATATATATATATATATATATATATACACACGTCAACTGTGACATGAAAAGAAGGTGGAGCGATGACTCATCTTTAGAGGAACAGAGTCAGAGTCATTGAGCGACTGACTCGGTAACTCGGTAACGCTGACTCGGTAAGGTTTCTGCGCAGGCTGAAAAATGCAAGAAATCAGATACTGTTATCACTGTGCCTTGACTCAGTAGTTCTCTTTCGTTAGGATGTGTTGTTGGTATTTAAGAGTTGCTGGTCAATTTTACCTTCACATTGTTGTCATACATGTCAGCCATCGTACGGAGGCAAATCAAATATTATTTCATACAGAACTCGCTCCTTGATGATAGGTTTTATTAAATTAAAAAATTTTAGTTTGTATAAAATGCCGAAGCAAATTATGAGAAATTTTAAATCTGGCTTGAAAACAGGAAAATATCGCTGGCGAATTTTGTGTGTAGTGATTCTCTTTATGTTGATATCTACAATCGCTTTTATTTACACCCTCGATGAATTCTGTTCGGAGACAAAAAACTTATTTTCGAACAAGAACTTTAAACGAAAAATTTTGTATGTAAGAGAAGAACGAAGGAATCAAACATGCAAGAATTTTTCCCTTCCAATCCCAGAAAAATTTTATTTCCAAGGGCAGACCAACCATACGGGTAAGTAGGGTAAATAAAGTAGTACAGTTCTTAATTAAGCTTTACTAATACATAACTGAGAGAAGTGTGTCCTTTTTAGAGTTTTTAATTCAAATTAATTGCACTATATTAAAAACCAGAGGGGAATATTGTTATGACTTCAAAAGGAAATCGTTTGATGAGTGATTTTAAATGTATTGTTGTATTTATAATTTCTGTTTGGCCTAAGTTCGTTTTAATGCTTTGTTCGTTTTCGATAGAAGGAGACATTCTATGACAATTTAACATATAAATTCGTATTCAGGGTACCTTGAAACCTCCGGGAAACTAATAAAAATCAAGGAAATGTAATTATTTTTTATGGAAAAAAAAAAGGTATTATAGTATTACACCCGTCTAACGTCCATCAATTATTATATGCTCATTAAGTAGATTTTTTAATTCTAAGACACTTTCCTTCTATAGCGTTTCCGTCGCAAATGCTTCGTTTTCGAGATATAAACATTTTTTTGGTGTGTATCTAGTGTGTGTTCGTACGTTCGTTTGTGTGTGCGTTTGTGTGACCGTTACATGTCTGCCCATCACTGCGCTCCATCCATTTCGAATTTGAATTACTTTGCTACCGGAATGGCTTCGTGTGACGCGTGCTCGTTCGATTATTACAGCTGTATTGTCGCTTTCTACGAAAATTTAGAAAAAAGTGTTGAGTTTCTGCGTGCTCACGGTGTTCTACCGACAGTGTGAAGTGTCCACATTGTAAAACGGAGTGTACATATCGTCAAGACCAGAAACTTTGGCGTTGTGGATAGGTTTGGTTGTTAGGATAGGTTAGGTTAGGATAGGGGTAATTATTTACAAAATGCCATGACCTGAAGTTGAAGTAAAAAATACATTTTTCTAGTGAATTTTGGTGTGCTCTGTTCAAATATAACCTTCATTTCTTGTGCAAATGAACAGAAATACGTGTTTGGGCCATGCAATGACAATTGTATTTCTGTTCATTTGCACAAGAAATAAAGGTCATATTCGAACAAAGCACACCAAAATACACTTGAAAAATGTATTTTTGACTACATTTTACACCCGCACAATAAAGCATAACCTAACATGTTCTTGTTACGAGATCTCGTAAACGACGCATTACCACAGGTTACACAGGAAACGTGCAAAACACTTCAAATTTAACCAGAAAAGTTTGCTCCCGTCATTTTCGTTTAAACTAACGAAAATATCACGACTTAACCTAACCAATCATCAAGGGCGTACAGTTGACCTAACCGGGCATTCAGTTGACCTAACCGGGCATTCAGTTGACCTCACCGGGCATTCAATTAATCATTTAATTAATCATCTAGGGCACATGACGAATCAAGTTCTCAAAGTCAAAACCACACGAACGGCACGTCATAATTCTATCACAAACACCACTAAACTGAATCCAATTAGAAAAAAAATTAGCCAGAACAAAAACCAACAAACAAATTAAGTCGCACAGTAACATGACGTCATATGACGTCATCACTATTTCCCTCTACAAAAATCCCAAAATTATGATTCTTTGCGCAATAATGTATGTATTTATATACAGTATGTCCCACAAAAAAGTACACCCAACTTTAGATTGTACTAACTCTTCCAAAAATTGAGATATTTTGGATCTGTTTGTTTGATTTAATATGGCAAATTATTCTTTGTTAACGTTCAAATTTATTCATGTTTAAACGAATTAGTTGTTTAAGCATCTGCTTTTAACTGAAGGGTACAACAAAATGGATTGCGCAAAATTGATCAATGAAAAAATAATGTGTGTGCTATCGATGTAATGAAAATACAAATACATAATAATAGATACTTTAACATAATTTTAATAAGATACAAAGCAGATTTTTCTTTATTCCTTATTACAAAAGTTATGCTTAGTTTCGTTTTCTTTCAACATGACCGCCATTCCTATCGATACAAATCTGGAGTCGAGCTCTCATCTTCCCCATCACTCTTTTGATAAGATCTGGATTGTCTTTTAACAAGTTGATTTCAGCTGTGATGCGAGTCCTCAGATCATCTAAATTGATAGGTTGTGATGCAACTACTCTATTTTTCAAATGACCCCATAAAAAGTAATCACACGGGATCAAGTCAGGGCTTCTGGGAGGCTATTCAATGTCATGGCCTGTAGCAATTACTCTTTGGTGGAAGACTTCTGCAAGCGTTCCTTCACAATAACTCTCCTGTGAGCAGGAGCTCCGTCTTGCACCCACCAAATACGATTAAATCGGTTTCCATAAGCAATACGTATTTGTGGAAGGATTTCTCGGTCTATCATTTCTAGGTAAGCTTCACCATTTAGATTACCATCGTAAAAGACCGGGCCAATTAACGCTCCATTACCGCACAGTCCTACCCAGAAAGACAGTTTTTGTCTAGAGTTATTCTTTTCGTAGATATGATTTTCAGGTGGATGATTTTTTGGTGCATATTGACGGCAGATTTCTCTCTTCACTAGACCATTCATAAAAAAGGCCGCCTCATCTCCAACCACTAATTGTTCCGTGAATCTTTCTGGTTTTTCATGTTGAAAGAAAACGAAACTACGCATAACTTTTGTAATAAGGAATAAAGAGAAATCTGCTTTGTATCTTATTAAAATTATGTTAAAGTATCTTATTATGTATTTGTCTTTTCATTACATCGATAGCACACACATTATTTTTTCATTGACCAATTTTGCGCAATCCATTTTGTTGTACCCTTCAGTTAAAAGCAGATGCTTAAACAACTAATTCGTTTAAACATGAATAAATTTGAACGTTAACAAAGAATAATTTGCTATATTAAATCAAACAAACAGATCCAAAATATCTCAATTTTTGGAAGAGTTAGTACAATCTAAAGTTGGGTGTACTTTTTTGTGGGACATACTGTATATTATCTTATAATAATTTTTACCATAAATAAGCATTTGCCCCAGAAATGAGTAGCAAATTTGAATAAAGCGACTAAAACTGCCTCATAAAAAGTAATTTTCAATCACAGGTTCAGCTCATGGCATTTAGTAAATATTAACCAGGATAGGTTTGGTTAGGATAGGTTAGGAAGGTTAGGTCAATTTTGAAGGTGAAATTTGTTTTTCCTATGGTTTTTTATGTATTTTGAACGAATCTGACCTTCAAAACCGTCGGAAATGACTCGTTTTCTGTGATTTTCCCCACCCGAGAACTCTCGGTTCCCACCAGGGTCCCCCAGATTGCCGGCTGGGGGGGGAGGGGGGTTATCTCAAAAACGAGTCATTTCCGACGGTTTTGAAGGTCAGATTCGTTCAAAACACATAAAAAACCATAGGAAAAACATAAATTTCACCTCCAAAGGGAGACGGGTGTAATACTATAAATTTACCCCCAAAAAAAATTTAGACGTAAAAAGCAGCCATTATAGGCCATTGACCGAGTGTTTAGCTCTTAACGCTGTTAAAATGTTGCGGGTCCTCGTCCTCTCCAGTTTTATGGGGAGACATCTCGTGGCAAAATTAGGAAACATAGGTCAAATCAGCCAATTAAATCTGGTTTTTGTTTCATGTTACCTTATCCGACCAATCAGAGACATGCATTTTGAATCTCCAATAATGCATACTCATTCCAAAATCCTTATTTAGTTCGGTTTTTGCTATGGTTTGTCTGGGATGTGATTTGGATTACTTATAAAAAAGAAGACGGTGCTGAAGTTTTCTTTACCAGTCACGGTGTTCTATTTGCCCGCACTGTGGTCATGAGTGTAATTATAGAGAAGTTGCTGACCAATATTATTGCAGAAGATTGACTAGGGACGAGCGCGGCAGAAAAAAAAGTGTTCCTTTAACTTCGATGTCTGTGAGCATTGGCTAGGCCAACAAGTTCAAATTGGTGGGCCTGGCGAAATCGTCTATTTATTCCTGTTGGTCGCCGCTGATTTGTACAAACATCCCAACGCTGCTATTGAAGGTTAGAAATTGCGAAAAAACGCGGGTTAGGTTAGGTTAGGTTAGGTCTGAACCCAAACACATTTTTCTGGTGTTTTTTGGTGTGATTTGTTCAAATCTGAACTTCGTTTCTTTGGGAAATGAGCCGTTTTTGAGAAATTTTCAATTTTAAAATTTCTCAAAAACGGCTCATTTCCCAAAGAAACGAAGTTCAGATTTGAACAAATCACACCAAAAAACACCAGAAAAATGTGTTTTGGTTCAGAAAGGAGAAAAAGCACTAAAACGAATAATTACCAAATTCCGGAATCCAGACGCAGATCGGCGAGCCCATAATTACAAACCTAACCTAGCCTAATCTAACCTAACTTTTTTTTTTTGCAGAAAGGAGGGACCAAGGGCGAATGCCGCAAAAACGCCCTCCCCTCTGTAGTAAAAATGTACGAGGGGCGGTACGAAAGCAGTCTCTTATTTTATTTCTTACTAAATATAATTCTAATTACAATGAAAATTGTAATTGTAATTGCTACGTGTGCATACATACGTGGCAACTATAAAGTGTATATATATGTGTACACACACACACACACACACACACACACACACATATATATATATATATATATATATATAATATATATATATATATATATATATATGTAGCGGATCGACAAGAAATAGACCAACAAGTAGACGGACAAATCCTTTCCTTCCACGCTGTCATCAAACAGTCTTGGAAGAGACACGTGGACACGGATTCAGAACAATGAAAGAATCTGTTTCTTCCCAAAAGGCGCGAACGCAAGCCCTTATCAACAAAAGGACGCGCGGACAAGGCGTCTTAAGATTTGGCGCGAAGTCCTACGTCACAGGAACTACGTATAAAAGTGAGCTTCCACTCACACTCATTCTCACTCACACAGACACTCGCTTTCTACCTCGTCGAGCAGATCTCATCACGTCAACCGCCCTCCGGTGTCTTGCCGGAGGAGCGGCCTGCTCTTCCTTCAAGGCCTACGATTTATCATCAAGTAAGACCTTCTACAGACCGCCTGCAGAAGCAATCCTTCGAAGCCCAACCAGAATCACTTCGGGCCTACGGTTTACAAGGTCAGCCTTCAAGTTTCTCTACCGTTCCTCGAGATATATTCAGCACCTCAGGCCTACGCCTGCAAGATCATTTAATAGACCATCCTGCACCTCGAGAAGTAACATCACTTCTGGCCTACGTTCTACAAGCCTACAGCAAGCATCTTCTTCGCAAAAGGCCTAATCCGTGACACGACCAACGCGTGAGCGACCAGCTTCCAGAGGACGATCAACGACACTTCGAGCCTACGGTAATAGGTTCCTCTTCAACCCGCCTTCAACAGAGTTTACATCGTCCCGGTTAAGATAAGTACCTCCTATTCTAAGTACTCTTGTGAAGCCTACATTAACCTACCGCCGAACGGTAGACTATACCCCAAGTGTAATTAAACGTTCCAACTGACTCTCGTGAAAGAACGCAGTAGGCCTGTTCTCCAATTCAAGTGTCATTTCAATACCGTAATTCCGCGTATCATCCGTTATTATGTTCAATTCATATATTTATGTGATAACTAAATATTCTTTTGGCGTAATCACTTATCACATATGGTCTTATATATACTGTAAATGCTATTTGTGTAATCATTGTCAAGCATTTCAATCCATTATTATTAGGCCGCATCAATTATTCTATGTGCATCCATGCAATCATTTAGCATACTTAATCAGTGTCACGTTTTCCATTCACTGTACCAAACGCACGTGCATTCTTTATATCATTACTAGGCCCATTCAATGTTCCATGTTGCATGCCATTTACATACCATCAATGAGTATATTACTTATTACTTGTCAATTAAGCTATTAACATTTCATCTTATTAGCTCAGTCTATGTCATAAGCATAACGTAAAACTATCAATTAATTACTGTCAATTCTTTGTTATACCACAGTGAATAAATAACGTCTTTATTTTCATAATAAAATTCAAAACAATAAGGTACTTTTTATAACCTTAATATTAATTTGCTTGGGTGTAATCCAAGCTGGTGACCCTCGCTGCCATTCCTGTCACTTCCAATAGTATGGTGGGCCTACTCAAATAGCTACTTTCCAATCGGTGATACTGTATGACATCATAAATTATTAACCCAGCCTTTCATTAATAAACAATCAGTCATTGCATCAATTAATCATTAGCATACAATGAAATCATTATCACCTTAAACGGCTAAAACTAGGTCCAATATATATATATATATATATATATATATATTATATATATATATATATATATAGTGTTGGGAGTAACGGCGTTACGTAACGATGTTACTGTTTTAGTAGCTGTAGTGGTAACGCCGTTACTTTTGAGATGTAACGAAAATGGTAATCGCACAACTTTTTCAGAGCGATTTCAATCGTTACTCACTACTCGTTCCTTTCAAACTGATCATTTGACTAGTATCATTTATTAGCTGTTAGCTCCTCCAGACGAGGAAGACTATCAGATGCCAATTTTGAAAAACTAGTGTTCCTGAAATTATTAAGGCTTTTTACTCTTTAGTCTTTTCTTAAAAGTAACGGTAGCGGTAACGGTAACCCGTTACTTTGTCATAGAAGTAACAAGCGGTAACAACGTTACTTTTTATCAATGTAACGGTAGCGGTAACGCCGTTACTTATAGAAAGTAACGTGCCCAACTCTGCATATATATATATATATATATATATATATATATATATAGTATATATATATATATATATATATATATATATATATATCAGGGACGTGCCCTCTGGGTAGGCAAGGTAGGCAGTGCTTACCCTGAATAAAACTAAAAATATTAAATATAAAAAGTAAATGATTTTCACTTCATTATATAAATGTTAATTTAATGTAGGAAATTCAATGTATAAATTTGTAAATGGATAATATTGTGTTAGAAGCACAATTTCCCCGTGCCTTTCAACCTCTATATATATTAACGCTTGACAATGAAATTTTCCCACGTGCCGTGAGTGGAGCTCCGAGCTGTGACAAATACTGCGCTATATAAGCAGATTTAGTTCTGCTTTTCACTCAGTGTTTTGCCGTTCGGGCACATGGTCGGATGTGTTGCTGTGCGCGCGTCTGTGTTGTCGTTTGCCTCTGGTGATCGAACTAAATTTTAGACATTTTATTTCAAAATTTAACCCTTTTCAAATATGGAAGTGAGTATCTTAAGAATTTTTCTAAACTGTCTTATGAAGAAAGGTTGAATGTGATTAAAAATGGTAGGCCGACACCGGAACTGAAACAGTTGCTACAGCGTAAAGGAACAAAAATAATCAGAACGTTTCAAACGACGTGGTACAGCAACAAAGAGTGGTTGTGTGGTTGTGTTACAACAGGTAGACTCTTTTGTTTTTCATGCTTGTTATTTTCCGTATCTAGTGAAAGTGTGTGGATAAGAACAGGATATTGTGATTTAAATAATTTGACTAATGCTTTAAGTAAGCACGAGAGGTCTGCTGCGCATTATGAAAGTAAAATATCGTTGAAAACATTTGGATCTACACGAATCGACTTGAGCATAGATAAGCAAAAAAAAACTTAGCATTGAAATTCACAATAAAAAGGTAAAGGAAAACAGACATACTGAAAACATTAATTTCTGCTACTTGCTTTTTGATTAAACAAGAACTTGCTTTCCGCGGTGATAATGAAGATAAATCCTCTTTAAATGGTGGAAACTATATTGAGTTACTGAACTACACTGCAAAATTTGACCAAAAATTAGCACAACATTTACAGACTTCATCCGTGTTTTCTGGCGTTTCTAACAAGATACAAAATGACTTGATTGAAGCAGTAGGCATAGCTGTAAAATAATATTAAAGAAGATATCGCAAGATCCCCATTCATTGCTATAGAAGTGGCTGAATCGACTGATATTTCAAATACAGCTCAATGTTCCACAGTTTTAAGATATGTATTGGATTCTGAAATTAAAGAGGCTTTCATAGGATTTGACGAACTTAAAGACAGAAGAGCTACTGGTGTAACAGAATGCATATTTAAAAATTTAGATAAATACAACTGTGCTGAGAAGCTTGTAGCACAGACATATGATGGAGCATCGGTAATGGCATCGCATTTAAATGGCGTTCAAGCTAAGTAAGAGAAAAGGCATCATCAGCGTTATTTACCCATTGCTACGCTCACAAGTTGAATCTTGTTCTATCTCAGTCAGCGAAATTTATACCTGAATGTACAATCTTTTTCAAGACCATTGATGGTCTTGCTGCATTTTTCAATCACGCTACAAAACGAACGCAATTTCTTGATGAAATAGTACATAAACGCATTCCAAAAGCTGCACCAACGAGATGGAGTTCTAACTCAAAGCTAGTGCAAACTATTTTACACTATCATAGTGACCTTTGTAAACTTTTCAACAACATTGACAGCAATCCTTTATTGTGGGACTCAGATACTTTAGTGAGGAGTAATGGATTTTATAATTGGCTAACGAAAGATTCAACATACTTTCTTCTCATGGTATATGATAAGATTTTCATTAGAACTGACACACTCTTCAATATCTTACAAACTAAAATTATAGATATTCCATATTGCATTGAAAGAATCAATGAAACAATGAATTCCCTCGAGGGTCTGCGCAAAAATTTTGATGATATCTATGAGAAGTTTGAAGAATGTTTCAAAGAAAATAACTTGACTGAATCAAAATGTCGTACAAAAGGTCCAATTAAAAAAGAAAGAGAAAGAATATTCTGTCTAATATTGAATGATATACTGCAGCATATGGAAGCAAGATACAGTGACTTCAAAAATTTACAATTTATTTCATTAGTTGATGGTAAAAAGTTTCTAAAACTAGCTATAGAAATTGATAAGGATGCACTAGAAAGTTTAGAGAAGAATTATGGTAACTTCTTCGATGTCATAAGATTGAAAACTGATCTAGCTGGAATTTATAGTGCACAGGTGTTCAGGGATAAATCAATTAAAGATTTGCTTGCTTTCATATTTCAAAATGGACTTGAACTAACGTTTCCTGAAGCGGTGAAGCTGTTGCAATTGATTTTAACAATTCCAGCTACAACAGTTTCTGTTGAGAGGTAATTTTCAGCTTTGAAAAGAATTAAAAGCTACACCAGGAATAGAATGAAACAGGAAAGGCTTTCATCACTTGCCCTAATTTCAATTGAAAAGGAAAGATTTACTAAAATGGAGCAAAATCCCACTTACAATTTCTTTGAAAAAATTACAGATATTTTTGTTACTAACAAAGAGAGAAGAATGGAATTCATCTACAAATAAAGCGGTAAGTAAATATTTGTTGTTGACCAAAAATTAGCACAAATGGTGCGGAAGGGGTTAATTATGCTTAAAATTCGTTGGTGGCTGGGGCTCCGCCCCGGAACCCGCTGGGGGAGCTCGCGCCCACCCCAGACCCCCTAGCTTGGAACCGCTCGCTTCGCTCGCGCATTGAGTCTGCCTACCCTGAGTATTTACTCACGGCACGTGCCTGAATATATATATATATATATATATATATATATATATATATATATATATATATATCAGGTCATCCCATAAGTAATGTCGTTTTTAGATCGGAATTTGAAGGACAAAAAAAAACTCGACTGAAACTTTTTAATCTAGTATATGTTTTCCATCGGAATCACTGACACTCTGCCAACGTCCTACAAACTTTTCAATGCCATGTTTATAAAATTCAGGCGGTTTTGAGACAAAAAACGTACAAGGACTGGTGTGCAGGTCATCCAAAGAAGTATACTGTTTCTCGTCAAAATAGTTTTGCAGACTCCTGAAGAGATGATAATCTGAAGGCGCAAGGTCTGGAGAATATGGAGGATGTGGAAGGTTTTCCCACCCAAGCTCCTCAATTTTTGCAGAAGTGATCCGAGCGGTATGAGGACGTGCGTTGTCGTGGTGGAACACGATTCCTTTCCGATTAACCAAAGAAGGTCTCTTTTCTTTTAGTGCAGTGTTCAATCGATCCAGTTGTTGACAGTAGACTTGAGCGGTGATTGTTTGGTTGTGTGGTAAGGTTTCAAAGTGTATTACACCACCTTTATCCCACCAAACACTAAGCAACACCTTCCGAGGGTGAAGATTTGGTTTTGGCTGTGGTGTCGCTGGTTCTCCGGCACAAACCCACTGTCGACGGCGCTTAACATTCTGGTACAGTATCCACTTTTCATCACCAGTCACTAAACGGCGCAAAAACGGATCTTGGAGTTCACGGGAATGAAGAGCTGTGCTAATGTTTACCCGCACCCTCAGATTGTCGACCGACAATTCATGTGGCACCCATTTTCCTAACTTAGGCACTTTCCCGAGTTGTTGAACAGTCTTCTTCAAGTGCGGCTAACAGCAGGTCATCATCAAACTCAGCAGGGCGTCCAGAGCGTGCTGCATCTGTCAAACAGCAGTCACCATTCCTAAACTTTTGAAACCACCTTTGACATTTCCTCACGTGCAGAATATCGTTGCCATAAACGTTCTGAATGTTTCGCGTTGCTTCAGTAGCACCATTCTCTGTTTTGAACTCGTAAAGCATTATATGCCTGATATACTCTTTTGATACCGCCATGTTTATGAGGGGCTCACATAAAGCAAAACACACGTCTTCACTGGTTAAGGTCTGTAAAGTATGTAGCGAAACACGATAGATCTCCTCTTAGATATAACCTTCGGAAAATTTATGCTTAAACCGAGTAGGACTAGTTTAAACTTAATCTATCGTAAAAAACGACATTACTTATGGGATGACCTGATATATATAATAAAGTAAATGTAAACTGAAAAATAAGAGATATTACTTTCGTACCGACCTTCTTATTTTAATTACACAGGCCTGCGATGGTTTTGTTGTCCGAAATATTTTATCACTTATATAGTAATTTTTGCACGCTCATTCCGAAAATAATATTCATTTTTCGCCATCACGTACTACATATTTTTTACAATGTCATTTTCATATTACATATGTAAGTAATTTTCATTAAAATTGACTCAATTAAATTTTGATTAAAAACTACTGCCTATAAATGCTTCCAGATCAGAAGTGACGTCATAGCGTCTTCTAGAATATTCGAGAAACGCACCGCTAGTATACAAGTGATTGACAAGCCACGATATGAGTCAGTCTGTCTATTGCGTGCGAGGTTAGTTATTTATTATTCAACGGTGCACGCTGACTATAGTTCTCTTTTGAAATTTGTTTATTTGTCGCTATGGCAACCAGAGGGTGTGTAAATAGCCCAAACATTTTCTGCTATAGTTTGGAAAATTTACTGTGAAAAACAAAGGCGAGATATTACAGACTTCGTCAAGAAAGCATACTATGCGTACTTTGGAATGAAACTTGGGGATCACGACAAATCATGGGCTCCACATAAAGTTTGCAGTGTTTGTGTTGAACAACTTAGACTGTGGAGTAAAGGTAAAAAGGATTCTTTACCTTTTGGGATTCCAATGGACTGGCGTGAGCCTAGAAATCACAGCAGTGACTGCTATTTTTGTTAATGTAACGTGCAAGGTTACAATACTAAAAATAAAAACGAAATTTCTTATCCAAACTTTCAGTCTGCTATAAGACTTGTTGCTCATGGACCTGCTATACCTGTACCTACTAAACCAGATACTCTTGATATAACTTCATCTGATTCGGTGTCTGATGACGAAGGAAACGATGATATTGATTGTTTTCAAACCGAAACATCTGGTGAACCCCGATTGTTTGCACAAAGTGAACTTAATGACTTGGTAAGAGATTTGTGTCTTCCGAAGGATTCTTCAGAGATTTTGGGATCCAGACTTCGTGCAAAGAACTTGCCATTTTACTGGTACAGAAATCGAGAAAAAGAATTTATCCAATATTTTTCTCAAGAAAATTCACTGGTATATTGCAACAATGTTTCGGAACTAATACTTAAGCTAGGCGCTGCAGTCTATGACCCAAATGAGTGGAGACGTTTCATTGATTCCTCCAAAAGAGGTCTAAAAGGCGTCCTCCTTCACAACGGTAACTTGCATGCATCCGTTCCTGTGGCTCATTCGGTTCACTTGAAGAAAACGTACGAAAATCTTGAGCTTCTTCTAGCTAAGGTTGAATACAAAGAACACGGTTGGCTACTTTGTGGAGACTTAAAAGTGATTTGTGTGTATGTTAGGTCAACAACCAGGTTATACAAAGTTTCCATGTTTTTTGTGTGAATGGGATAGCCGAGCAAGAACTCAGCACTGGATAAAAAGGAATGGCCACACAGAGTCAGCCTGACACCTGGTTCTAAAAACATTCAACATGAAAGGTTGGTTGACACGAAGAACGTCCTTTTACCTCTACTTCACATAAAATTGGGCTTGATGAAGCACTTTGTTAAGACCTTGGACGAAGATGGAGCTTGTTTTAAGTAGGTATCTGTGTGGTAAATTCCCAACTCTTTTGGAAGCAAAATTGAAAGAAGGAATGTTCGTTGGTCCCCAGATTATAAAACTGACTTTGGATGAACACTTTGAAAGAACAATGAACAATCTTGAAAAAGAAGCGTGGATTGCTTTTAAGGATGTTATCAGCAAATTTTTGGGGAACAACAAGGACCCAAATTACCAAAATATTGTGAACAACATGCTAAATAAGTTCAAAGAGTTGGGTTGTAATACGAGTTTAAAATTACATTTCTTACATTCACACTTGGATTACTTCTCTGAGAATCTCGGAGCACTCTGCGAAGAACAGGGAAACAGTTTCACCAAGATATCAAAGAAATGGAGAAAAGATATCAGGGAAGGTGGGACATCAGCATGATGGCTGATTACTGCTGGATGTTGTTGTTGGTTAGCCGATCAGCCCACCCTGATCGAGCAAGCCGGCGGCACGCAGGTAACCGATCGCCCTCTCCAGAGTGGACCAGAGGTTCAGCGCACTAGTAGTGATGTGTTGTGTTCTATGTTGTGCTAGAGCGGTACAGTCTATCATAATGTGTTCAATTGTTTGTGGTGTGTCCTGGCACAGGTGGCAGGTGTCGTCTGTGGAGTTGTCTAGTCTGTTTATATGTCTGTAAGTTTATGAAATCTAATTGTGAAAAACAATTTATTTCCAACAGATTTGTTGGCGTTGTATCTCTAAGTTAACACTACAGAATGTCAAGAGATATTTTAGTGGTATCTTGTAAATGTGGAAAAGGTTTTTCACAGGAAATAAATTTTTGTTAAAATTAAAAATATATTATTCTGTTTGTATAAATTAAAGTATTAATCCTTTAAAAGATATTATTCTGTTCGTATAAATTAAAGTATTAATCCGTTAAATTTTTAATATTTGTATAAACTGCCTCAACCCAGTAGCAGTGGTGGGCAAATTACTAAGATTTCTTAATTGAGTAAAAGTAGAATCACAAGCCGAAAATAGTAATGAAGTAGAAGTAAAATTACTAGCTTAAATAAGCAATCGATTAAAAGTAAAAATTACTGATGTCTGAAAAGTAACTAAAAGTATAAAGTAGAAATTACTTCCCTGGATTAATTATATATTGCTTTTCAATGTCTATTTTTATTTACATAGCACAAATTTGCAGCACTGATATTGTAGTTAATTCATTCATGATTCACTATAATGCTAAGTTGCAGACATTACTGAAGTTTATACATTACATTACACAAGAAACACTAAACAGCCTTGGGAGATCCGGAAAAAATTAAAGAAAAATGTAAAAAGTAATTGTATAGCTTTTTTACAAAAGTAATGAAGTAAAAAGTAGTTACTATTGATAAATTTTTAATCGCTTACAAGTAAAAAGTAGTCATTCAGAAAAGTAATTAGTTACAAGTAGATTTACTGGAAAAACTACTTAGTTACTGTAATCGATTACAAATGCTTCGTTACTTGTCCACCACTGCCCAGTAGATTGTCTGGCATCCTTTTTTCGATAAACCTAACGACGCTCTCCACAGGTACCAAATCTATAATCTTAAACAGAGACTCCAAAATTCTAAATGTTCTTTCGGCTAATATAAATCACATAAAAGAGTTAAGTATAAAATTAAAATTATATAAATTCATTTGCTAATATCAATGTTAGACAACCTTTGCAACCTTAAGAATCTTTTGTAAACGTGGCACCACGGGAGTTTCTCCAGGGCATAGTGCAAACACTTTGAGAGGGCAGTTGAAGCCTCACCCCTCTGGGTGGTGCGACACTGGTGCGTGCCTCGCCCTTTGGGCAGCCGGTTCGGCTCGGATCCTTTGTTCGGTAATAACTCTCTAAGCCAGTGTAGTGAAACAACATTGAATTCTGTTTACGTTGCCTGTAAAAGAAATCTGATATTTTAAAAGTGATCTATCCTTGTGAAATAAAGACTGAAAAAGGTAACTCGTCATTTATATCCTTCCACTTGAGATTTATAAACATTCCACTCCCACAAAAGATTGAGGGAGGGAGACGCCATTGAGCGAATGTATAAACTGTTTTCCGTAGCTCGCAGTCAGATTAATTTTTTTTTTAAATGAAGAACCGTGGGCGTCAGCAGTATAAACTTCATTGTCGGTGCAAGGAAGTGACATACTTAAACGTCGACATACTTAAACGTTGGAGAAGTTGTAACGACAAAGAAAATCATCTTTCTGACATATGAGGCGTTGGGGCGAATAGAGGCGAATCAACCAAAAAAAAATCCATTTTGGTTAATTCGCCTCTATTCGCCTGAGTGCCTTATATATAATAGTGTGATGAAATCACATTGTAAATTGGGTGAGACTGGGATAATTAACAGGGATGGAAAGGATACTATTATTATTATAAGGTGGAAAAGGATACTATTGGTTATTACAAGTTGCAAAATACATTACTTTGTCCCAACACTACTCGTATGTTTTTCTATTCTATGCTCTGAATAAAAGTGAATTTTCCATCTCAGTTCATTGAATAACCATTGAATTCTCTCCTAAACTCCTAATTTTTAGTGCACCAGAGACCATCAACAGGACTCTTTATTTAATTTTTCTTTTCAGCAATGAAAGGGGGACAGCTCCCTTCCACATATTCATCCCCGCTCCGTGCTTCACACCTCGGTGCCTACACATTAAAAAGGGCCAGCTACGCTCCTGATCATGTAATAAAAATGTTTTTGATAGGTCATTCAGGGTACTGTAAGGCGGAGTCCTTGTAATTTTAAGCTGTAACTTAGATTTATAAGGCAGGGTTAGTTCCGTCCTCTAAAATTGAAGTGGCTTTAAAAAATCTTTGAAATCTGTTTGATTCTATAAGCCAACTGTAAAATTGTTTCTGTTGTTCAAAAATTTTGAATCTCCTTGTTTCACGCAAATTTGATTTCAAACGTTTAATGTTAGTCAGCAGAAAAGAACTTTGTAAAAATTCATTTATTTATTAATAATGTATTCATTATTATTAATATTAATAAAAAGTACAAAGTCAAAATTAATAAAACTTTTTAGGAAAAGTGAGTGTCTTCATTTCCCTCGGCCATGCCATGTGCTCAGAGTAGGGATGGCGTTATTTCGTATAGAGAATACCCGTAAATAAGTAGAACAGAAATAAGTAATTAAAAATGAAAAAAAAATTCGTATTAAAAACGAAACACCACATTTATTGTGGCAGCCATTCCTGTATTAAATTCTTTATAAATTTCATACAATCCACACACTCTTTGTTTAAATTATTATAGAATTAAAATTCTTCGTATAGACTTTATCGGAAGTGACTTGTTGGGTGGTCTCTCCAGTACTACAGTGTTGTGCTAAGTTTTTTCCAAACTGTTGTTTGTTTCCTGTTTTCAGGTCACTAGTAGTATGGGCTAAAAATGGCAGAGTGCAATTGCAATGCTGATCAATGTTGCAAGACCCCATCAACATTGTTGCAACCCCCCTGTTGCAAGACCCCGCCACCATTGTTGAAAACCCATCCCCCTGTTGCAGACCCCTTACCCCCTTGTTGCAAGGTGCCAACCCCCTACCCAAAGAAACAAAGAAAAAAAGGGTAATGGGGAGAGGCAGGATGACCTCCTCCCAAAGGGGTAACCCTAACTTTGGGAGAAAAGGTGGGACGGCCTCACCCCTCAAAGGGGTAGATCCTAACCTAAGAAGGTAAACCTTAACCTAAGTAGAGAGAGAGAGACCATGTTTTCTCCTGGACCGCCAGGCGCATAAGGAGAGCTCAGGGTACCAACATCTGGTATATATGGAGAGGTTGCAGATATCACTATTTTCTATATATATATATATATATATATATATATATATATATATATATATATATATGGAGGGGTTGCCAGATATTTAATATATTTATTTATATACTGTATATATGGAGGGGGTTGCCAGATATTTATTTTATTTATTTATATATGGAGTGGTTGCCAGATATTTATCTTAATTTTGTATATATGGAGGGGTTGCCAGATAGCACTTTTTATTTTAATTATTTATTTATTAAAGGCAAGAGAGAGATGTTCTTAATGCTTAGATGGGTTGTCAGATAGCGCTATTTATTTTAATTATTTATATATGGACGGGTTGCCAGATAGTACTATTTAATTATTTGGAGGGATGTTACCCAATGAATCTTAATTGTCTTAGAAACCGTATATATACTACTAAGAGCAGTATTAAGATAGTAATTTCATTAACGGTATACATATATATTAATAGTTCAGTCTAGTTGGTAGTGCCACCAGCTACCAGCGGCAGGAAATGGTTAAATGTTTAGTAATTCCTTATATATAACTAAAATTCAATTAAATTAAACTTTACATATATATTACAGAGAGGAGATATTCACATGAGATAGCAGTATTAAGAGAGTAATTTCATTAACGGTATACATATACATTAATGGCTCAGTCCAGTTGGTAGCGCCTCCAGCTACCAGCGGCAGGAATGGTCAAAAGTTAATAAAGAATCGTACCCAGCTTAGTTATCCCTTATATATTCTTTCAAACAATTAAAACCAAACCAGAACGGAGAAATGTCAATTTACCTTGTTTACTTGCTTCGAATAAATTTCATTTAATTCTCCACAATCACCACTTAAAATGGTTGAAAAAACATTTGTCTAATAAATCAAAAAGCAATTCACTTCAAAAAATTTCAGTCTTAATATACTCACGTTCATTATCTCTATTAGAATTTCGCTCATTATTAATTAGTAATTTTTAAATTTTTTTATAAATTTCGGAATCCAATGTCCAAGGAAATGTGGGATCCAGCTCTTTACAAATCGTTATATCATCTAAACGTGGAAGATAGAGGTCACCCATACAACACTCATCAAGCCCAACGTTGCTTAGCAGCTCAAATCTCGCTGTGAGGAGCCATGATACATTGGACGCGACATCACTTTTCTAACCACGAAGGAGCGACAATTATCTTAAATAAATTTTTCGTTTATATATACACACCCAGAAAAGCATTTGTTTGGTAATAAAACACTAGTACATCACTATTTAGCCGAATTATTGGAAATAATTTCATAAAATATATAGAAAATAAATATACAATCAAAATAGTTCAGAACAATTCTATGCACACTTTAAACGATATATATAAATATATACATTCTTAAATAATAATATTAGTACAGGAGAAATCTATATACACATTTATATTAAATAATAAAATTTTAACAAATATATAGAAAATAAATATACATTAAAAAATTAATATATAAACATAAAAAATAATAATAGTACAGGAGAAATCTATATACACATTGTGTTCTACTGCGCCTCCAGCTACCAACGGCATGAACGAGAGATGTTACAAATACACACACACACGCAAACACACACACACACACACACACACACACACAAACACGCTGTCAGGAATGGTCAAAAGCGAATAATCCATTTGACCTACATTAGAATTAGATCAGTTGGTAGCTGGAGGCAATACCAATGGCAGGAACGAGAGATGTCACACACATACACACAGTGTATATATATTATATATATATATATATATACCATCACAAAAACTGAATACATACATATTTTGTATAACATAAGTAAAAATATACTAAAATAAATAAAAAAAATTCCTATCTTATTCCTAACAAAAATTTGAACCAATCATCAACGTTGGCATAAATGAACCAGTCCATAGTCCTTTGTTGGTGCCTCTCAAATATTAACGTTACAAATGTAGGATTCCACCATTTGCATAGATTACATTCAAACACGCTCCCCGTGCGCCTATTGTGTACGACATGATTTTTGCCGGCTGCGCATCGTGCTTGCCTTGTTGCATGACTGTGGCTTATTCATGATGTGATGGACAAGAGAATTGTAAAGAGAAAAGGATCCCATTCATAGAATTCACTTAAAGAAATTATTATTATGAGTAAATTTAACTGAAAAATTAAGTATATGTCCACTTATTCAGTATAAAATGTTCTTCTGTTAGTTTCACAGAGTCAAAGTGAGTAAATTTGTTTACAGAAGAGTGGTATGAGAGAGAGAACAAATTCTGAAACTCGACATAAATCTCACTTGTGAGTAGTATGAAAAGCACTTTATAATATAATATATATATATATATATATATATATATATATATATATATATATATATACCGGGTGTCCCAATAAAATGTTTACACATCATATTAACATATATATATATATATATATATATATATTATATATATCAACATACACACTTTAGATGATAGTAATATGCGCTGATGTATTAGTATATTTATAGTACTTTGTAATAGTAGTATAGTAAAGGTGTATTGTACTTAAGTAACAGTAGTATCCCTTGTTACAGGAAATGGCGGCATTGCAGTTATCGCTTGAGCAACGTAAGGGGATTCTGAAGCACTACTGGAAGACGGAGAATGTGGCTGAGGTACAGAGACATTGGAGAAATGAGTTTGGAACATTACCACCATCACGGGTAACAATTACAAGATTACGTCATAAGTTTGAGACACGGAACAGTGCAAAACGTCAACAAAGTCCGATCTGGAAGACGTCGCACTTCAACTGACAATGAAAGTGTTGAGACCGTGTTACAGGCCTTCACAAACTCTCCAAATAAGTCTACAAGGCAATGTTCTCGTGAGACTGGTGTTTCTAAATCCAGCGTTCATCGCATTTTGCGACGTGAAAAATGGAAACCGTACATACCTAGACTGATCCATGCAATGAATGAGGACGATCCAGATCCTCGAAAAGAATTTTGTGGGTGGTTTTTGCACATGTGTGATGAAAAACAATCTCTTCCTGATTTCATTGTTTGGTCCGATGAAGCCACTTTTAAATTTAATGGTACTATCAATCGACACAATTCTTTGTACTGGGCCACCGAAAATCCAACCGTAACGGAAGAACGAGCACTTAATCAACCAGGAGTGTTAGCGTGATGTGGTCTGTCTTCCAGAGGCCTGATAGGGCCATTGTTCTTTGAGGACACTGTCACAGGTGCTGCTTACTTATCAATACTGCAAGACAACATTGTACCTTCAATCAGAGCTCGTTTTTTGGAAGAAGAGTGTTACTTTCAACAGGATGGCGCGCCACCACATTACCACAATGACGTTAGAAATTTTCTCAATGTTTGTTTTCCTAGAAGATGGATAGGACGTAGGGGATGTACGGAGCATCCACCACGATCTCCTGACTTAACAACCTTAGACTTTTACTTGTGGAGCACTCTGAAGAACACTGTGTATGCTGAAAAACCAAGGACACTTCAGGCCTTGAGACACGAAATTGAAATAGCCTGTGCCAACATTCCACTCCGAGCAATCCGAACAGTACGCCGATCTGTTGCGCGCCGTTGTCAAGAATGTATTGATGCTAGTGGCGGACATTTTGAACATTTAAAACATTAAAGTAAGCAGCACAACCATGAAGGTATTGACGCTGTTGGCTGATATTTCGAACATTTAAACATTAAAGAAGCCTATTTGCTATCTATTTACTATCCGCCTATTTTGCTTATTGATATATATGTTAATATGATGTGTAAACATTTTTTGGGACACTATATATATATATATATATATATATATATATATATATATATATGTGTGTGTGTGTGTGTGGTGTGTGTGTGTGTAAAAATGAACCATGAATAATTCCCATATTCCTATACTATCTTATTCTTTCGTGTAATTCTTATAGTTCTTGTATCCATTTTTAAAATTCATGTGTTTATATGGTTCATGTATTTATATAATCCTATATATTCGTATATATTTAACTTTATATAATACCTATATTCATATGTATGTACGTGCATGTATTCATTTTTACATAAGGACCAAAATCGCCTAACACGAGTTTGGATAAAATTTTTGATTTGCTTTCTACTTTGCCAAATAATTGGTGACTTGTTATTTTTAAAATATTCGAACTACAGCACGCGCCCTATCAGAAATATTAGCCTTACCATGGATACAAACTGGAACTCAAAACTCGGAAAAATTTAATCAAAGAAATAAAAGGGGACTGATAGATATAGGAGGAAAAATATTGAAGGGTTTATTCGGATTAGCAACCGAAGAAGATATTAAAAGAATTGAACTTAAATTGAATCTTTTCGCGAAATCGGCAGTATAATGGACACATGTTAGAACAAACTATTAGGTCACTACACGAAAACAATCGCTTCCTCCACGCCCTTTCGGACAGGTTCACATACCTTGAATCCATGTTAGCTCAATACAAAGAACACAAAATAAATCTAGAATTAATAGAAATAATTAACCTACTGTACAAGTAACCCTAATCGATAAATATTTGCAGCAAATAATTACGATTCATTCCAAGGTTTTGCGTGCAACCCAGCTAGCCCATAGAAAAATCACTCTTTCCACACTAATACCACGGGATACACTTCAGTCCTTGATTCACACCGCCCAGACACAATTAAAATTATCACCCATATTCCCACTCAACCATACTAATTACCCCCAATTTCTAGACTGTACATGGACCACGCCCCTACACGTACCTCATAATTGTACCATTTTTCGATGTCCTCACTTATGACGTATATAAATTTTACCCTTTCCCAACACCCTACCAAAACAATTCTAATGTATTTCGATTGTATCCACCCACAGTACCACCTTATCTTTTCCTCACCAAAGACTTGTCAGCATATTCTATGATGTCAGAGAGCGACGTCCGACATTGTCGATTCCCGCAAACAAATAAACAACTCGTTTGCCCTCCACTCAAACCAGTCATTCTTCCAACTGCTTTATCGACTTAATTCGTGACCGTCATGCCCCGGTATGTTCGTTTACAAAATTTCATTCCTCTAAAACCGTCCAACTTCGAAATGGACCAGACATTTGGGTTTCTTTTGCGAAAAGGACTACCGCTACCTTCGAGTGCCCGTCAAATTATTCCTTCATCACAATACCTTTGGTTATTCGGCTACCAATTGGCTGTTCCTTGCGTTCGAAAACCTTCCAAATATACAATCCTTACAAGGTTACCATTAATGACTCGTACCCCTTCCCGTCGCAAAATAAATTTAAACCCGTTGTATAAATCTTAAATCTCTCCATAAAACCTGTAACCATCCTACCGGAACTCCATGCCCCTAAATGGAATGATCAATTGAGTCGTTTTAAAATTTCAGATGATAACCAGAATAACCTCTTACAACTACTACAACCTGTAACAATTTTTTCAACATCTGCCGTTAGTATCATTATTGTATGTGCTATTATCCTCAGTATATTTGTGGTGAAAAGATCGTTTTGGGAACAAAGGAAAACAAGAGACACCGAACAACGCGAAACTATTTATGCACGACCAAGAGTGCGTACCCAGACCACGTGAACTAGACTTAACCACCCGACTTATGTTGTGTATATAAATCTGTATTATAAACCAGAGCTGGACACTTCCGCAAACCGCAAATTCCGCAATTGCGGAAGTATGTTTTTCGTTTGCGGATTTGCGTTTGCGGCAAAGTCATCGCAAATTAGTGAATTTGCGTTTGCGGATTTGCGTTTGCGGGAGTAATTTTTAGTTTGCGGATTTGCATTGCAAATCCGCAAACTCAAAATCACTTCCGCAAACGCAAATCCGCGAACGAAAAACATCTTCCGCAATTGCAGAATTTGCGGTTTGCGGAAGTGCCCAGCTCTGTTATAAACCCATAGTTATCATCAAGTTAGCATTAGTTAGGATGTTATATTATTGTATTAATATCATTCTAGAGGAGAGAGCCCTGTAAAAATGAACCAAGAATAATTCCCATATTCCTATACTATCTTATTCTTTCGTGTAATTCTTATATTAATTTATATAGTTTTTGTATCCATTTTTAAAATTCATGTGTTTATATGGTTCATGTATTTATACCTGATGAGGTGCTTTTACTCCTTCCTACTGCTACCAACAAGTTAGTAATGTAATGGAAAGGACCCTATCCTGTTTTAGAAAGGCGCAATAAGGTAAATTATTTAATTAGTATTAATGGGAAAGAAAAACTCTACCATGCTAATATGCTTAAAAACTACCATAGGCGTGCTGTGGTTAATAACCTTATGGTTACAGATGAACTGGATATTTCAGAGTCTGGAATTTGTGACGAAGCACTGTTCTTAGTACAAGCTTCCGTCATCAATGACGAACCCCAACCTGAGGAAAACGACTTTCATCTGACCGCCTTCTCGAATGATTTACCCCTCAACTTGGAAGATTTGTCCGTAAACTCTCAATGAAGAAAGAACAAGTTGACGAATTGTTTAACCTCTTGACAGATTCCAGAGAAGTCTTGTCTAACATCCCGGGATGCACTAATCTGTTAGACCACAAAATAAGTCTTACTTCGGCAGACCCTCTATGGAAAAAACCTTACCCCGTGCCGGTTCAACTGGAGGAGGAATTCAAGAATGAAGTCTCCAAGCTTTTGCAACTTGGAATAATAGAGCCCTCATCATCAGGATATTGTTCTCCAGTCGTACTTTACGGAAACCTGATAATAGCATCCGGGTATATATAGATTTTCGTAGGCTCAACTCTATTACCATCTTTGACTCGGAACCAATGCCCACCATCGAAGAAAATCTAGAGAAGTTTGCAGGAATGGAATTCTTCTCTGAAATAGATTTATGTAAAGCCTATTATCAGGTCCCCTTAGAAACATCCTCGCGTAAGTACACAGCCTTTGCAACCGAGCTAGGTTTAATGCAATTTACCAGACTACCCTTTGGGCTCGTAACAGCTTGTAGTACCTATATCCGCTTAATGAGACTGGTTTTGAAACCCTTAAAGCATGTTTCGTTTTATTTCGATAACATATATGTCCATACAAAAACTTGGCCGGAGCACTTGCTTGCTCTTCGCCTACTTTTTGAATGGCTCAACGAATGCGGCCTCACAGCTGGACCGACGAAATGTCACTTTGGATTCTCATCCATTCAGTATCTGGGATTTTTAGTGGGAAAAGACCAACTTCAACCCCTAGAAGAGAAGACTAAGGCTATCCTCAATATGAGTAGACCTGGAAATAAAAAAGAATTAAGATCCTTCATGGGTACTACCGTATGTCTTTCTATAGGAAGTTCATCGAAAGCTTTGCCAGCATTTCTGCTCCCCTAACTGACCTTCTAAGGAAGAAAATGAGTGAAAAGCTAGACTGGAAAGATGAACACCAAGAGGCTTTCAACAAACTAAAGAATTGTCTCACGAAGGCTCCAATCCTCAAAATACCTGATACCACAAAGATATTCGGATTACGTATGGATTCTTCAAATAAGGGAGTTGGATGTGTTCTGCTGCAATATGACATCGAAGGTAATGCAATGCCTGTAGCCTTTGCAAGTAGAAAGCTGTTACCCAGAGAAGAAAGGTACTCTACTATAGAGAAGGAATGCCTTGCTATAGTGTGGGGAATTCAGAAATTCAAAGTCTATCTGGTAGGAAAAGAATTTCTATTAGAAACCGACAACAAACCCCTGTCATATTTACGAAATGTGAAGTCCACTAATGGCAGATTAATGAGATGGTCACTCATGCTGCAAACCTATCGATTTAGAATAATGCATGTAAAAGGACAGTTAAGTCATTTTGCAGACATCTTGAGTAGCTGTCCATCTTGAGTTCTGAAAATGTAATTAGTTACATTTTCTTTTAGGGAGGAGATGTCAAGAAGGTACTCTTCTTGATTAGGATTACTCCTTATAAAATTAAAATATACACCCACATTGACCCTTTCTAAACGATCAGAATGTGTTCATACTTTCGTTTCCTAAAAAGCGATGTGATTTGTACGACTTGGTAGGTACAAATCGAATTACGTAGTGGATGATGTATAGACCTGTTGTCAAATGTGTATGTGTGTGTATTAGGTACAAAGTGTGTATCTTATAATTTCGAGAGACAGATTAGCTGAGAGGATTGTTAAATTAACTGAATAAATGCATGAGCGAGAATTTATATATAGTAAGCAATAATTATGATGTATTATAATGATGATGTTTGCATACGAGTTTTAATGCAAAAGTGACTGGAGGGAATATGTGTCAAAAGTAATAAAATTCAATTAGGATTATAGATTTTACATAATCAGTTACACGTATAAGGTAATTAAAAAAAACGTACTTAGAAGAACTTACAATTAATGAAAGTAAATCTCACGGTTTTAAAATTGAATTTTGAAGATGGAATTAAATTTGATTAGTAACATTCCTAGCTATATATGAACTATATAACCATTAACATTAACCAGAAGTATCGGTACGATAATTGAATTAAGAAAATTAAGAATACAGATTAAAAATAGAAATCAATTATGCATTTCAACGAGCTAAACATATTTTATAATATTTTAAAAAAATAAAAGTAAATCGAGCTATAGATGAATTTCGACCAAGAATAAAAAAGTTATTGAAATGGAAGGAAAGCATTTCGAACAATCTTTTCTTTTAATAATTTTAGGTAAATTTTACATAAAAAATTATTTTTATATAATAAAAAAAAAATTAAAAACGTTTTAATAATTTTTGCACGTTAAGTAGAAAAATCATACTTTTTCGTTAAATGTTGATAGAATTTGAATTATTTGATATTTTAGTCTGAAATTGACAATTACTTTTTTTTTTTTTTGTTTTTTTTAAAGGAAAGAGATTGCTTGTCACACTACTTAGAAAAAAAATTTAAAGAGTTCAACAAACGGAGGGACGGCATGTTCCTCATATACATTACAATAATTACCAAAATCGTTACAACCTTTGTAAAAACGGTTTTGTTACAAACATTAAAATACATAAGTATATATTTATATACGCAACAATGGCATGAAAAGAAAAGACAAATGGGTCAAGTTCCTTCTTACAAACAAAAAAAAAGGTTAAACTAAAGACGCAAACCGGTCAATTCTGGTAGAATTTAATTCTCTTTTACAACAAAAAAAAAGGTTGAATTAAATTCCCTTAAATTACATTTTCTTAAATTAAATTCTCTTAAATTACAAAGGAAAAGTTGAAATCAATTGACTGCATTGAAAACTGACTTGGGACTCGGAATACTTGGGACTCGGAATACTTGGGACTCGGAATACTTGGGACTCGGAATACTTGGGATAAAATTGACTTGGAATAAAACTGTCTGACTTGAACTCTATCAAGTATTCTGAAACTAACTTGAACTCTATCAAGTATTCTTGAAACAAACTTGAACTCTATCAAGTATTCTTGAAACTAACTTGAACTCTATCAAGTATTCTTGAAACTAACTTGAACTCTATCAAGTATTCTTGAAACTAACTTGAACTCTATCAAGTATTCTTGAAACTAACTTGAACTCTATCAAGTATTCTTGAAACTAACTTGAACTCTATCAAGTATTCTTGAAACTAACTTGAACTCTATCAAGTATCTTGAAACTAACTTGAACTCTATCAAGTATCTTGAAACTAACTTGAACTTTATCAAGTATCTTGAAACTAACTTGAAACTGTTTTCAAGTATCTCTATAACTCTATAAACTCTCTCTTTCTTAATTTGCAAGTCAATTCAATTCAATAATTTGAAAAAATTTGCAAACAAAAATAAAAAATGTAAACAACATTTCACTCTAATGTACGCGAAGGTACTGTACTATTATGTTTGGTACATAAAATAAAATTATACTATACTAACTAGAACAGTAAAAATAACTGAAAATAACTGACAATAATTCTGTGACTATAATTCTGTGACAATAATTCTGTGACAATATTGTTTTCAATAAAAAAAATGTATCACTGGTGTCTGAAGTGTTCACTGTGTTTTGTGTTAATTCTGGCTCAATATTAAATATTAACTGTTAATAATACTGACTTTTCAAATGTTTTAGAGATTATTTAAAAAAGAGTTTTGTACTTAACAGGATTCCTACGGCGAAATCCTTAGAGACGTGTCCTGAAGACGTGTCTTGCTGGCCACTTGTTCTTGGATGAAAACTAGGCGTGGAGAACTTGGAGTCGTGAAGCACCGGTTCAAGGGTGGATGTGACTAACTAGAAGTCGTGACACGCCAGTCAACTGGGTGTTGGTTCTGGTTCCAGGTCTGGAAGACTGGAAGAATCCTGGAGTCGTGAAGATCCTGGTTAAAGGGTCGCCAGTTGTTAACCCCTCCGTCTATGGCCCTGGGTTGGTTCGAAGTCGACGGGGGTTCTGGTTAGGAGGCAGCAACGGATCTGTTACTTGCAGTAGTTTCTTCTATACTACTCTCCGAGTTCTTCTTTAGTGGCTCGGAGGATTCTGAGAGGCTTATTAAATTCTTTGAGGTTTCTCCCCGATTCTTCTTGTAACTTATCGGGAGATTCTAATGACTAAGTTTTCTGAAGAGAGCACGGCTCGAAGGAGAAGATAAAGACTTTTTCTTACTGTGTTTTACTCCTAAAACTGTTACAGGTAATGCTCAGCCTCGTAGTTGGAATCAGAACAAACATGGAAGAAATTTGTGGGGTTTATATACCCCGATTCTATTAACATCATCATTATTAAATGTTGAAGAGGCTGCATTATTTTTGCACAATATTTGAAAATAAAGTAAATCTTTTAGCTGTGGTAAGGTTTAAACGAATAAACAAGATATTTGAAGATGAAGCCATATTTTTATCTTAAATTGCGTATTTTCAGATCTGATGTTATCATGATCTGCCAAGTTAACTAAAAGTGGAAATTGAACTATGCATCTTTACACTAAAATATGCATATGAGTAAAAATTAAAGGTTTAAGATTTACAATTAAATGCTTAGGCAAGACATGACTTCATCTTTTATAATGAAGAGAGAATGTATATAAAACATGAGATGGCAAAAGTTACTCAGGATTCATTATTAAGCTAAATCTAAAAAAATGATTATTAGATTTTAAAAAACAACAGGTCATCAATTATTTGGCAAAGTAGAAAGCACATCAAAATTTATCCCAACGGAAAAATAATAATAAAAAAAATAACAACAGTATCGCTGATTCTACATTCCTTATGGCGACATAATGTCGGGTCGGACATTGAGTACAGTACATTGTAATTTTGGTCTACTATAACTATGATTATAATTACCAATTCATTTATTATCGTTAACTACAATTCCATTAAAGTACATTGACTACGTCATTTAGTACATTACATCATTAAGTACAGTTTCATTAAAGTACATTACATTATATTAAATTAAAGTATTACAGTTAATTATAATTAAACAGTTACTATAACTTTGTTTTGTTACAGTGTTTCATATTAATAGACAATTAAGATGTTAGAAATATAATACAAAGTACATGGGCACATACGGTATGGATGAATATGGTTGAATAATAATATTTATACTACATAACATATAAATAATGACTTCTACAGAGTGTACAGTTTTTATTATGATGTTAAAGAATTTTCATACATTGAATACTAGAGATATGATGAAGGGAAATTAATGACGGGAAAATGTGACGTCATAGTTATTGAATTTGTACGTATAGTACAAATCATTATTAGGAAGATTTACAAGAACGAATTAGAGACAAAGAGTGGGTATTAATGACTAAGAAGTACAACTACGGGATCCAATCCTGTTATATGCAATGTGTATGCATAATCTAGGGACGAGGGTGAGATGCAAGACAACCATAATTAATTATAATAACTTCTATAACAAATGGAAAATGGATACGACTAAACCATAGCTATGGTAGATCGTAGCGTTGTGACACGAACAAAAATAGGAAGCTACAAGTAAAATTATTATCCAAACTCGCGTTAAGCGATTTTGGTTCTTATGTAAAAATGAATATTGATTATTCATTGTTCATTTTTTACATTGCTCTCCCCTTTAAAATGATATTTATACAATAATATAATAAAATTAATACAATACAATACAATTGAGAAAATAACATCGTAACTAATTCAAGTTAGGTGACGAATTTTTCTTTACATTACAAGTTTTATACAGAACAAGTGAGTTATTATGCTTAGAGTTATTATAAAGTTATTATAAAATATAAAAAATTCAAAGATTAATACTTTAATTTAGACAAACAATTAAGTTAGACAAACAATGATATGGTTACAATTTTTTTTTCAAAATTTTATTTTTCTGTGGGACAAATTACATACATAATGAATAGTAGATAAAAGGGAAAAACGTAAATCGTGCAATCTATAACTAATTTTTATTGACTAGTTTTGGTAAAAATAGAATTACGTAATGGATGATGTATAGACCTGTGGTCTAGTGTGTATTTATGTGTACTAAGTACAAAGTGTGTATCTTACAATTTTGAGGGACAGATTAGCCGATAGGATTGTTCAAGTAACTGAATAAATGCATGAGCAAGATATATTGGAAAGCAAAAATGATTAAGATTAAATTACATAGTTAGCACTTACGCGCAATGAAATAGTTTATTGTGATATCCAATGATTTTAGCATGAGGTTTGTATATATAGTATATATAGTGTGCATACATGCATTTTTATTGGCTGTTGTAGGTACAAATCGAATTACGTAGTGGATGATGTATAGACCTGTGGTCAAATGTGTATGTGTGTGTATTAGGTACAAAGTGTTTATCTTATAATTTCGAGAGACAGATTAGCTGAGAGGAATGTTAAATTAACTGAATAAATGCATGAGCGAGAATTTATATATAGTAAGCAATAATTATGATGTATTATAATGATGATGTTTGCATACGAGTTTTAATGCAAAAGTGACTGGAGGGAATATGTGTCAAAAGTAATAAAATTCAATTAGGATTATAGATTTTACATAATCAGTTACACGTATAAGGTAATTAAAAAAAACGTACTTAGAAGAACTTACAATTAATGAAAGTAAATCTCACGGTTTTAAAATTGAATTTTGAAGATGGAATTAAATTTGACTAGTAACATTCCTAGCTGTATATGAACTATATAACCATTAACATTAACCAGAAGTATCGGTACGATAATTGAATTAAGAAAATTAAGAATACAGATTAAAAATAGAAATCAATTATGCATTTCAACGAGCTAAACATAATTTTATATATTTAAAAAAAATAAAAGTAAATCGAGCCATAGATGAATTTCGACCAAGAATAAAAAAGTTATTGAAATGGAAGGAAAGCATTTCGAACAATCTTTTCTTTTAATAATTTTAGTTAAATTTTACATTAAAAATTATTTTTATATAATAAAAAAAATATTAAAAACGTTTTAATAATTTTTGCATGTTAAGTAGAAAAATCATACTTTTTCGTTAAATGTTGATAGAATTTGAATTATTTGATATTTTAGTCTGAAATTGACAATTACTTTTTGTTTTTTTGTTTTTTTTTAAAGGAAAGAGATTGCTTGTCACACTACTTAGAACAAAAATTTAAAGAGTTCAACAAACGGAGGGACGGAATGTTCCTCATATACATTACAATAATTACCAAAATCGTTACAACCTTTGTAAAAACGGTTTTGTTACAAACATTAAAATACATAAGTATATATTTATATACGCAACCATGGCATGAAAAGAAAAGACAAATGGGTCAATTTCCTTCTTACAAACAAAAAAAAAGGTTAAACTAAAGACGCAAACCGGTCAATTCTGGTAGAATTTAATTCTCTTTTACAACAAAAAAAAAGGTTGAATTAAATTCTTAGATTACATTTTCGTAAATTAAATTATCTTAAATTACAAAGAAAAAGTTAAATTCAATTGACTGCATTGAAAACTGACTTGGGACTCGAAATAAAAATGACTTGGGACTCGAAATAAAAATGACTTGGGACTCGAAATAAAAATGACTTGGGACTCGAAATAAAAATGACTTGGGACTCGAAATAAAAATGACTTGGAATAAAACTGACTTGGAATAAAACTGTCTGACTTGAACTCTATCAAGTATTCTGAAACTAACTTGAACTCCATCAAGTATTCTTGAAGCTCACTTGAACTCTATCAAGTATTCTTGAAACTAACTTGAACTCTATCAAGTATTCTTGAAACTAACTTGAACTCTATCAAGTATTCTTGAAACTAACTTGAACTCTTATCAAGTATTCTTGAAACTAACTTGAACTCTATCAAGTATCTTGAAACTAACTTGAACTCTATCAAGTATTCTGAAACTAACTTGAACTCTATCAAGTATTCTTGAAACTAACTTGAACTCTATCAAGTATTCTTGAAACTAACTTGAACTCTATCAAGTATTCTTGAAACTAACTTGAACTCTATCAAGTATTCTTGAAACTAACTTGAGCTCTATCAAGTATTCTGAAACTAACTTGAACTCTATCAAGTATTCTGAAACTAACATGAACTCTATCAAGTATTCTGAAACTAACTTGAACTCTTATCAAGTATTCTGAAACTAACTTGAACTCTTATCAAGTATTCTGAAACTAACTTGAAACTGTTTTCAAGTATCTCTATAACTCTATAAACTATAAACTCTCTGTAAACTCTCTCTTTCTTAATTTGCAAGTCAATTTAATTCAATAATTTGAAAAAATTTTCAAACAAAAATAAAAAAATGTAAATAATATTTCACTCTAATGTACGCGAAGGTACTGTACCATTATGTTTGGTACATAAAATAAAATTATTCTATACTGACTATAATAGTGAACATAACTGAAATTAACTCTCTGAAATTAACTCTCTGAAATTAACTCTTTCTGTTACTTTTAACTTCTGTTACAATTAACTTCTGTTACAATTAACTTCTGTGACAATTAACTTCTGTGACAATTAACTTCTGTGACAATTAACTTCTGTGACAATTAACTTCTGTGACAATTAGTTTCACTAAAAAATGTATCACTGGTGTCTGAAGTGTTCACTGTGTTTTGTGTTAATTCTGGCTGAATATTAAATATTAACTGTAATAGTACTGACTTTTCAAATGTTTTAGAGATTATTTAAAAAAGAGTTTTGTACTTAACAAGATTCCTACGGCGAAATCCTTAGAGACGTGTCCTGAAGACGTGTCTTGCTGGCCACTTGTTCTTGGATGAAAACTAGGCGTGGAGAACTTGGAGTCGTGACGCACCGGTTCAAGGGTGGATGTGACGAACTAGAAGTCGTGACACGCCGGTCAACTGGGTGTTAGTTCTGGTTCCAGGGTCTGGAAGACTGGAAGAATCCTGGAGTCGTGAAGATCCTGGCAGGGTCGCCAGACTGTTATCCTGGTAAAGGGTCGCCAGACTGTTATCCTGGTAAAGGGTCGCCAGACTGTTATGCCAATATCTTCTATGTGTTTGGGTCGTCTTGATTTTTATCCTGATGCAGGGTCGCCAGACTGTTAACCCTTCCGTCTATGGCCCTGGGGTGGTTCAGAGTCGACGGGGGTTCTGGTTAGGAGGCAGCAACGGATCTGTTACTTGCAGTAGTTTCTTCTATACTACTCTCCGAGTTCTTCTTTAGTGGCTCGGAGGATTCTGAGAGGCTTATTAAATTTTTTGAGGTTTCGCCCCGATTATTCTTGTAACTTATCGGGAGATTCTAATGACTAAGTTTCCTGAAGAGAGCACGGCTCGAAGGAGAAGATAAAGACTTTTTCTTACTGTGTTTTACTCCTAAAACTGTTACAGGTAATGCTCAGCCTCGTAGTTGGAATCAGAATAAACATGGAAGAAATTGGTGGGGTTTATATACCCCGATTCTACTAACATCATTATTAAATGTTGAAGAGGCTGCATTATTTTTGCACAATATTTGAAAATAAAGTAAATCTTTTAGCTGTTTTAAGGTTTAAAAGAATAAACAAGATATTTGAAGATGAAGCCATATTTTTATCTTAAATTGCATATTTTCAGATCTGATGTTATCATGATCTGCCAAGTTAACTAAAAGTGGAAATTGAACTATGCATCTTTACACTAAAATCTGCATATGAGTAAAAATTAAAGGTTTAAGATTTACAATTAAATGCTTAGGCAAGACATGACTTCATCTTTTATAACGAAGAAAGAATGTATACAAAACATGACATGGCAAAAGTTACTCAGGATTCATTATTAAGCTAAATCTAAAAAAAAAATGATTATGAGATTTTAAGAAACAACAGGTCATCAATTATTTGGCAAAGTAGAAAGCACATCAAAATTTATTCCAACGAAAATAATAATACAAAAAATAACAGTATCGCCGATTCTACATTCCTTATGGCGACATAATGTCGGGTCGGACATTGAGTACATTGTAATTTTGGTCTACTGTAACTATGATTATAATTACCAATTCATTTATTATCGTTAACTACAATTCCATTAAAGTACATTGACTACGTCATTTAGTACATTACATCATTAAGTACAGTTTCATTAAAGTACATTACATTATATTAAATTAAAGTATTACAGTTAATTATAATTAAACAGTTAATATAACTTTGTTTTGTTACAGTGTTTCATATTAATAGACAATTAAGATGTTAGAAATATAATACAAAGTACATGGGCACATACGGTATGGATGAATATGGTTGAATAATAATATTTATACTACATAACATATAAATAATGACTTCTATAGAGTGTACAGTTTTTATCATGATGATAAAGAATTTTCATACATTGAATACTAGAGATATGATGAAGGGAAATTAATGACGGGAAAATGTGACGTCATAGTTATTGAATTTGTACGTATAGTACAAATCATTATTAGGAAGATTTACAAGAACGAATTAGAGACAAAGAGTGGGTATTAATGACTAAGAAGTACAACTACGGGTTCCAATCCTGTTATATGCAATGTGTATGCATAATCTAGGGACGAGGGTGAGATGCCAGACAATTCATAATTAATTATAATAACTTCTATAACAAATGGAAAATGGATAATGGATACGACTAAACCATAGAAATGGTAGATCGTAGATATATATATATATATATAAAAATATATATAATATATATAAAAAAAAAAAAATATATATATATATATATATATATATATATATATAAATATATATAAATATATATATATAAATATATATTAAATATATATATAAATATATGATGAATAAAACCACGAAGTAAAGGAAACACAAAATGGTGCTCAAGCGCTTTCGTCTAATGACATCCTCAGGCCATATTTTCATCAATGTTTCTCCGCGCCCTTAGGATCGCCAGTCCGGAATACATCGATGCCGAATTGGAAAAAATCAACGGTATTGGAAGTGATTTGTGTTATCCATCTGCGTTTATGGAATCTTGTCTCAACAAGGCAAAACGAACTTTCTATCGTGTCAATATTAACACTCGTACTTTGTCCAAAAATATTTTAGTACTTCCATTTTTCCCGGGCTTTTTAAGCATTGCTAATGTACTTAAACTTTTGGATATTAATGTAGTATTTTCATATAACAATATTGTGAAAAATATCATAGTAAAAAATAGCCCTACCAATAATTCAGGCATTATCTATAAAATTGGTTGTAAACAATGTGATTCCTTTTACATAGGTCAGACGGGAAAGGATTTGCACACACGTATAAAACAGCATCAGTATTCCGTTAGAACAGGACAGTTGTCCAGTGCCCTTTTTGTCCACTTGTCAGAGTTAGCCCACTGTATTGATTGGAATAATGCTTCAGTTTTATTCCATTCAAGCAACATTGTTAATAGAAATATTCTTGAGTCTGCCATTATCCAACTTTCAAATAACTTCAACATAAGCAAAGGTCTTTTTCAACTCGATCCTGTTATTTTGAATTCTTTTAAAACAGATTTAGATAAGAAGGGTAAAACATTAAATCTTTGGTAAACTTGTCTTCTACTTTATTAACTTTTAATTTGCATTTTATTTTTTTTTATATATATCGAAACCTGACCATAGGCAGCAGTGTGTTAAAACCCGGGCAGAGTTCCAGTATAAATTTGTATTTTTATAATCCATTTGATCTTGTGCTAAAAATCGATTAACTTTTAATTTGCATTTTATTTTTTTATATATATCGAAACCTGACCATAGGCAGCAGTGTGTTAAAACCCGGGCAGAGTTCCAGTATAAATTTGTATTTTTATAATCCATTTGATCTTGTGCTAAAAATCGATATTTTTCCTTACAAATCTGTACGCCTCACTGGTAATCCTTTAAGGTTTCAATTTTTAATTTTTTATTTTTACTTCTCTGTTTATTGTATATATATGTATGTATGTATGTATGTATGTATTTGTATATATAGATATGTATGGATATATATATATATGTATATATGTGTGTGTGTATGTATGTTATTTATTTTTTCTTTTTTCTTTCTGTAACCTATATATAGGCTTAACCTTTTTATGTACTTCAGTGTTCCTGAGGATGTCATTAGACGAAAGCGCTTGAGCACCATTTTGTGTTTCCTTTACTTCGTGGTTTTATTCATCATAAATATTTTCATGTTACTTTCGTGAAATAATTTTCATATAAATATATATATATATATATATATATATATATATATATATATATATATATATATATATATATATATATAAATATATATATATATATATAAAATATATATATAATATTATATAAATATATATATATAAATATATATATAAATATATATATAAAATATATATAAATAAATATATATATAAATATATATATAAATATATATATATATATATAAATATAAATATAAATATAATATATATATATAAATATAAAATATATATATATATAATAAATATGTATATATATAAAATAAATATGTATATATATAAATATATATATATAATATATATATATATATATATATATATATAAATATATATATATATAAATATATATATATATATAAATATATTATATATATAAATATATATGTTAACCCCTCCGTCTATGGCCCTGGGTTGGTTCGAAGTCGACGGGGGTTCTGGTTAGGAGGCAGCAACGGATCTGTTACTTGCAGTAGTTTCTTCTATACTACTCTCCGAGTTCTTCTTTAGTGGCTCGGAGGATTCTGAGAGGCTTATTAAATTCTTTGAGGTTTCTCCCCGATTCTTCTTGTAACTTATCGGGAGATTCTAATGACTAAGTTTTCTGAAGAGAGCACGGCTCGAAGGAGAAGATAAATACTTTTTCTTACTGTGTTTTACTCCTAAAACTGTTACAGGTAATGCTCAGCCTCGTAGTTGGAATCAGAACAAACATGGAAGAAATTTGTGGGGTTTATATACCCCGATTCTATTAACATCATCATTGTTAAATGTTGAAGAGGCTGCATTATTTTTGCACAATATTTGAAAATAAAGTAAATCGTTTAGATGTGGTAAGGTTTAAACGAATAAACAAGATATTTGAAGATGAAGCCATATTTTTATCTTAAATTGCGTATTTTCAGATCTGATTTTATCATGATCTGCCAAGTTAACTAAAAGTGGAAATTGAACTATGCATCTTTACACTAAAATATGCATATGAGTAAAAATTAAAGGTTTAAGATTTACAATTAAATGCTTAGGCAAGACATGACTTCATCTTTTATAATGAAGAGAGAATGTATATAAAACATGAGATGGCAAAAGTTACTCAGGATTCATTATTAAGCTAAATCTAAAAAAATGATTATTAGATTTTAAAAAACAACAGGTCATCAATTATTTGGCAAAGCAGAAAGCACATCAAAATTTATCCCAACGGAAAAATAATAATAAAAAAAATAACAACAGTATCGCTGATTCTACATTCCTTATGGCGACATAATGTCGGGTCGGACATTGAGTACAGTACATTGTAATTTTGGTCTACTATAACTATGATTATAATTACCAATTCATTTATTATCGTTAACTACAATTCCATTAAAGTACATTGACTACATCATTTAGTACATTCCATCATTAAGTACAGTTTCATTAAAGTACATTACATTATATTAAATTAAAGTATTACAGTTAATTATAATTAAACAGTTACTATAACTTTGTTTTGTTACAGTGTTTCATATTAATAGACAATTAAGATGTTAGAAATATAATACAAAGTACATGGGCACATACGGTATGGATGAATATGGTTGAATAATAATATTTATACTACATAACATATAAATAATGACTTCTATAGAGTGTACAGTTTTTATTATGATGTTAAAGAATTTTCATACATTGAATACTAGAGATATGATGAAGGGAAATTAATGACGGGAAAATGTGACGTCATAGTTATTGAATTTGTACGTATAGTACAAATCATTATTAGGAAGATTTACAAGAACGAATTAGAGACAAAGAGTGGGTATTAATGACTAAGAAGTACAACTACGGGTTCCAGTCCTGTTATATGCAATGTGTATGCATAATCTAGGGACGAGGGTGAGATGCAAGACAACCATAATTAATTATAATAACTTCTATAACAAATGGAAAATGGATACGACTAAACCATAGCTATGGTAGATCGTAGCGTTGTGACACGAACAAAAATAGGAAGCTACAAGTAAAATTATTATCCAAACTCGCGTTAAGCGATTTTGGTCCTTATGTAAAAATGAATATTGATTATTCATTGTTCATTTTTTACATTGCTCTCCCCTTTAAAATGATATTTATACAATAATATAATAAAATTAATACAATACAATACAATTGAGAAAATAACATCGTAACTAATTCAAGTTAGGTGACGAATTTTTCTTTACATTACAAGTTTTATACAGAACAAGTGAGTTATTATGCTTAGAGTTATTATAAAGTTATATAAATATAAAAAATTCAAAGATTAATACTTTAATTAGACAAACAATTAAGTTAGTCAAACAATGATATGGTTACAATTTTTTTTTACAAAATTTTATTTTTCTGTGGGACAAATTACATACATAATGAATAGTAGAAAAGGGAAAAACGTAAATCGTACAATCTATAACTAATTTTTATTGACTAGTGTTGGTAAAAATAGAATTACGTAATGGATGATGTATAGACCTGTGGTCTAGTGTGTATTTTGGTGTACTAAGTACAAAGTGTGTATCTTACAATTTTGAGGGACAGATTAGCCGATAGGATTGTTCAAGTAACTGAATAAATGCATGAGCAAGATATATTGGAAAGCAAAAATGATTAAGATTAAATTACATAGTTAGCACTTACGCGCAATGAAATAGTTTATTGTGATATCCAATGATTTTAGCATAAGGTTTGTATATATAGTATATATAGTGTGTATACATGCATTTTTATTGACTGTTGTAGGTACAAATCGAATTACGTAGTGGATGATGTATAGACCTGTGGTCAAATGTGTATGTGTGTGTATTAGGTACAAAGTGTTATCTTATAATTTCGAGAGACAGATTAGCTGAGAGGATTGTTAAATTAACTGAATAAATGCATGAGCGAGAATTTATATATAGTAAGCAATAATTATGATGTATTATAATGATGATGTTTGCATACGAGTTTTAATGCAAAAGTGACTGGAGGGAATATGTGTCAAAAGTAATAAAATTCAATTAGGATTATAGATTTTACATAATCAGTTACACGTATAAGGTAATTAAAAAAAAGCGTACTTAGAAGAACTTACAATAATGAAAGTAAATCTCACGGTTTTAAAATTGAATTTTGAAGATGGAATTAAATTTGACTAGTAACATTCCTAGCTATATATGAACTATATAACCATTAACATTAACCAGAAGTATCGGTACGATAATTGAATTAAGAAAATTAAGAATACAGATTAAAAATAGAAATCAATTATGCATTTCAACGAGCTAAACATAATTTTATAATATTTAAAAAAATAAAAGTAAATCGAGCCATAGATGAATTTCGACCAAGAATAAAAAAGTTATTGAAATGGAAGGAAAGCATTTCGAACAATCTTTTCTTTTAATAATTTTAGGTAAATTTTACATTAAAAATTATTTTTATATAATAAAAAAAAATTAAAAACGTTTTAATAATTTTTGCATGTTAAGTAGAAAAATCATACTTTTTCGTTAAATGTTGATAGAATTTGAATTATTTGATATTTTAGTCTGAAATTGACAATTACTTTTTTTTTTTTTTTTTTTTTAAAGGAAAGAGATTGCTTGTCACACTACTTAGAACAAAAATTTAAAGAGTTCAACAAACGGAGGGACGGCATGTTCCTCATATACATTACAATAATTACCAAAATCGTTACAACCTTTGTAAAAACGGTTTTGTTACAAACATTAAAATACATAAGTATATATTTATATACGCAACAATGGCATGAAAAGAAAAGACAAATGGGTCAATTTCCTTCTTACAAACAAAAAAAAGGTTAAACTAAAGACGCAAACCGGTCAATTCTGGTAGAATTTAATTCTCTTTTACAACAAAAAAAAAGGTTGAATTAAATTCTTAAATTACATTTTCTTAAATTAAATTCTCTTAAATTACAAAGAAAAAGTTGAATTCAATTGACTGCATTGAAAACTGACTTGGGACTCGAAATAAAAATGACTTGGGACTCGAAATAAAAATGACTTGGGACTCGAAATAAAAATGACTTGGGACTCGAAATAAAAATGACTTGGGACTCGAAATAAAAATGACTTGGGACTCGAAATAAAAATGACTTGGGACTCGAAATAAAAATGACTTGGGACTCGAAATAAAAATGACTTTGAATAAAACTGACTTGGAATAAAACTGACTTTAACTCTATCAAGTATTCTGAAACTAACTTGAACTCTATCAAGTATTCTTGAAACTCACTTGAACTCTATCAAGTATTCTTGAAACTAACTTGAACTCTTATCAAGTATCTTGAAACTAACTTGAACTCTATCAAGTATCTTGAAACTAACTTGAACTCTATCAAGTATTCTGAAACTAACTTGAACTCTATCAAGTATTCTTGAAACTAACTTGAACTCTATCAAGTATTCTTGAAACTAACTTGAACTCTATCAAGTATTCTTGAAACTAACTTGAACTCTATCAAGTATTCTTGAAACTAACTTGAACTCTATCAATTATTCTGAAACTAACTTGAACTCTATCAAGTATTCTGAAACTAACTTGAACTCTTATCAAGTATTCTGAAACTAACTTGAACTCTTATCAAGTATTTTGAAACTAACTTGAAACTGTTTTCAAGTATCTCTATAACTCTATAAACTATAAACTCTCCGTAAACTCTCTCTTTCTTAATTTGCAAGTCAATTTAATTCAATAATTTGAAAAAATTTTCAAACAAAAATAAAAAAATGTAAACAATATTTCACTCTAATGTACGCGAAGGTACTGTACCATTATGTTTGGTACATAAAATAAAATTATTCTATACTGACTGTAATAGTGAACATAACTGAAATTAACTCTCTGAAATTAACTCTCTGAAATTAACTCTTTCTGTTACTTTTAACTTCTGTTACAATTAACTTCTGTTGCAATTAACTTCTGTTACAATTAACTTCTGTGACAATTAACTTCTGTGACAATTAACGTCTGTGACAATTAACTTCTGTGACAATTAACTTCTGTGACAATTAGTTTCACTAAAAAAATGTATCACTGGTGTCTGAAGTGTTCACTGTGTTTTGTGTTAATTCTGGCTGAATATTAAATATTAACTGTTAATAGTACTGACTTTTCAAATGTTTTAGAGATTATTTAAAAAAGAGTTTTGTACTTAACAAGATTCCTACGGCGAAATCCTTAGAGACGTGTCCTGAAGACGTGTCTTGCTGGCCACTTGTTCTTGGATGAAAACTAGGCGTGGAGAACTTGGAGTCGTGACGCACCGGTTCAAGGGTGGATGTGACGAACTAGAAGTCGTGACACGCCGGTCAACTGGGTGTTGGTTCTGGTTCCAGGGTCTGGAAGACTGGAAGAATCCTGGAGTCGTGAAGATCCTGGCAGGGTCGCCAGACTGTTATCCTGGTAAAGGGTCGCCAGACTGTTATGCCAATATCTTCTATGTGTTTGGGTCGTCTTGATTTTTATCCTGATGCAGGGTCGCCAGACTGTTAACCCCTCCGTCTATGGCCCTGGGGTGGTTCGGAGTCGACGGGGGTTCTGGTTAGGAGGCAGCAACGGATCTGTTACTTGCAGTAGTTTCTTCTATACTACTCTCCGAGTTCTTCTTTAGTGGCTCGGAGGATTCTGAGAGGCTTATTAAATTCTTTGAGGTTTCTCCCCGATTCTTCTTGTAACTTATCGGGAGATTCTAATGACTAAGTTTTCTGAAGAGAGCACGGCTCGAAGAAGATAAAGACTTTTTCTTACGGTGTTTTACTCCTAAAACTGTTACAGGTAATGCTCAGCCTCGTAGTTGGAATCAGAATAAACATTGAAGAAATTGGTGGGGTTTATATACCCCGATTCTACTAACATCATCATTATTAAATGTTGAAGAGGCTGCATTATTTTTGCACAATATTTGAAAATAAAGTAAATCTTTTAGCTGTGTTAAGGTTTAAACGAATAAACAAGATATTTGAAGATGAAGCCATATTTTTATCTTAAATTGCATATTTTCAGATCTGATGTTATCATGATCTGCCAAGTTAACTAAAAGTGGAAATTGAACTATGCATCTTTACACTAAAATATGCATATGAGTAAAAATTAAAGGTTTAAGATTTACAATTAAATGCTTAGGCAAGACATGACTTCATCTTTTATAATGAAGAGAGAATGTATATAAAACATGAGATGGCAAAAGTTACTCAGGATTCATTATTAAGCTAAATCTAAAAAAATGATTATTAGATTTTAAAAAACAACAGGTCATCAATTATTTGGCAAAGCAGAAAGCACATCAAAATTTATCCCAACGGAAAAATAATAATAAAAAAAATAACAACAGTATCGCTGATTCTACATTCCTTATGGCGACATAATGTCGGGTCGGACATTGAGTACAGTACATTGTAATTTTGGTGTACTATAACTATGATTATAATTAACAATTCATTTATTATCGTTAACTACAATTCCATTAAAGTATTGACTACATCATTTAGTACATTACATCATTAAGTACAGTTTCATTAAAGTACATTACATTATATTAAATTAAAGTATTACAGTTAATTATAATTAAACAGTTACTATAACTTTGTTTTGTTACAGTGTTTCATATTAATAGACAATTAAGATGTTAGAAATATAATACAAAGTACATGGGCACATACGGTATGGATGAATATGGTTGAATAATAATATTTATACTACATAACATATAAATAATGACTTCTACAGAGTGTACAGTTTTTATTATGATGTTAAAGAATTTTCATACATTGAATACTAGAGATATGATGAAGGGAAATTAATGACGGGAAAATGTGACGTCATAGTTATTGAATTTGTACGTATAGTACAAATCATTATTAGGAAGATTTACAAGAACGAATTAGAGACAAAGAGTGGGTATTAATGACTAAGAAGTACAACTACGGGTTCCAGTCCTGTTATATGCAATGTGTATGCATAATCTAGGGACGAGGGTGAGATGCAAGACAACCATAATTAATTATAATAACTTCTATAACAAATGGAAAATGGATACGACTAAACCATAGCTATGGTAGATCGTAGCGTTGTGACACGAACAAAAATAGGAAGCTACAAGTAAAATTATTATCCAAACTCGCGTTAAGCGATTTTGGTTCTTATGTAAAAATGAATATTGATTATTCATTGTTCATTTTTTACATTGCTCTCCGTTTTAAAATGATATTTATACAATAATATAATAAAATTAATACAATACAATACAATTGAGAAAATAACATCGTAACTAATTCAAGTTAGGTGACGAATTTTTCTTTACATTACAAGTTTTATACAGAACAAGTGAGTTATTATGCTTAGAGTTATTATAAAGTTATTATAAAATATAAAAAATTCAAAGATTAATACTTTAATTTAGACAAACAATTAAGTTAGTCAAACAATGATATGGTTACAATTTTTTTTTATAAAATTTTATTTTTCTGTGGGACAAATTACATACATAATGAATAGTAGATAAAAGGGAAAAACGTAAATCGTACAATCTATAACTAATTTTTATTGACTAGTGTTGGTAAAAATAGAATTACGTAATGGATGATGTATAGACCTGTGGTCTAGTGTGTATTTTGGTGTACTAAGTACAAAGTGTGTATCTTACAATTTTGAGGGACAGATTAGCCGATAGGATTGTTCAAGTAACTGAATAAATGCATGAGCAAGATATATTGGAAAGCAAAAATGATTAAGATTAAATTACATAGTTAGCACTTACGCGCAATGAAATAGTTTATTGTGATATCCAATGATTTTAGCATAAGGTTTGTATATATAGTATATAGTGTGCATACATGCATTTTTATTGACTGTTGTAGGTACAAATCGAATTACGTAGTGGATGATGTATAGACCTGTGGTCAAATGTGTATGTGTGTGTATTAGGTACAAAGTGTTTATCTTATAATTTCGAGAGACAGATTAGCTGAGAGGATTGTTAAATTAACTGAATAAATGCATGAGCGAGAATTTATATATAGTAAGCAATAATTATGATGTATTATAATGATGATGTTTGCATACGAGTTTTAATGCAAAAGTGACTGGAGGGAATATGTGTCAAAAGTAATAAAATTCAATTAGGATTATAGATTTTACATAATCAGTTACACGTATAAGGTAATTAAAAAAAGCGTACTTAGAAGAACTTACAAATAATGAAAGTAAATCTCACGGTTTTAAAATTGAATTTTGAAGATGGAATTAAATTTGACTAGTAACATTCCTAGCTATATATGAACTATATAACCATTAACATTAACAAGAAGTATCGGTACGATAATTGAATTAAGAAAATTAAGAATACAGATTAAAAATAGAAATCAATTATGCATTTCAACGAGCTAAACATAATTTTATAATATTTAAAAAAAATAAAAGTAAATCGAGCCATAGATGAATTTCGACCAAGAATAAAAAAGTTATTGAAATGGAAGGAAAGCATTTCGAACAATCTTTTCTTTTAATAATTTTAGGTAAATTTTACATTAAAAATTATTTTTATATAATAAAAAAAAAATTAAAAACGTTTTAATAATTTTTGCATGTTAAGTAGAAAAATCATACTTTTTCGTTAAATGTTGATAGAATTTGAATTATTTGATATTTTAGTCTGAAATTGACAATTACTTTTTTTTTTTGTTTTTTTTAAAGGAAAGAGATTGCTTGTCACACTACTTAGAACAAAAATTTAAAGAGTTCAACAAACGGAGGGATGGCATGTTCCTCATATACATTACAATAATTACCAAAATCGTTACAACCTTTGTAAAAACGGTTTTGTTACAAACATTAAAATACATAAGTATATATTTATATACGCAACAATGGCATGAAAAGAAAAGACAAATGGGTCAATTTCCTTCTTACAAACAAAAAAAAGGTTAAACTAAAGACGCAAACCGGTCAATTCTGGTAGAATTTAATTCTCTTTTACAACAAAAAAAAAGGTTGAATTAAATTCTTAGATTACATTTTCGTAAATTAAATTCTCTTAAATTACAAAGAAAAAGTTGAATTCAATTGACTGCATTGAAAACTGACTTGGGACTCGAAATAAAAATGACTTGGGACTCGAAATAAAAATGACTTGGGACTCGAAATAAAAATGACTTGGGACTCGAAATAAAAATGACTTGGGACTCGAAATAAAAATGACTTGGGACTCGAAATAAAAATGACTTGGGACTCGAAATAAAAATGACTTGGGACTCGAAATAAAAATGACTGAATAAAACTGACTTGGAATAAAACTGACTTTAACTCTATCAAGTATTCTGAAACTAACTTGAACTCTATCAAGTATTCTTGAAACTCACTTGAACTCTATCAAGTATTCTTGAAACTAACTTGAACTCTATCAAGTATTCTTGAAACTAACTTGAACTCTATCAAGTATTCTTGAAACTAACTTGAACTCTATCAAGTATTCTTGAAACTAACTTGAACTCTTATCAAGTATCTTGAAACTAACTTGAACTCTATCAAGTATCTTGAAACTAACTTGAACTCTTATCAAGTATTCTGAAACTAACTTGAACTCTATCAAGTATTCTTGAAACTAACTTGAACTCTATCAAGTATTCTTGAAACTAACTTGAACTCTATCAAGTATTCTTGAAACTAACTTGAACTCTATCAAGTATTCTTGAAACTAACTTGAACTCTATCAATTATTCTGAAACTAACTTGAACTCTATCAAGTATTCTGAAACTAACTTGAACTCTTATCAAGTATTCTGAAACTAACTTGAACTCTTATCAAGTATTTTGAAACTAACTTGAAACTGTTTTCAAGTATCTCTATAACTCTATAAACTATAAACTCTCCGTAAACTCTCTCTTTCTTAATTTGCAAGTCAATTTAATTCAATAATTTGAAAAAATTTTCAAACAAAAATAAAAAAATGTAAACAATATTTCACTCTAATGTACGCGAAGGTACTGTACCATTATGTTTGGTACATAAAATAAAATTATTCTATACTGACTGTAATAGTGAAATAACTGAAATTAACTCTCTGAAATTAACTCTCTGAAATTAACTCTTTCTGTTACTTTTAACTTCTGTTACAATTAACTTCTGTTACAATTAACTTCTGTGACAATTAACTTCTGTGACAATTAACGTATGTGACAATTAACTTCTGTGACAATTAACTTCTGTGACAATTAGTTTCACTAAAAAAATGTATCACTGGTGTCTGAAGTGTTCACTGTGTTTTGTGTTAATTCTGGCTGAATATTAAATATTAACTGTTAATAGTACTGACTTTTCAAATGTTTTAGAGATTATTTAAAAAAGAGTTTTGTACTTAAGATTCCTACGGCGAAATCCTTAGAGACGTGTCCTGAAGACGTGTCTTGCTGGCCACTTGTTCTTGGATGAAAACTAGGC